>OZ025300.1:144325988-144925988 GCA_964019185.1 Maratus speculifer
ATAACTAACGGAACTGCAACTATGAGGAAAAAAAAAGAGTGAAAAAAATTGGAATTGTCCCATTCCTTCCTTTGCTGGTATGTCCCATTCCTCCCTGTACTTTATGTTAAACTTCTTGTATGGACATAAATGCTGCTACTAGATATAGTTTAATTTATGGATGATTAGCAGTATAATGTTCTATAAATAGACAAACAATTACTTATTTACATAAACAAGTCATTAACTCTTCATCGGGCGCGCTGTATATGAGAAATACATGCGTAAGAAATTTGTCGTTTTCGAAAAAAAAAAGGGATTTTTACGACTTTGACCTTCACAGTATCTGTTCTTCCGGTCATTTCCGTCCCTGAAATGCAGTGGTTTCAAATTTTTGTAGATAGGAATTTCCGGTTTCGCGCTTTGTTAAGGATTTGTATCTATTAGATACATGCGCCCGATAGCGTTTGTAGTTACTTTTCCACTGATATTAGGTTAGAATACGTGAATACCTCAGTCTCTCCTGTTTAACTTTCGGCTTCGAAATGATAAATACTAAACGGTTTTTGGATTTGAATAACCCTAAAGACATAGAAATTGCCCATAAAATTTTATTTAGCGATTACAATGAAAATTCTGAACAGTTTGAAAAAAGTGACGATGAATAATATTTTAAAAGTCATTTTTAAACAATATATGATGCTGAAATACAGAATGTATCTGCCAAATACAACGCGCCCGATGGGGCAACTTTTGAGACGCGCCCGACGGAGTGTTAATAGCAGAAAGCATAAAAAATATATAGCAAATTTACTTTTTATTCTTAAAATATTCTTTTCCTTTTTACAATTGCAAGCATATGTAAATCAGCTATTTTATTCAACTGAAGATTGGGAATGCTTTTGCTTAATGGAATACGTTACTGATGAAATATTTATAAATGGAATATAAAAAGAAAAATATACTGTCCCATTCCACCCCACTCTCCCTTATTAAGTAACAATATCTTGGGTTAAGGGATTTAGGGAAGATTTAAGGTGTTTAACTGCTATCAAAATAAAGTAACAAATACAGCAGAAAGAAAAATAGACTTTTAAAGATTTTTAATTCAACGAGTAAGAATGGAGACAAAGATAACCATATTTTCTTTTATTATTGAAGAAAGGGAAGGGGATATTTCAAACGATTGATAATATAACTTATTGAAGACTTACAATTAGCGAAAAAAATGAAAATTAATTAGGGTAAAAGACTAAATTTTGCATGCTTGTAAGGCGAGAGGGGGGGGGGGTGATTTTTATTTGGATTTTATGGATATGACCTATTATTCATTCTTATAATAAAGAAATGGATCAGAAATTTTTTTTAAGGAATGACTTAAGGTTTTAAATTGTATGTGTTGAGGGGGCAAAAAAATTAGCGATTTATTTTTCTTTTTAGAAAGGGGGAGTATTAGATGACTTATTTACATTAATGAAAATTTATTAATTACTAATAGCCCAGTGATTATATGATAGAATTCGATATTAAGGGAAAGTAGGAAATAGGTTTAATCTCTTCAGTTTAGATCTACAATGAATATAGTAAGTTTTATTCTCATACTAGCGGAGCGTTAGAAATATGTTAGATTTACAGTTTAATGCCACAATAATATCTCAAAAGAATTAACTATCAAAAACACTATAAGTGTTGTAAAGCTTAAAATTCCGAGTAAAATGAGCACTTACATTTAATATTTTTTCTGAACATTAATGGCACAATTCTATTTCAAAGATTAACCGCAGTGGTCAAGAGGTTTATCTTAAAATAATTAGGGAAAAACTTGAAATTGTTTTGATCTCTTCAGTTTAGGTCTAGAATTAATGTGCTGACTTTTTACCCACGTACTAGATGAACGTTAGAAAATATGTACATATAGTGAAAATATACTTTATTAAAAATTATTTTAACTATATTCTAAAACAACTAAGTCTATAGAAACCATTGTGAATACAAATTTCTTAGATTTCAAAATCGAAATAAAAAAAAATGTCTCAATTCTATTTCAAAATTTTATCTTAATCGCTAATCCAAAGCTCTAAACTAGGAGATTTCAAGTTATCCATCTGCTATGTCTCCATTTGTAACATACGTGTACATTTTTTAAATTGTTGAGGCCTTCACGATGTTTTTGTAACTATGTAAGGATTTTATTTTGCATATTTTGAGAATTATAATTTAGTAGTTATTGAGAAAATTGTGCATGAATGATAGATGTTTTACATTTCATTTCTCAACTCACACCCCCAGACTTAAATCATTGGTTTAAATGAAAGATTTTTTACTTAAAGACTAATTTTTTTCAATATTCCTAAGGTTTTAAACTATTATGAATTTAACTGAAGATTCTTGTATACTAGTCGAAAATAATTTAATTAGAGCGATATTTGTCCTTAACACAAAATATAAGTTTAAAATCGCGCTATTCGTTGACTTTGAACTTCTCTAGGGAATAGTCTTATGCACACTCATTTGTCGCTCTACCGCCCCCCCCCCTCCTCTCCCATCCTTGCACTTTATTTTCAATTTCCTTAATTCTAATAGACACGTACTGTTGTTCACTCTATATACATTATATTAAGAGCTACACCCATTTCATATTGGAAATAATAAACAATATTTGCCATCATTTAGGAGTCATTTTTGAAATATTCTAAAAATTATAAAAGGATGTACTTTTTAAGTTAATTTGCTTGTAGCTCCATCTAGAAAAAGAAAAAAACATAGTAGATTCATTTCTATTCTATGTCGATAGAAATTAAAACAATTTCTGGATTTCTCGTAATTAAATCAGACTTGGTCCTTTCTTTCATATAAAATTTCTGGTCTATAACCCGCAATCAAGAGGCTAAGCCATAAATCTCAATATATCCATCCTAAATAATGCATCACTAACTAAAAATTAGATTTACATAATAACAATCACGTATATACTGATAACCTCGTTTGTTCGCGCTGAAAGCTTTTGTTTAGTGTTTTAGGCAATATTTGAATGAAGTTGAATCCAATTGTTGAATTGTGAAAATTCAACAAAAATGTTAAATATCGGTTGTCATTTTATTCAGAATTTTAAATTTTAAAACATTTGCATTAACAATGTTTTTGATAAGTTTATTTTTCATTAGATATTTTATGGTAATCAATAAAATCGTGTTTTTCAATTATAAAATTTTTACCCATTTTTTAACGCGCACATAGCAAGAGGAGAACACTTAATACATTCATTCTAGACCTAAAATAAATGAATTTAAATAATTTTCAGCTTTCCATTAACTAATTCCGATTTCGGCTTTTCCCCCTCCTCCACCACTGGGCTATAAAGACTTTTAAAGACTTTCTGTGTGTTCTTAAAGTTTCGCAAGGAGTGTGGAAGAACGGGGAAATGATATTTTTTGGGGGGAAGAAATGCCTTAATTGATAATTTATTATGACAATAAAATAACGCTTAGAACACATATTGTATTTTATGTTATTTTAATTTAAGCTGTTATAAAGAGTTTTAAATATTGAGTACTGTTACTGTGTGAAGAAAGTTCGGGAACAAAATTTTAAGGGTGAAATTCATATGAAGTTTTAATGAAATGAATACGATTTAACAAATGCTTAATGGAATTTATTCGCTAAAATACAAATAGAATAATATTTTTTTTTTTAAAGTAAGTTTTAAACACTTCAAATGTTGGTACTGCGGAAAAGGGAGCAAAAAAGAGAAATGAAATTCAGAAAAAGAGCAGGTAAATTTGATTTATTGTATAAAACATTAGAAATTTTTTACTTGCAATAAACACAGATTTAACGAATAATTAGGAAGATTAGCTTGCTAATAACTAAAAATCAAACATTATATAATAAAATTTAAATCATATAGACTAAAAATTTACTTACTAACTAGAAATATTTTTATCGATACCAGATTCAAGATGGATGCATTACTCGGCTCTGTGGCTGCGTGAATAGTCCTTACGTCACCACTGAAGCCCTTTCTGATTGGCTGACAGGTGAAGCTAAGATATTTCATGTATTTGTACAATGCGAGTGGTAAAAATAATACCAGGCTACATATAAAATTTTAGTAAGCTTGCAGATTTCTGTAGCTTTACAAAAACTAGTTTCGTAGGTTTCCAGATTTTTTTTTACAGTGTAGTGCAACTTAGCAACATGTCACATTTGATTTTTTTTCTCGGTCCCTATAAAACATAAATGCATAAAATTTTTAATATAGACAACATAATATCGCTTCTATTAAAAACAATTTTTGTAATATTCTACATTGAAATTCTATTTTATTTTTTTAATGTTTAATTTTGATAAAAAAAAAAAAATTAGACTTGTATCCATTGCGCGCAGGATTCTAGCAAAACTATTAGTTCAAGAACCACTAAAAAAGTTGATAATGGTGTAAAATTAATGTATCTTGAACTTATACCTCATTTTAAAGCAATGTATGCATTTATTTATTTAAAATTGAAATTAAAATTGAAAAAATTGAAAAAAAATCCTTTTTTATTTAAAAAAATTGCCAATTTTCAATAATCAATGCAATAAAAATTCTAAATTTGAGGTATAAGTTGTTCTTAAACTTAAAATGAAGATATTTACAAAGTTTCATAAAAATTGCTTTATTATTTTTTGAGAAATGTTGCGCGCAGTCAAGGAACAATTTAAATTTTAAATCAAAATTAAATATACATAATATATAATAAAAAATCAACATAGAATGTTAAAAAAATTATTCTAAATAGAAGAGATATTAAGTTGTCTATATAAAAAGTTTTATGAATTTAAATTTAATAGGGACTGAGAAAAAAAAATCAAATGTATATGTTGCTAAATAGCACTACCAGGTAAAAAGTAAGACTCCTGAGACCCCTTAAACATAATACAAAATGATAAATAGATTTAAGACTGTTATATTTTATCCCATTGTACACTGTTTTAGCAAATCTGTAAATAAAAATTCTAATCTACATTCATATATAAGGTACCCTGGGGTAATAACGCCACGTTAAGGTTCTACCAATTTTCACGGCTTAGTTTTAGATTGTATTTTTCAAACAAATATAGGATCTGATACAGCAACTCATTGACTATCTATATAAAATAAAATAATTTAACAGATATGTATTCATAAAATGTAATGGCGTTTTTTCTTGACCAATGCTATTTGGCGTTATTACCCACCAATATGGATAATAACGCCATGCAAACAAAACTATGAAATAAGATGGAATAATTGCATGTAGATAGCCCAATTCTAAAAATACAAAATCTACAAACTTAGAAATTGACAAATTGCATTCTAAGCTATTGAAAATGTTCAGTTTTTTGTGAAAGTGTAAGAAAAATAAGGGTGTGGTGTGAAAGGAGGGAATGAGGCAAAAGAATATCAGACCGTGAGCTTCTTTTTGCTTAAAAAGGACTGCTTAAATAGAAATATGAGAAACATTGGACAGTTTTAACTGTGTTTATTTGAATCAGTATTTAGGATGTAGCTCGGCCACTGTAGGGAATCAACCGGGGTACTAAAGTTAAGGATTGGCGTTATTACCCCGGTATAGTTATTGCGAAGTACATTTTAAATTACAAATTATCTCGAGAAGATATCCAAAATCTTCAACAACATTTTAAAAATACATGAAATGCACTACAAATTTATGTAATTAACAAATTATTTCCGGATAAAAAGATAGTCTTCACATCACAAAACGTATCTCGTAAATTTTAGATCAAGCGTTAATTTTATTTGTTTGTAAAAACAATAAGACCTAAAAATGAAACAAATTAACTTGAAGCTGTTTTTTGCAATTTATATGACTCAAAACCCTTCTGCGCAGAGCACATGGGTGTCATTTACCTGATTATTTCATAATTATGCAAAATATAAGCACTTGGCGTTATTACCCCGCCTGGCGTTATTACCCCAGGGTACCTTAAATCATTTAGCATATTTGCTTATATCAGCATATTATAATAAACAATCTAACACATCCAGCGTCACTGGGCCGGTGTATGAGAAGATTTCTGTGTATTTGAATTTGAATATTTAAAAGCGATTATTATAGATTCACCTAAAATTTTACACATTTTTTAATTATTATTTTTATTATTATTATTTTGCGTTAGGATTTTTTTCGTGCTTTGTTTTATAAATATAAATATTATTATTGTTATTTTGATTGTTATTATTATTATTATTAAATTTTTTATTGTAGCATTTTAGAAAATGAGATCTTTGAAACTTTATTTCCAAAGTTGTAATAACCTTTTATAATAAATTGTGTAAATCACATAAAATGTGTGTGGACTTTATTTTAATACAATTGCTATTAATAAAAAACATATTAAAAGTTTGATTGGATGAAATGTAGTTGATTAAAAATGTATAAATATAGTTTTCATGATCTTGTGGGATTCGCTTTGGATATGAAATCATGGGTATAGTTGTAATGAAGTCGAAAAGCAAATTAGATTTTTCTTCAAATCAAGCTGTTCAACATAATATGTTATTTTTCATATAGGTAGTATGATATCGTTTCCCAATAGCTAATTCTTCAAAATTCAGTTTTAGAGGTTTCAATTTTCAAAATCTCTCAAAAGTTTTTCTTAAACATGTAAATTTGAAATGTTTTTTTTTTAATATTTAAATTCTTGTATCTTAAAAATATATATAAATAAAAAAAATACCAGGCCAACTACATGTTTCTATCTCTAGTATTTGCCCATAAATCGTAATTTAGATTGTTTTTAGAATAATGTTTGCTTAATTTCATTCTTTAAAAATTCAAATATTTTCCTAATGTTCGTATACACTATAAAAATATATCTGTAACCTTAGTAATCTAAATTTACCGATATCTGTTGTGCTTACTAAAAGTTTATATGTACACTGTACAAGATAATAATGTCAATCTACAAAACTTGTAAACAAAAGACATATGTAACTTTACAAAAAAATCTACTAAAAATCTGGTAATTTTACTAAAATTTTATATGCAATTCACGTTACCGTTTCTTAAAAAGTTCTAAGGATCCGAGCTTCCAAAACATTACTTAGTAATCTTGAAACTGTTTTGATTCTAAGATCAAATCTGTATCTGTTACATGAATTTTTATTGTTGCCACTGCATTAAAAGCTCTTGGAATATAATTATACTAGAAAAAAGTTTATAATTTTTTGAGTGTAGAGGATTAAAATCTTAATGATATTTATCATGCCAAATTTCACGTTCCCAACATGTTCAGTCTCAGAAAAATTTCAATATAGAACATTTTTTAATTTCTTGACTCACAGATTGCAGTGAACCATCATAAAATGTAGTAATGCGCATGGACTGTCACTATTAATTTGTAACAATTACTTTTGTAACAAGATTGTGCAAAAATTTTATTAAATTTACGATTGAAGACAAAGAATTGTTATAATTTGAATTGTTTGTTTGAATCATGAATAGAATTGTTTTTTTAAATCAAGAAGAATTGTTTTTTAAATCATGAATAAAGATTGACCGTAGTTTCAGTAGAACTCATAGACTAATGTGCAGAGATAATTTTTATGTAATCAATGGTTTGATTATGATTAAATCAATTTAACTCTACTCATAGACTAACAGTCAGTGGTTATTTTCATGTAATCAATGATTTGATTACGATTAAATTAATTCAATTTTACTCATAGACTAATGACCATTAATTATTTTGATGTAGTCACTTGGTTTTATTATGATTAAATAAATCTCCGATCTAAATCATCAATCTACTTAAAGATTAATGACTACTAACGTCATTATTGTTCCAGCTTTGGGCCTTTATTTAACTAATTATTTTTTAAAGCTTTTTCCGATTAAACCATTCTTGGTAGCTTCTTCGGTCTTGCTTTGGATTTTGTTCTAGACCGGGTTGTCTTTAAATATTTTGGGCTTGGCTAAATTTCGAGTAGTTTTTTCATTTTGTCTGGTCGGTCTCCACATGACTCGATTTATTAATTTATTTCTAAGTAATGAATATTTTTTTTGAATGAAGAAAACCATACATGAATACCATGAATGTATACGTACTCAATTTTATAAAACATCGATAAAACTAATATCGAATCATGCAGAGATAGACATAATACTAATAAAAAGATTTTATGGCATGAATTTGTAAAAATATTTTAGGAAACTACTGATTAAACAACTACATATTAAGTGTGGTGTTTATAAAACGCTTCTGTAACGTAATTTTAGTTCGATATTATAGTCCTTACAGCAATATTCTTGCTTAAAGAGTGTATACCTAGAGTATGTGTGTATATAGAGGTTTTTTTAAGTAATATAAACATAATTTTGCATATAATTTAGTACGTTTATTTAACGCAATTTGCAGTGGGAAAGCAGTTATCTTATACAGAATCTTTTTTTTTCTCTCTCTTCATTTCTTTACATTGTTTTAAAAAGTCTAAAATTATATAAATGTTCACTGTAAAAAATATTTTTATGTTTAATAAATAATATTTATGGATCTTTCAGTTATCACTTAGAATTCAAATCTTATGATTTTATTTTTAGTCATAGCAGAGATAATTTCAGGCATTTTTCTCCGGAATGGATTACTGCGATTCCGGAGGGGATAGCACTTGTTTTTCAATTGAAAATACAAAATCTCAAATCTTTTGGAAGGGGACAGGTGATTGTTCCTGGGGTGAGGGATGGGTTCCCTGTGGGTCAAACCCTGAATTCAACACTCGTCATTAATTATAGTTAAAAATCCATTTCCTATTTGCATTTGGAGTCACACTACTAGATGCGCATAAAAAAGTTGAATATTTTATAAGTATTTTTAACTTAAAAATTACTGTCATTCGATAAAAAATAAAAAATGTAACTTTATAAAATATTCTTATATTTTCCTTTAAAGAGCGCTTTTTTCGGAGCTTTTTATATTTTAAGCATTGAAAAATCTAATGCGCAATTTTTTTTTCTTAAGCAGTAAACGTGTATAAGTTCAAGTTTGTATTGTTAGCTGTTCCACAAAAGTCATAATTCAAAAAACTTTTTGATCGCTTTTCACCATTCGTTTCAGATTTTTAAATATTTAAATTTTTAAGCGTTCTGTGAGACTTTTCTTAATAATGACATCCACGTTAAAATTAAATTTTCTATCCATAACAGTTCCAATGAAATCGTAATTTAGACCGTTTTTAGAACACGTTTTGCTGATTTCATCCTTTTAATTTTTTATTTTTTTAGAAACTGATCTTACACAGCATTTAAAGTTTTAAGTAACTGCTATTATGAAAATATCACATTTCTTTCACCATCAATGTCATAAAAATTGAAATTTCAGAACTTTTTCACTTCTGCAACCATTGGACATAGATGCACCGTCATAAGTATATGTAATTGATGGTGAAAGCAGGGAATATGACAATCAGTTTGTGACAATTAAATAATTGATAATATTGCTCCCATTTGCATAATATCATTACAAAAGAACATATAAGTTCTATAAAATGGGGTTATAATTGCCCTTAATTCACCCCTAAATAATTTAAGCATATTGACCTCGGTTTACGAGAAAAATTTTGTGTAATTCTGCCTATTATCCAATAAAGAAAATTGTAAAGTGATTCTGAATAAGAATTTCGTAGCTTTGAAGCGAATTTCAGAAAATAAACGGGGTGGTTATACATAATTTTGTCTATATAATTAATATTTAAATTAATTAATACAGATTAAATTAAATCAAATTAATCAATCATAAGAAAATAGTCTATATAATTAATGATGAAATTAATAAATCCAGATTGAATTAAATCAGATTAATTAATCATAAGAAACGAGCAATTACTTTTTACAATTCAATCATGATAAATCGAATAAGGATTAAATTTCCTATACTTAAATATTAAATCAACTAATCAACCAGTCAATCAATTAATCGATTAATGCCAACCCTGTTTTGTAATCGGTTCAGTATTTCTAGAGAATGAGTAGAAAACGTAATTTAGATCGTTTTTAGAAAGATTTTCTCACATTAAACCTCTTTTCGATTTAGAATACTTTAGAATCTATTCCTTCAGAACATTCATATTAGTATGAGTAGTTCATTCATAACTAGTATATAACCCCGTTAAAAATGACGGAATTTTCACTTGCATTTTATCTTTTTTATACTTCATACACACAAACAGAATGCAGATTTTGTTCTTGAAGAGTTTGTATTATAGAAAAGCACATTTTAAAAATAGCAATAAATTTCTACAAATACAAATGATTTTTTTTTACTTTATATTTAGTTTTTGAACAAATTTTAGCTTCAAAACAAAGAGCAGTATTCTTTACAACAATAATAATAATTAGCAAAATAAAACTCAATTTCTAAAGATTTCACAAAACATTTAAATTAAATATTGAAGTTTTTTAAATTTTAAAATACATTATCTTTATTAAAAGTATGATTTGGCAGCGGTTTTAGTCGTGAGTATATGATTGATTCTTAGTTCGGTGCTTTTAGACATCGATTATGAAGCAATGTGATTTATTTTTTAATTTGGATTATATGCCATCTATACTCAGTTAATATAAACAAAACAACTCTCTCTCCTTTTTTTTTAATCGTAGTTTCTTATAGAAAATACTACTATTTTCTACAGAAGGAGGCATTGATTTAAATCAAAATCAATTCCCAGGAAAAAGTTGAAAACTGGTGTTAAACAATTGAAGACAAAAAAAAAAAAACTTCTTGAAACACCATAAAATAAATAATATTATTAATATTATTCATTATATTATATATATTTATAATATTATAATATAAAGATTATTTATTTTATGTTGTTTCAAGAAATTTTTTTTGTCTTCAAAATCAATTTTTAAAAACTTCAGCTATGCAACTTTAAAAATTGAATCCATAAATAATGAAAACAAAAATTATTATTATTGTTTCTTTTGTAAAATTTTAAATTAAAACGTACCAGTTTTTAAAAGCTTTAATTATATCCATTCGAAATTTGCGTGCATTGTAAACGAAATTTATATTTTTTATCAAATGTCATTTAAATGCAAGAAATATATAGTATCGTAAACTAAATAAAAATCATCAAATTTTGATTTAAGAGCAAGTTTGATTTATTTGCATGCATTAAAGCAGATAAAATTTTAATTTAAGTGCACGTTAAAAAATAATTTTCAGTTATACTAATGCAGTCATGATGATATCTTATGTATCCAGAATAACTTGAATAAAAAAATAGCTTATTTTATTTAAATGGAAAACAAAATTATAAAAAAATAACCAGATAAATGCTATCATTTAAAAAAAAAATAATAAAACTAAATTTAAATTCATCTTTCTCTTTTATAAAGAAAAAAAGGCCCAAAAAGGTTTCTAAAATAGTTCATAGATGGCAGCACTAAAGTTGTGAGAGAGAGTGCTTGAGTCTCGGCTTGAGTAGATAAATAAAATACTATCGTACTCAGATGATAAAAAGCTTATCAGTTTACACTTCCACTGTTATCTTTATGTATTATAAATGGGTATGATATGCATGTTTTATATGAAAATATGCTGAACAAACATTATTTCAAGTGGAAGAAATTTTAAAAGAATCTTTTAACATCTGTTTTCAACTAAGCCTAACGTGGCGTCTCGCAACAGTTGAATTCCAGACAGGAGTGGCTCAACCTGGAACCGTTCTACACATTTCTCCTGACGCATTTTATTATAGATAGATAACACGCCAATTTTCAAAATGATGAGCCAATTTAGAAAATTTCTCCTTCAGCATCACAAAAACCGCAATTTAGAATGTTTTTGCTCATGCAGCCATGAGGATTAAAGGCATCGACATGAAATATGTTATTTTGACTGTTCTTTGAGATCATTTATATCTTTTATGTAATTATAGAGCAAAATATTAAGTGGCTAGCCCCATAAGTGTCACAAAATTCCAATTTACAATTTTTTTTGTTCTTGCAACCCTTAAATGGTAGTATCACTGACATAAAATGCAACCTATGTCAGAGAAAGGACTGTTACCGTATATTTGCACCGAATACTTTTAAAATCGAGTTGGTATTTTCAAAAACTGCACAGAAACATCAATTTAGAATGCTTTTAGAACACTTTTTTCGCAATCCTTATCCTTTTATACTTCTGTTTTTTTAGTAATTCTTCTTAGCTATTATTTATATCTTCTAAATTAGTACTATGTCAAATTTCATTTTTTCAGACTTTGATTAACAGAAAATTGTTTTTTTAGAACGTTTTTGCCCATGTTCGCCCTTTAAAAATAGTACTAGAGTCACATAATATAGGCAATATTGAAATAGGTGCTATCACGATCATTCAGCTACAGTTACTGTTAAAATCAATTAGATTATTCCTGAGATCATCGCCTCCAAACACACACAAACACACGTACACACAAACAAACAAATGCTCAAACTTTACTTCTTTATACTATTAGTATATATATAGTATATAGTCCATATATGACCCATCTTAATTTTTTTTACATGACATGTTTGAAAAATTGTTTTGCTAAATTTATCTATTTAGATAAAGATAAGATAATTAAAGAAAATTAAAGACATATTTTTTAAATGATAACACCTTAAGTATAAGCAAGAATTTTTTAAATCGTTATCATAAATATAATTTAAAGATGTATAACAACAAATAAGTTTATTTCAAGAGTTTTAAAACACCCTGTATATAAGCATTCAAAACAATTCTTATTATTTAAGAAAATGGTTAATGTCAAACTTTCACTTGAATAAAAAAAAACTTAATTCCCTGTGAGTTTATCATTTCTATCTTATACATTTCAAAATATTCATAGAAATAATTTAAAATTCTTATCGGAGAATATTTTTTTTTTTTAATTTTCGATAAATTTATTCATTTAATCTTATGAAATCTTTGGAGAAGATTTAAAAAATGAAGACATTTCCTTCCTTATCGATAAAATCGCATATACATAAAATGAATATTTAAACTGTTAGCATTGAAAGCATTCAAGTAATGATATAAAAATATCTTATAGCTAAGTGCTTTATTTTTAATCGTTACTTGAAAAAAAAATTATGAAAGCTTCTAGTTGTAAGATTAAATGATTTATAAATATCTAATGTATGTTGGTACCAATTAGATTATACAGATAGCATTTTTCTTTTAGACTCCAAATAATATTTAGATCTTTTCTTTTCTAAATGTTATATGTTTCACTAACACCACAATTTATTAAGAAAAAACATGGTAAATTAGAATAATAAATAAGATCAATACAAGTTTTTCTATGAGAATTACTGTGAAACATTTTAAAGGAGAATCAGTTTAAATTGTGTTTTTTTACTTTTATTCATATAAAGATTTTCAAAATTTTTAATGTTGTACAATTGTTTACGTTAGAAATAATTTCAAAACTTCCATTACTTACAAAGATAAGCGAAGCACTTTTGATTAAATATTGAAGTGGTTTTCAAATACAGTCGGCTCTCGTTATTTCGAATTCGTCAGGATCATACGAAATGTTCGAATTATCCAGAGTTCTGAATATCTAAAATAAACTGTTTGTCTAATATAAATCAATTTTTTATGTCTGACGCAACTCTGTGTTTACTTTAGTTTAAACTTGTATACTGGGAAAATGGACAGACGCAAGCTATGGAAATATACCTGTTTAAAAAGGTATTTTATTTTTTAATTAAAAATCTTCGTTTTCACTTCGTTTAATAAATAAGACTGCACTGTTTATTTATAATAATATTACCTGCTGAAAAAAGAATCATGAAGGAGGACTCAGAATTTCAATTTTTAAAATCTTTACGTCTTAGCAGGTATATTGGACCCGCTTTCTTCTCTTACTACGCTTGTTAATTTGAGACAAAATATCATTAAGACAGGCTCCGTTTTCATAGAATACCATTGTATTTTTACTTGCCTATTACAAGCGATTGCCCCACTTTCTAGATCACTAGAACGGCAGCGTTAGTTATATGTCACGTTATATCCATTTGCGCAAAATTTAGTGAAAGGATGTGGTATCAAAACTTTCATAAAATAATTTTATAATCAAAAATAATATATAAGAATTTTTTCATTTGTGATTATCTCTAAAGTACCGTCTCAGAGGTTAACTCATAAACATATATATATATATATAATTCTTCCTCTCTCAATCTCTTTGTCTTTATTATTTTTATATTTTTTACAATTTTTATATTTTACCAACCGTTTAGAAACGGATTTTAAATGCACCAACAGCGCAAACCACAACCTAAAGACATCTCTAAAATTAACGATAATGTTTAAATTTGAACAAAAAAAATTACCATATAAAACACGAATTATTGGCTACACTAAATATAAATGTATATGAATGCATAACATTCTATAATATATTTCATAAGCCAAGTGAAAATGTTCCATATATTTGTTACTTCAGTAGATTGAGTTTGAGTCCTCAGTTAATACATATATGGATATTTAGTGATGTTATTTTACTTCGTAGATTATTTTAGCGCGTTAGAAAATAAATTACTATTTTAAATCTAAAAAAATAGCACTTTCGTATTAGCCTCATTCCACCAGTTAATCAATAAAATAGTTATAAAACATTGTGTGTATGTATACATATATGAATGCATGTATCCATGTACGCAATTATGGGATGCAATAATCCAGCAGGCAGTCGCTCACCACTAAATATATTTCGTGTTTTCGTCTAATATTTCGTGTAAAATATTTACTAGAATGAAATTAAATTTTCAGCAAAGAAAACTTTTAAACTTTTGAGATGAAAACTACTCTCTATTGCCTAGATTGTAGCATCTTATCTAGTATGCAAGGAGGGAGGGGGTTATAAATACACGTATCTCTATTTATAATTGTGGCTTGAATAATTAATTCAAATTAAATTAAAATCGGTGTATATACTATTGGAGAAAAGGGAAAGAACAATGAAACGATGAACAAATTATTAGCAATAATCACAAACAGATGGCGCTACGGATGTTAATGTTCAAAAGCCGCTAAAATCATCAACAAAACAAATAAGCTATTTTTTTCTGCCAGTAACGCTGCACGATATGCTTCTAAGTCTTTCCTATTGGGCATTACTTTTAAAACTATTCAACATAATGAGAAAAATGACCGGTAGACACTTCTTAATTTTTCTGATAATGCAACAGCATTTGCTCAGTCATAACGCAAGATGAGTCTTTGTTAGATAAACGGATGCTTAATGTCCGATAATGGCATGTGGTTAGTAAGAAAGTGCTAAAAAAATTAAGAAATAATTTATTAATCTACGTATTACCCTAACAATATATTTTTTTTCTTACAGGTATTCCTACATATACATTTCTATTAGGAGATTCAGCAGAACTTCCCTGTGACCTTAACGTAACCGCAACAGACGACGAAGTGTCCTTAGTTCTTTGGCATAGAGACGAGTCCGGAAGTCCATTGTACAGTGTAGACGCTAGAGATTTGCCACTTCCATCTGCAACACATTTTCCTGCATCACATATGATTACAAGAGCATTTTTTAATTCATCAGCAGTTCCTGCTTATCTCAGAATATCTGATATACGCAAAGATGAAGAAGGCGTTTACAGATGTAGAGTAGAATACAGAAGAGCGAGAACAGAAACTTATGACATGATGTTGGCTGTTATCAGTAAGTGAATATCGAACTCAAGTTCCCAAGTTATATGCTATATTGTAAACGAGAATGAAAAAAAAATCAGGATTCAAGTTTAGATTACTAAACAATTACCAAAACTTCCAGTATATTTTCAGAAAACATATTTTCAAACAGTTCCGAAAAAAAAACACTAAAGAAAAGCCACTTTCACAAATTACTATCAATAGTCTGAAACCATTTAAATTATTTTGTACACCATAGTATCTGAAGAATTATATAATCTATAGATCATAATATATCAAAATTTGAATTCATTAGTAAACGCAAAGCACAGTGGTAAATTCCTTTTAGTAATTTCCGTCTATAAACACAAATGTATTCGAAATATTTCCCACTGCCCTGTATATAATTTATAGAATCCATGCACATCGATTAACAGGCAAAAATAGTTTAATTTATAGACGTTAAAGAAAGTTATATTAATTTATATAAGATACAATTATCGTTTAAATTATGTAACTTCCCGCAATTATTGTTAACCATTATCGATCATATGAACCCCCCCCCCACGTGACATCGGTACTTTAACTTATCTGACATACGGAATGTATGGGGTGACATAATTAAGCCGTTCGAGTCCAGCATCTCGCAAGTAGTGTATAGTGACAGCTTAATATAAGAATTTTAAAACGTCGCTGAATCTTGAGAATTGCATGAGTATGTGTGAACTAGAAGAGGACAACATTATGCAGCTTAACCTCTTCAGACCTGAGCATTAAATAACTCTACAAATATATATTTATTGCTTTTAAGTAAATGATCAGCAAATCCTCGAAATTCTTATTGTAAAGCATTTTAGTTAAATAATCATGAATATTTCTGACTTTTTCGGCCACAATGTCTTGAAGGTATTTTCCAAACTCGGATAAAAATAATATTTATTTTATGAAGTAATATTCATCAGTGTTGATATTTATTGGTTTTGTTTTAAAGCGAAAACTATTCATTTTATTAGAAGTAAAGCAAATATAAAAAAATCGAACAGCTTGGTTTTTATGAGGAAAATAATGTAGATACACATTTGTGTACCTCAAGTCTGAAGAGGTCAACTATACAGACAACATAACCCTAGCCAGCATTGGCACTTTTATTTCTTTTTTTGGGTACTTATCCGTTTGTTTTACATTTTATTGTAAGCTTATATTTTATTTTTCTCGTACTTTTATTATTATTATTATTGTAATTTAAAATATTAATATTTGAATAAAATGTAGTTTGAATATTAATAGTGTAATGTTTAAAAAAGGTATGAGATGCTCTCATTATATTTTTGATATAAAATAGAAAATGAAATAATCATAAAATTTTAATGCGTTTATTGTTTAATGAAATAATTTAAAAAATGAATTGTGCTAGTTTAATTTGGATTTTTTTGATATAAAACGAGGAAATTTTTAAAAACAAGACCAAAACAAATAGCAAAAGTTTTAAAACCTTTAAAAAAAATAGTTACATTTGACGATATAAAATAAATATTACCTATGCACAATTTTGCTTTGGGAATAAGTATTAAATTTACATATTCTAATTATAGAAGTATATTTGACAAAATCATATGTATTGCTTTCTAAAGTCTTGACTGAAAGCGAAAACAAAAGATTTAACTAAAGATATGAAATAATAATTTTATTATATCCATTGGAGACGACTTTTTAGAGAATCAAAGAGTTTTAAACGCTATTCACTTATCTTTATTAATCTATTTATATACAAAGCGTTAAATATACATAACAAATATTAAGACATAAAATATAATATATAATATCACAATGTAGTTATATTTGTATTTAAAAAATGACTTCTAAATTATTTCTAGATTAAATATTTTCTTAAATCTAGCGTATGAGAAATTCTATTAATTATCAGATTAAACATATAAGAAATGGTAATTTATTCCAAAGCAAAACAAAAAATGTTTTTTTTTCATCTAATCCAGTTAAAAGGTGTCTATGAATTGCGTATGTCTCACTGTCTGCAAATGCACTATAATCACACAAGTAAATTTTATATTTCTAATATGTTCACTGTTAATAGTGAGTGCGTAGCGTTTATAGTTCATGTGCAGAGACATACAAAATAATTACATTACATCATGATCTATTGGGAAAAATTCCTGCGGTAAATATTAAATAAATATCTGAGGTAGATATTTTAGTGAGTGAAAAAAAATTAAATTTCTGAATAATATTGAATAATTATTCGAAAATGTTTTATAATTTAGGCTTGATGCATGATTTTTCATAATTGTTTTTAGATTAACCAATTTTAAATTTGACTTTTATCGCACGAATTTTAAAAAATATCATTAAAGAATATTTATATAACTAATATTCCATAATCTCTTGCCTTTTTTAGTTCCTCCTAGAGAAGCCATAATCATGGATGAGTTTGGACAACATTTACATGGCATTATTGGGCCTTATAATGAAGGGCAACCAGTATCATTAATTTGTGAGGGAGAAGGAGGTAAATATCGTACTTTTATCCTTTAGATTAGACCTGTTAACATTTTACTAAGGAGTGAACCATCTCAGCTTTTGGCAACCTTTGACAAACCTCATTACTAACATGATTCAAAACATATTAATACTGATACCAAAGAGCATTAATACAGGTACAAATTCATTTTGCTATAAAAGGCTTAAATCTTCTATGGATCTGAAATACTATTATATAAAAAAAACTCTTCAAAATAATTGTAAACCTTTGTAAATTTCGAATTATACGTTTTTCTGCGGAGGGGTATATAGAAAAAAACTTATTGGGAAGGGAATCAGAATATCGCCTATGATATTAAAATAAAATTGTAACCAGTGATAGTGATAACCAGTGAACCAGGGATGCAAAAATATTCCTTTATTTATTTTGAATGTACAATTTCGCCGTTATAAAAAGTACAGAAAGAAAGACACGCATAATATAGTGACCAATCCATGGGTGGTTCTAAAGAGAGTCTGGAAGAGAATGGAAATAATTTCGCACGATTTTATAGATAAAAGAAAATTACCTAAAATTTCAAAGTTGTGGGGGAGCAAATGACAAGTCCTTTCTTTTCTTTAAAACAGACATTGGACCAGTTAAACACCATTAATTTTTTATACGTATAATACATTTGAAATTATTTAAAAATATATCTCAAGCAGATACATGGATTTTTAATAAAGCATTTTTATAAAAGAAATTTTCATTCTTATAAAATGTTAGTAACGTGCAACCTACAAAAGAGTGCTAAGAAACCCTCATGGCACTTGCGGTTGCCGCGTTCGACAGCCCTGCTTTTAGATGATTTACGAAAACATTACTTCATATTTGATAAAGAAAGAACCGTTTAGGAATGTAATGATAGGGAGAGTTAATCCGTTCGCGTCCGATGTACTACAGCTCATATTCAAAATATTAGAATAATTGAGAAAAAGTAATAAGAAAAAATTATATGTCATTTATTTATTTTTATACTAAGTAAAAGCAATTAAATTTCTTATAAATTAAATCTGGAATGTTTAGATAAGATTTTAACATTTATAAAATATAAAATACAGCAGCACAATAAATTAGGTATACAGCTTCCTTAAACACACCAGAATATTAGAATAAAATTTAGATTGGTTCAAAATATTAGAATATTTTATTTTACGCAACAATATTACCTTATGAATATGAAGTAAATGGTAGTTAATATTTTGTAGCATCCCCTTTAGCTTTCATAACAGCGTACAATCGATCTTGCATACTATATACAAGGTGTTTACAAACATCTCTATCAATATTAGCCCAAATAGACTTTATAAGTGCCACTAACTCAGTTTTACTTGAAGGAGGATTTTCTTGAAGTTTTTTCTTCATTATACACCATAAGTTTTCAATAAGATTAAGATCTGGTGAATTTGGTGGCCAAGGAAGTACCTTAATGTTGCGTTGGCGGAACCAATTCTTAGTTGACACCGAGGTATGCGGGGACGCTAAATCTTGTTGAAAGATGAAATCATCTTCAAATAAATCTTCTGATGATGGAATCATGTAATATTCTAAAATTTCTTGATATATCAGAGAGTTAACCTTTTCGTAGACGATGCATAACTTTCCAGGTCCTTCTGCACTCATACAACCCCAAACTATGACACTAGCAGCAAATTTTACGGAACGTTTAAGGCATTCTTTATCAAATGCTTCTTGCTTTATTCTTCAAACTCGAATACCTTGATTACCATATGAAACACAAAACATACTTTCATCACTAAATAATATATTTTTCCAATCTTCATTGCTCCATAAACGTCTTGATTTACACCAATTCAATCTTATACGCTTTTGTCTTGCAGTCATGAGAGGTTTTGTTTTCGGTACACGAGATTCAAATTTAAATTTATGGAGACGTCTTAATGTTGTCGATGTAGAAACTTCAACTCCTTCTTCTTTCAATTTTCGGTGCAAGAATCGCACACTTTTAAAACGGTTTTTCTTAACTATACGCTTCAGCTTCCTGTCATCTCTAGCAGATGTTTCTGGCTTTCGGCCACCATTTCGGCGATTATTTTGAAATTTTCCAATTTTTGAATATTGTGTTAGTATTTTACTAACGCTCGATTGCGAACAATGTAAATAATTCGCTATAAAACATTGATTTTTACCGTGCCGATACAAATCAACCATACGAAGTTTAGTAGATTCCGGAATATCACTCACACGGCCCATTTTAAGACGAAAAAGAAACAAACTGCAAAAAAGAATACTGATTTTAAATAAAATAGTCTGAATTTAATCAATGATGCCACCAGTTAAGAATTGGTAATAATTAAAGGAGAATTAATGTGAAATATTCTAATATTTTGAACCACTTGAATAAATATTCTAATATATTGACTTTTCAAAATAATTTTTTTGCAATTAATCTTTTCAAAAATGATATTAAATTTGAGATAACAAGTAAGTTTAATCAACAATAAGTTCTTAATAAAAATATCGTTTGGATATTTTCATTAAAAGACATTAAATTACCAAACGATATTTTCAATTTCTAAAAAAAAAGGTAATTATTCTAATATTTTGAATATGAGCTGTACTAATAGTACATGTCTTTTAATTGATTGTCATTTCTTCTTAATATTTACTTTTGTTGCTATCTACATGTAGTAATACTAGTATTTTTTATAAATTTCTTATTTCGGCCCCATTTATGATCTTGCTTTTGTAATATTAATAATTCTTTTTACACAATTGATGATTTCAACATTTTAACCATATAGTTCAGTGCTTAAATTTAAATTATATTTTTTTAGAGCTAACGCTGTGTAATAAAAAGCAGAAAATATCAAAAATTTCTAATATTATTTAAATCTTGTTGTAATATGATATTTTCCAAATGTCAAAAAAACTCTTCCTTAGCCTATTTTCATATGAAAATAATTGAATCAGAAGAAAAATAACTGCATTCGTTAGATTTCAGACACTTATATATGCTTTACACTTCAGTAAATCAATTTCGAAAGTTACTCTTAGCATTAAATAAATTATAAAATAAATAAACAAATAATGCATAAATAAACGGTCCCGAAACGGAGAAGTGGCCATTGATGGAAAAGTGACTGTTTCACTTTTTTTCTATTTCGTATGTTATCGCCTCGGACGCGTAGGAATAAGGCGAAGCAGCAGATGCGAGTAATGTTTTCCCCTATTTTGAAGCTGGAGGCTATAATTTTAGTCTTTAACGCATTTTATTGTTTTCCGCATTTTTGAATTTAGAAACGTGGAAAGATTCCTTTATTAGATATTGTTAAAAATTTGGAGCAAACTGTTTACTCACTCAACTGTTTTTAATAAAAACGAATAAATAACTGTAATTAAACTGTATTCCGACAGTAATAGCGGTAGTTATAGGGCCAGGATTGACTTAAATTGCCGTTATGTAACCGTGTTTATTAAAACAAGCAATTGACTGTCCAGTTTGCGGTAAAATTTTAAGAGTAAACTTAAGTATTATATATTGTCATAATTACTTGCTATTGTGCTGTTTAATAAGTATAAAATATTCTTTTAAATGATATGTGTTTGAAAATGATAAGTCATGAAGTTTAGAAATAGGCGAAAGCTTTGCAATGCCGTTATTCAGGAAAAATGTCCCTAAAGAGAACGGGCAAAATAGCTATATGACAACTTAGCCGGGAAACAGTTTTTTACAGTCACTGTTCATACCAAAATACTACAGCTTGTGGTAATAATTTCTTCAAAACATTACTTATTCCTGACATTTGCAGTCGAAATTTACTAATTAACCAGTTTTTGGCAAAAATTGGTGAAAGTTATGAATTAAGTTTTTAAATGTCCCACTTAAAATGAAAAAAAAATGTAGCATACTTTTCTTAAATTTTAATTTTTATTTCTTTTTTAATCAACATGAATTACAGTTATAAAATTGATTTTAAAATTTGACATAAAATGTTTGTTAAAGTGTTATCTTAAAATAGAAAAAAAAAATGTATGTATTTTTTTAACTTTTTAAGTATGTATACGTGTAAATGGATAAATAAATGAAATGTTCAATTAAATCAAATTAAACTTTCAATTCAATTTTTAATTCCTTCCTTTCATTTCATAATTTCTCTCATTTCAAACAATAAATTTTTAAAGGTATATTTTATCGCACTGATCATTTACGAAAACATTACTTTACATTTCACAATGACAGGGCCGTTTCTTAATATAGGGGGAGAAAGGCTAAAATTCCAGTGAGAGCAAAGTGGTCATTTGAAATATTGCATTATATTTTGCATTCTTTTTTGGAGTTTTTGCATTATATTTCTGGAACGCATTAGTTGAACAAAGCAGTCATCTCTGATTGCTGGTAGTTTTATCTCCGATTTTGAAAAGGGATGCCACATTTTTATAGTTTTAAATTCATTTCATTACTTTTCCACACTTCTTTTTAATTATATGAGGCGGTTAGTAATAATCGTAGTTATTCTGCTGAGTTGCTTTTATTGAGATAAAAGCATATGGTAAGTCTTACTGCATGGTCTGGAACTGAAACTGGTAGAAGTTGTTGTTATGTCTAGTTAAAAACTTCTCCAGACAGCCGATTTATTTTGTAAAAAATGGTTACATAACTGAAATGTAACTTTATTTTGACAGTAATATGGGCAATAACAAAATCAGAATTGACTTAAATTATGATTTTGTAATCGTTTTCTTTGAAAACTATAGAAATAACAGCACATTTTGCTGCAAAATTTTAGCACTGTTGTTATTTAATATGCTGTGTTATAATTATTTCATCTTATATTGTCTGTCGAGTATGAAATAATTTTTTCAATGATATGTGTTTGAATATAATAAGTCATGGAAAATAATTTTGGGTCACAATTTTCTGTAATGGCCACATTCCGAGAAAAATGGCCATAAAACGGTTTTGCAAATTGGTAACCTAGCTCAGAAAAAAATCTTTATTCATAGTTCGAGAAATAATACTATAGCTTGGATCAATAATTTCTTCAAAGAAATATTTTCTTTAAATATTTGCAGTCTTAACTAAACTTTTATCTACAGCATTATGAATTCATGAAACTTTTAAATTCTAAAGCATTTTACGTAAATTGTTTAAACTAAATTAAAAAATCTGCAAAATCATTAAAGAATTTTTTTGAAATTTTTTAGAAGGATTGAAGGATTTAGAATGATTAATAAAATTTAAATTTACAGGGATTTTGTTTAATATTTATATCTCCACTCAAATCTTTTATTTTAAATTGTTTTTTTTAATATATTTTAGAATTATAAAATGTGCAAATCTGTTGTTTTTACAATATAAATATAGAAATATTTCCGAACTGAAAAATCACCATCTTCCTCTGTCAGCGCCAAGAAAGCTGAAAAGATACAAAGGCAAAAGAAAACATCCTTTTAAAAATATTTTTATTTTGTATAACCAATAATATTTTGGTAAAAAATAAAGTAAAGTATCTGTAACTCATTCTAAACAGTATTACAACTAATTGACGTATTGAAAGAATGTTATAATAAGTAAATTGAATGGCACTTATAAGTACCGTCGGTAGATAAAGGGTTAATAAATTCCCAAATTTGCGCATTTTGCCAAAAGTAATGAGAGTTGAGAACAATACACAATCGTGCAACAAATAAAAATAAAGCAATGTAGCTTTTTTTTGGGGGGGGGGGGTGAACTGCATTCATAGAATTAAACATGATCTTTAAAATTCAAAATTCAAAATGCTTATAAAAATGTTTTCTTAAAGAAAAAAAAAATATTTACCTTTATACTCATTTAAGTATGTGAATGCACATGTGCATATATAAACTTAAAACGACCCCATTAACAGGGCTACCACAAGTGACATTTTTATTTCTGGTCGCACTTCTACTTTTCTGACATAAATTTTGAAATATATTTCTCTTGCAAATGTTGTTTGAAGGGTGTGCTTAAGGGTTCTCAGGAGTCTATTTTTTACCTAGTGTTACAATTTAGCAACATGTCAGATTTAATTTTTTTTTCTCTGTCCCTATAAAACATAAACGAATAAAATTTTTAATATAGACAATTTTATATCTCATATATTTGAAATAATTCTGTAATGATATTTTTTATGTTTAATTTTGATTAAAAAGATTAAACTTGTTCTTTGACTTGCATCAACTGTGCGAACATTTCTGAAAAACTAATAAAGCAATTTGCAAGAAACTTGGTAAAGATCTTCATTTTAAATTAAAGAGTAATTTATACTTCAAATTTTGTATTATTATTTAAAATTGGCAATTTTTCATTAAAAATTTGAATTTTTTTTGAAAATTTTATTTTTTAAATTAAAATTTTAAACAAATGAATTGCTTTAAAATGAAGTATAAGTTTAAGATACATTAGTTTTACATCCTTATCAATACTTTTGGAAGCGTTTTAACCAAAAGTTTCACTATAGTCATGCGCACAGTGTATGCAAGTCAAAAAACAATTTAATTTTTTAAATCATAATTAAACACTAAAATAATAAAATAAAATTTCAAAGTAGATTTTTTTAAATTAGTTTAAATGGAACAGTCAAAAAACAGTTTGTATTTTTTAATCAAAATAAACACTAAAATAGTAAAATAAAATTTCAAAGTACAACTTTTTTTAAATTGGTTTAAATAGAACAGACAATAAGTTGTCTTTATTTAAATTTTTATGCATTTATGTTTTATAGGAACTAAAAAAATTAAATGTAACATATTGTTAATTTCACCACCAATAAAAAGTAAGAGTCCAGAGAGCCCTTAAGGATTAGTATTCAGAAACTGGTGCCACTTAAAACTAAAAAATAGTCGTATGTGACAAATCTATATTGAAGCAAATCATACTTTTAATTTATTCCTCTCCTTAATTTCATAAAATCATACATTTCAAATAATAAATGTTTTAAAGTACATTAAATCATGCTAATATTCAATTTTAAACTATATTTCAGGCGATCCAACACCTTCCGTCCGATGGTTCAAAGGAACAGAACTTTTAGATGATACTTATTACGTTACGCCTCAAGGATTCGCTAGAAATGAAATCCATTTACCAAAACTTCTTCGCACAGATTTGCTCACAACTTTTACTTGCGATGTTTCCAATTCTAACCTGACAGCGCCAGTCACAAGTGCCGTAAGTCTAGACATGAATCGTAAGTAGAATTATTAATGTTGGAACTGGAATATTTCCAAGATATATATCATCATAATATGATAAATTTAATGTTCTGAATAAATAAAATGATAAGAGCTCTTTCATGTAGAAATGCTTTTCGCTTATAAGCGGGAAACTAAAGTTGGAAATCGAAATTTAAGTAAACAGTTTGTACAAAGTTTGGAAAACGAAAAATATAGTTTATTTCTTGTATTGATATATCACACATTAAATCTTTGATTACGATTTGGGACATATATATCCCAGATAACTATTTTTTTATTTGAGTGAGAAACATTTTAGGATATTATTTTGTACTATGAAGTTAGAATAGTATTTTTTCAACAGAAATCTATATGATAGATTTTGTTTTTCTAAACTGTGGTTCGATCGAATGTAAAAACCCCACATTACATCAAAACTTTTGCACCGTTTTTCATTTAGCTGTTTATAGATTCGATTTATTTATAGATATTCGGTTATTTATCGATATTCGGTTTATTAATAGACATTTGGTTATTTACCGATATTCGGTTTATTTATAGATATTTGGTTATTTATCGATATTCGGTTTATTTATAGATAGCTGTTTATAGATATAGTTTATTTATAGATATATTCGGTTTATTTATAGATAGCTGTTTATAGATACGGTTTATTTATAGATATAGCGGTATTTGAATTTCGTTCAAATTATGTTATCATTGAATACAAGTATGCCATACGAAAAAAAATAAAAAGCCTATATTTATTTAAATACATAGAAAAGTAGCACATTGCAAAATTGTTTTTTTCTAAAAAAAATCATAGGTAGAATTATTATGAATGAACTGCAAGATTTCCAAAATTTATAGCATCGTTATATGATATATTTAATGTACTGAATAAATAAAATGGAAAGGACTCTTAGATAAAGAAATTCGTTTTATTTATGTGTCGAAATTGCAGTGAAAAGTTTGAGTATTTTTTTTATAAAGAGTTTCTGATAGTGTCAAAAACATTATAGTACTTAAACATAACAATGTTTACAAAACATAAATATAATTTTGTTTTTGTTTTTGTTCAACTGTTAGGGACTGTGCAAATATATCGTTATCTTTTTACGGGGGAAGTAGGGTTTGGAACATGATATCGTAAGATATTTCTGCATGTAGAGGAGGTTCGTATTTTGATATCGATATAGTTTTTGGTCAAATTATTTTTTTCTCTTATTATTTGTAATATGGTCTTTGGTATAAAGTTGTATTTTATTTTCGTTAGTCGCTTATCTATTTTAATAAAAATACAAAGTTATTGTTAAAACACTAAATTGTTATAAATTATTTACTAATTCTAAAATATGGAATACCTCAACGTTTGACATTCTTACTCTTCTTCACATGCGTCTGCATATATAATCATGGTTCAAGAATCCATATGTGCAAGTGCAACAGGACTGTATTACTGTTAAATGCATTATGTAATAAAAAAATACATTACTGGCTATTAAAATTGCTACACCATGAAGACGACATGCTACAAACGTGAAATTTAAACGAAACGAGGATGATATTGTTATATGCAAATGATTAGCTTTTCAGCCCATTCTGACAAAGCAGGTGCCGGTAGCGACATCTAGAATGTGTTTAAATGAGGAAATTGTTCAGCCAGTTTCTCACACAGAAATTGCATTTGAGTGTTCTTGCCTGGTGAACTATTGTGATGTCTCATGTAAAAAGGAAAAATACGTACCAGCATATTTCTAACTTTGATAAATGTTAAATTACAGCCTATGGGAATTGCGATTTATCGTATCGCAATATTGCAGCTCGCGTTGGTCGATATCCAATGACTGTTCGCAGAATACGGAATCGGTGGATTCAGGACAGAAATACGGAACGCCTTACGTGATCTCAACGGCCCCCTATCACTAGCAGCCGAGGAGACAGGCATGTTATTGTAAGCCATAAAAGATCGTGCAAGTACGTCTCGAGTCTTGAGTCAAGAAATTGGATCATTTGCAAAACAAAAAAAATGTCTGCACGAACAGTTCGACGACGTATGCAGTAACATGGACTATCGGCTCGGAGACCATGGCTGCGATTTCCCTAGACGCTGCGTCATAGACCGAAGCGCCTTCGACGGTTTGATCAAGGACGAACCTGGGTGCACAAATGGCGAAGAGTCATTTTTTAAAAATAAATCCTGTTCTATTTACAAAATCGTGAGGGTCGCATTCGTGTTTGGTGGCATCATGGTGAACGAAAATTGGCAGCGTACATTCGTCATCGTCATGCTGGCTCATCACATTGCGTGATGGTAAGGGTGGCATTGGATACACGTCTCGGTCATCTCTTGTTATCAATGAAGGCACTTTGAACAGTGCACGTTACATTTCTGATATTTTACGACACGTGGCTCTACCCATAATTCGAGACCTTCGAAATCCTACGTTTCAGCAGGATAATGCCCGACCGCATGTTTCCGGAATTTTACGGATATCCTTGATACGGAAAATGTTCGGCTATTGACTTCGCCAGCACGTTTCCCAGATCTCTCACCAATAGAAAACGTCTGACCAACGGTCGCCGAGCGACTGGCTCATAACCATACGCCAGTCATTACGATTGATGAACTGTGGCGTCGTGTTGAAGCTCCATAAGCATCTGTACTTGTACATGCCATCTAATTGCTGTTTGACACAATGGCTAGGCGTATTAGTGCTTTTATTACCGCCAAGGTAGTCTTTCTGGGTACTGATTCCTCAGGATCCAAGCACCCAAATTTCTTGAAAATTTAATCACTTGTTATTTCTAACATAATATATTTGTCCTGTAAGTATCATTTTGTTGTCTGCATTTCTTCCTGGTGTAGCACTTTTAATGGCCAGTAGTGTATAAAAAAACATCTTTAAGTAGTAACTATTTCTTTTAAGTGTTTTTTTGACACAATTTGATTTCAATTTTTTTTCATTTGAATCAATAAAGTATGCGAAAAATAAACGTAACCAGTGTTGTATATCACTTAAAAATAAATATATAAAAACATTTTGATAACGATATCATTATTAAGGGGGGGGGGGGTAGTAAACGGATGATAACGTATGATACCGAAAGAGGGTGGGGGGGGTCAAAATTACGAAAAAGTTGATAACGTTATATTTGCGCAGCCTCTTATAATGTGTACAAAGATATGAATATACGAAGAAATTTCAACATTAATACTAATTATTTAATATTTTTTCAGATTTTTTTTCTTTGTAGCGTTATGTTTAGTGTAAACCTACTCTATTAATAATTAACACTATTTGATAGTATAAATCGGAAATATTATCACACAAAAATCAACAGAAAAGTTGATTATTGGTAACTTATCAAGCCTAAAAAAAATATATTCTCTAAATACTTTAATATCCATTATAACTATCAATATATGTCTCAGCGACTGATATCGATTAATTTTTTTTATTAATTTATCACTCTCTACTAGTAAAGGTTTTCTAAAAATATTTAAAATTAAACAAAAACAAATAATGTTGGGATAGTAATTGAAAAAGTATGATTCTTTTTAAAAAGATCAAAAATTAATTTCAAGATTATATTTAGAAATTGTAATGCCAATTATCGATATATGAAAAACATTTTTATTTACACCGATATCAGATTAATTTATAACACTATTTTACAATCGGTAAATCAATTATAAGAGATACAAATTTACCATGTGATTGAAAATAGTCCGGACCAGGATTCGAACCAGGGATGTATTGGCTGAAGCCGCCAATACTCTTCCAACTGAGCCATCCTGAACGCATATTTCAGATGTGTATATTGCTGGGACGATTACTGTTTCTAAACCAATAGGAGAGCGTCATTATCACGGTCAAGTACACGCCCACACAGTTTGATTGACAGGAACTCGTGGACAATTGACGGTGCTAATTATAACGATAATCTGTTGCGGATGAAAGTGAGCTGACTGGCAGAATGGTTAGAGCGTCGAGCTTGAAACCGGAGGATATGGGTTCAAGTCCATCGCGGGCCGAGAGTCCGTTGGTGATTTTTTTTTTTTTTTAAATTATTGGAGGCTGTCTTTTATTAATAAATAAGACATTTAAAAAAATATATTTCAAACCCTTTTAATATTCTAAATATCGTTCCAAAATGTTTTATATATATATATTAAACAAATGGGAAAAAAAGTATTCTGCGAAAATATCCGCATAAGCAAAATTCTTACTTTAATTTTTATTTATTTATTTATTTCAGGATCATAGGAAGTATAATTTCTAATTGAAGTAAATAAAATTCAGTCATTTTGAGAAAAAAAAAATTCTTTCTTACCTTTAATTTTTAATTACCGAGTACAAATTCAAACAATCCGAGTACAAATAAATAATAAACACACATGATCAATTGTCCACGAGTTCCTGTCAATCAAACTGTGTGGGCGTGTACTTGACCGTGATAATGACGGTCTCCTATTGGCTTAGAAACAGTAATCGTCCCAGCAATATACACATCTGAAATATGCATCCTGGACACGAACACAAGAGGACTATTTCACTATAATAAACTTAAAGATAACATAACCTAGTCTGATACTATGGATCAGCTCAACAGATCAAGTCGATCGTCAAGATATGAAACTGCACAAAACGCTGCATACGAAATTGCATTAGATTAATTTATAACAAAATTTTTCAATCAGTAAATCAATTATAACAGCTGTAAATTTTCCATGTGGGTGAAAAAGGTCCGGGCAAGTATTCGAACCAAGAATGTATTGGCTGGAGCCGTCAATGCTCTTCCAACTGAGCAACATGGAAAGTTTACTGTTATAATTGGTTTACCGACCGAAAAATCATGTTATAAATTAATCTAATATAATTTCGTATGCAGCGTTTTTTGCAGTTCCATATATTGCCCTTCGATTTGTACTTATTCAAAAATTGGCTAAAAGAAATCTCTATAATTCAAGGATTTACTGCGGATACGATTCCAGATAAATGTATTAAAACTTCTAACAAAAACGTTTTCATGTATTATGAAGCCAAACTTGAAATATTCCATGGATATCGTGTGATAGTATGTACATCGTGTAATAGTACGCATATAGTATTGATTGTTTTTCATTGCTCTTATGACGGTTGTGTAATGATTGGAAACGTTTTGTGTTTTAAATGTTTTCATAATACATTTTATGATACTTATATGTATTTTAAATAATTTTCTTCTGTATGTATGCATCTAAATATAATGCAAGTGAAAAAAATTATGATTTTTTTTTATGTGAGTTTTAATTATTTAACTCAAGGTTAATTTTGCACTAGAATTTTAATTTCCATTTATTCTATTTCTTTCGTTTTAGTTAGACCAACCGATGTTCGCATCACCAGTCCATACACGCCTTTATCAGCAGGAAAAGACACAGACATTGTCTGCGTCGCAAGAGGCGCTAGGCCTCCTGCACAAATATCGTGGTGGCTTGACGGAGAGAAGTTAACAACAAAAATAACGGAGAGTACAGCAGATGAAGATAATCTGACAATCAGCAGCCTGAGCATAAAACCCAACATAGATGACAACTTGCGAAACTTGTCATGTAGAGGCGATAATCCCCAACTTGCAGACAGTGTTCTTGAAGATACGTGGCTTATAAACGTACATTGTAAGAATAAATAATATTTTCTTTCAATTTATATTTGCCTCTTTTCAAATATATGTTTGTTTTTTGTGTGAATAAGAAAGATTGTAGAATTACAAATTGAAAAACTACATGCATATATTAAATTTGAATTTTATTTTATAATCACATTTTAAGTTTTAAAAAAGTCGAAACTTGTACAATTTCCAATTAAATGATTTTTTTTAAGTCTTGTTACAATTTTAATAAACACATTATGGTATTATTCAGGAATTGCCTGCATCCAAATATTTATTAAGACAAATATCATGATGGCTTGATCAAAAGAAACTAAGAACAAAAATAATAGACAGTACAGTAAATGAAGATAATCTGACAATAAACAGCCTGTGCATAAGACGCAACCTAGATGATAACTTATAGAACTTGTCATGCAGATGATATAATCCTCAATTGGCAGACATTTTTCTTCAAGATTCGTTGCTTAAAGATGTAACTTGTACGAATAAAATATGTTTTCTTTCAATAGATATTTTCTTGTTTTCGGATGCATTGCTCTGTCGAAAGGTATAATTCTAAAGTGAAGAATTGTAAGTAAATAATGAACATAAATTTTATTTTTTAAATTACTTTTTAAGGTAAAATTAATCAAATTAGAATATTTTTTGATTAAATAATTTAAATTTTCTTTAGTCGTGTTACAATTTTAATATAAATATTAGTGAATTAATCAGACATTGTCTAAGTTGCAAGAGGCGCTAGGCCTCCTGCTCAAATATCGTATTGGCTTGACGGGAATTAACTATCAACAAAATTAACGGAGAATACAGCCGATGAAGATAATCTGACAATCAGCAGCCTGAGCATAAACCCAACCTAGATGACAACTTGCGGAACTTGTCATGCAGAGGAAATAATCCTCAACTCACAGATAATATCCTTCAAGATACGTGGCTTATAAACATACATTGTAAGAATAAAATACTATTTTATTTTATTTTCGACTTGGAGATATTTATATTTTTGCTGTCTATACTTTTGCGTAATATAAAAGTTGTTAAATTTATTGTCTCAGTTGAATAAGATTTGATGTAAAAAAAAAACAATTATGTACAAAACTTTAATATTTCATGTGTTTAATATATTTATCTGTCCATATATAAATATATTTAGTATAATACAAAGATTATTAATTTATTGTAACAGTTTAATAAGATTTTGTGAATAAATTTACAAGTATCTGCAAATGTAATATTTGATGTATTAAATCTATATGTCTGCCATTATATAAATATATTTTATTCAGTCTTATTTTGCAGGTTTAATTGTTTAATGTTTGTGTATATTAATCTGTCTTAATTATAAATCTAGAACTTATATTTCTGCCAAATAATTGTATTTTTAAATAATTAAACATTTAATATTTTAGCTTGACTTATAGTTTAAATGGTTTAAATATTTCTTCCAGCTCTTTTTAAATTTTACATGATTAACATTGAAAAATTCAGATGTCTTTATAAAGAATAGAAACGCTGTCGTCTTAGTTCGTAAGTCAACACATTTAAAAAAAAGATCTTTTAAAGATATGGCTGTTTCATAAAATTTCAGAATATTATCCAACGATACACATCAAGTTTATGAAAATAAAAAATAATATAATATGAATAATGTGTGCAATTATGTAATATAGGTGGTTTTTAGTAAAATAAATAAAGTGCTATATATTCCATCGCCAACGTAATTTAAACTGTGAATATCTACTTCTTATAAATTCTATTTTAACGCAATGTCTATTAATATCATAAAACTAATTGTTTGAGGCCACCCTAGTACTACATGCCCATCTTGAATGTGCACAATATGATAAATGAAAATAAAAAATCTTTGAATTATTTATAAAATGCATTGCAATAGCAAAATGAAATTTAAAAGTATATTTAAATATTTTTATACATAGTAATTCTCTATTATGGAATTGTGGATACTACATGATTATACCGTCGACACGTTTCAACAAAATATGTAAGTCTACAAACTACTCGTAAATTATTCAAATTGGCATGGGTTTTATTTAAATGAAGAAAAACAACAACAAAAATAGTACAAGATTAATCAAAATACAAATAAAATATGGAAATAAACATCACTTGATGACGTAAAAAACACGTCTATCGTGCTTAACGACAAGTGAATGTGACATTTTCGATAAGCCATTATTGGCACTTAATCCTATATTTTGGCGATAGTTTTTTAGTCGATGGCTTAATCAAGTAGTAATGAATTGCGTAAAAGAAACATCCTTATAAATCCAAAATTGATAATCATATTAACTAACAGTTTACTGCTTAAGATTAAGCGTCTTATTTCCAATTAAAATATGCATTTGAATTGAAATTTAAATGAAATACAGGGTCATGAAAAATATGATTGTGTAAAATATGATTGAAAATATCTTGGTCCGTTATCATCTGATCGACTTCATTCTTTATTTAAAATTTATGGTTTTCTTATTGTGTTTTACATTCACTCCTCAAAACAATAAATTTCGGAGAGTCAATTAACCGAACTACCTTTGACCAGAACTAATTATTCGAGAGTGCGAGAGAACTTTACTTAAGTAATTATCCCTTAAATGGCTAATAGAAATACGTAAGCATTTGTGCTTAATGCGCTAATTTTCTATGTTACAAACATGCATAAAACATTCTTTTCACAATTTTAAAAACATGTATTTTAAAAATGCCTACAAGCTAAAATTAGGGACTATTTATTTGGATCCTTCATAGAAAACATACAAATAAAATCATTTTTTACATTTAAAGATCTTTAAGAATTAAAAATCTAAAAACACCAAGAAAAGCCTTCGCAAAGCTTTAAGCAAATAAATATACATCTTATGCTGTCATCTCTCAGTAAATGGTAAAGACATTTAAAGATAATTACTTCATGAAATTTTTATGTAATAAAGAAAAAGAAAAGCATACAAATTTATTAAAATTCGAAACTTCTCAAAAATGGAGCACGGAGCAAAAATGAGTTAATATAAATATAGGAAATATATTTCACTATCGTCATAGTGAAAAGAGGCGCCAGACTTATTGCAAAGATACAATGGTGGCTTGACGAAGAAAAACTGACTCAAGAATGACGGAGAGTACTGCAGAAGAAGATAATCCGACACGGATGAGCTTGAGTATAAGACTCAGCATAGGTGACAACTTGTGAAACTTGTCACACTAAGAAGATAATCCATATTTTGTAGACTGTGTTCTTTCAGATTTTGTCCCTTATAAACACTCATTGTAAGATTAGCCGATTTTATTTTTTTTCTAAGGAAAAATATATTTTATATTCACTGTATCTTATTTAATAAAAATACAGAATTTTGAATTTACTGACACAGTTTAATAGTATATTTAAAGAGGATAGAATAACTATATATTTTGTTTTATCTGTTGAAGATTATATTTTATTTGGTCTTATTGTTACGTAAAAAATATTTGTACTTTGCTCATCTAAATCGTATATAATTCAAAATTGGTTATGTAAATGCAAAACTTATATCTCCTTTTTTTTAGGAAAATTTCCAAGTAATTAAAATTTTTGTAAATGAATTGTTGCAGAAATTTTGCTTTGAAAACGACATTTTTATTTTGCTTTGAAAACGACATTTTTAATTTAATTTAATTTTATTTATTTATTAGTTTGTTAATTTTCTAAAAACTCTTTCTATTAATATTACTCTTAGCAAAAAAACTATTTAAAGACGTAATTTTTATAATTTTAATGAACCTTTTAAGATTTTCTTAAGCACATGACTCATTCAATAAAATGGAATTTTCTTTAGCCAAACTACGATTTTAATATGAAAATCAATCAAAAACATACACATTATCGGTTTAGTCGTAAAAGAAAAACTCTAGTCTCCTTGAAGATATATTATTTTCGCTTGACAAATGAAAACTAACAATAAAACAACGCAGTGTATCCAGATAAAAATATTCTGACAATCGTGATTGTAAGTTAAAATAACCCTGTCGTTTTTGGACATTAATGACACCTTAGCAAACTAGTAATAATCCACAACTTAAAGTTTTATTTTCTATAATAATACCATTTTATAATATAGATTCAATCTTTGTGAAAAACATTCAATAAAATTCCAAAATATATCTTATCACACATCTCTGACTTATGTTCTTAAAAATGTATATATATACATTTAATTTTAATAATGCAGACTGTTAAGATATTTTATGAACAAAAAAATATTTTGGTTATAAAAAAAAATCATTGTTTCTCCATATGATGGTAATTTGATATTCTATAGTTCGAGTTCAAAATTAAATGTTTTATTTGTAAAAATTACGTTTTATTTCTATATTTGTTCCAAAAATATCGTTTAATTCAAATTAATAATAATAATAATAATTGTTCACAAAAAATCGATTTATTCAATAGTTTAAAGCTGTTTATATATATATATATATATTTTTAACATCCATTTAGATTTTTGAATGCTAATGACTCGGTTGTAAATCATCAGTATTTGTATGTCTTAAGTCCTGATGGACGGATACTCAATACCTATAGCTTCTGATGGTACAGATTATATAATAACAAGTTTACTTTGACTACATTTCCCGGTATACTATGTTTAAATAACATTTTTCCTTTGAACATTTCCTGGTGGGATTTCATGTAGGAATCAAATACTCTACTAATAAAAATCAAATAATCTACTCGTTTGGGGGAAAAATAAGTGTTTAGCTTTCTGTACAATAAATTTTGAAATAATATTTTCAAGATTGCATAAAAAATTATTTGTCAAATAAAAAAATATTGGATTTACATGTAACAACAGTGTTTATTGCGAATTATTTTTTGATCTTTTAAATATCTCAAAGTATGTTTATTTTTTGTATGTAAATGTAACATACTTGAATTTACCAATGTTTTTAAGAACCATAAAAAGTTTATTTTATGACTTAAAAAAACTGAAACAAACAAAATTATCAGTTTTATAGAGACCCAATTATATTTTATAAAATTCAGAAAATAGATAGTATTTATTTGTGCATTCAATATATTACTATAATTTATTCACAATGGTTTTCATTTGGTTTTCATTTTCATATTCATAGAATACAGAATGATGTAAAAATCATTATGGGAACCTCAGAAGCCAAGGAACACAAGTGCCAAAATTTAGATTTCGAATAAATTCAATTCAAAGTTGAAACTCAATACCAATTAAATGAATTGGAATATGAAGTTTTTTTTTTATCATAGCAGTCTTAGAACTCTTATGTCAATAACAATGGTAAAAAAAGGAGACAATATTTTTAAAATATTAAGTAGAGATTATGCAGGTTAAGTAGCAAGTGGTTTAATGATCTTAAGTAGCAAGTGGTTTGATGAGCATAAGTAGCTGAACTCTTGAACGCAGCACAATAATTAGGAAAAAAAACATATTTATTTACGTCCATACATAAACCTTATTTCTAGGTAGCTAATGTACTTATCTCATTTTTTTCGTTCAATTTTCTAACTTATATCTTTACGATTATGTGTCAATATACAACCATAAATGCCAATATCTCTTAGTCGCTCCAAAATTTGATCCAAGACAAATGTTTTTTTCAACAGCAAATTTTATTTATTCAAAACTTTAAAAGGATATCTAATAAGTTCTGATAAATCACATTAGCAAGATCCTCACATGACAGAATACCAAGCCGATTCCATTCAGGCTTTAGGGGGAATAGCCTAAGAGGCCCATATTACTTCTACGTATTCATGGAAATGATATTAAATATTGTTTTCTATTTCTTGTTCTGAGTAAGATTTTATTTTAAAGTAAATAGATTGCGCACCTTCTATCAGTTCTCGTAATAAGCCTTTCCAATGTACATATTTTCCCCTACATGTTTGTGAATAAAGAAAAAAAAACATGTTTTTTTTTTTTTTTTTTACTTTTATATTTATGGGTAAAAAGCAGATTTAACGATTACTCGACATAGAATTGGCGGCTATGTGAGAAATTCTTTAATTCTAAGAACTTAAACATTTAGAGCACATGTATGTCATATACTCACTGGGATTTACTAGGCGCCAAAATGGCGTTATTTTGCCTAATATGGTAACTCTGCTATTGTTGTTTAATTTTTGCTAAACTGTTTATTTACCTTAATTTTTCTTTTTTCAAATTATATAAAATGGTTTTACTTCTATAGTTATTAGTTTTTAAAATTTAATATACTTTAAAAATGTTTTATTTATTGTTATTTTTTTATAATAGAAAATAATTTAAAAATGTATATGTAACTAGTATTCGAAAATGAGATTTTCGCCGAATTAACGTTGGAAAAAAAATTTACCAAACCCAGTGCGTATATGATATCTGCGCCATATTTATCCAATACTTGCAAATAATATATATAAATAAATAATGGACATAATAATGTAAAAAAATAATTCTTAAAAATCGCTCCTTTGTCAATTTTTAAAATTACGCCACGCATTCGTTAATTCTAAAAAGGTTACAAACACTGTAAAACATTTGTGTAAAGTTACTCCATAAAATTGGTGGCAGCTACGACTTCCATTTTACAAAGTAATTTTTCACTTATATATTTGGTATAACTTAAACATATATTACTGGTGTAACTTCGCAATGTTACACCAGTTATATCGGTTAAAGTACTCTACAAAATTGGAGGCAGCAAGGCTGCCGCCAATTTCATGGAGTAACGTTACACAAATGTTTTACATTTTACGCTAAGTTATTACGCTAAGTTTGATAATCATACCTTTAAATTATCTTTTTTTATTATATTTGATTTTTTATAACTTATTTTAAAATAAGACAATTGGAAAGAAATATTTAAAAACATATAATTCAATCACAGAGACAAAAAATATTCTTCAAAAATATTCGACATATCTAGGATGTTTAATAAACAAACTCATCTCAGGATGCTGCTGACTTTCCCATTTTCGACATGGACTAGTCCTTTTTGCCGATGCACAGATCTGTCTAGGTTTCTATCAAACGTGATACATCAGTACTAAATCTAATAATCTATCAGGGAAATGTAATTCCTTATATACACTTATCGCATTTAAGCATATTTGTTTTGTATTAGACTCCGTAGTAATTAACATATGTTGGCTTCTAAATGCGAGACAAGGTCTGAAACTAAAAGTGCTATTACACGTGTCGTGCTGCAGGCGTCTCCATATTATCCTATGGGACCAGGAGAGTTGCTTGGTTAGCGCGCGATTCTCTTGTGTCGGAGCGTCTTTGACGCCTGGAACGAAGCGACTCGCCAGTAAGAGCCAATCAAATGCTTGGAAATCCAAATGATGATAAAAACTCTTTTCGAACAGCCAATGAAATGCTTAGAAAACGAAAAAACGCAGGCGATTTTTGTCGCTTTTAATTTTTACGTGTAATAGCACTTTAAGTTTGCCTTGGCGTCAATGGACAGATGTATGCATGAAAGTCAAACAATATAGTGAGACATGAAAGTTACAACATATCTTTATTTTTCCACATAACTACCAACCAGGTTGAGACATTTGTCATAACGCTTGATAAGATGCGAGATGCGAAAAGCCCTCCAGGAAAACATCAGGGCTTTATACGGACAAGCCGTTAAACACATCTTCCATAAGCAACGCCCTGTGTTTTTTCCTGGAGCGTTGTTTGAAGCTTATCAAGCGGTATGACAAATATCTCAATGTATTTATTAAACATGTGGAAAAAAATAATAGGTTATATCTTTAATGTCTCATTCTATTGTTTGGCATTCATACACAATTCTGACCACAGTCGACAGGGGAAACTTAGTTTCAGACTCGTCCTCGTATATCATGCCCAATGTCCCATAGTAATTTCTCATTAATCTTTTTTTTTAGATTTGCCTATATTGTCTCTGAAGTTAAACACTGCTGTACCAGTTCTTGAAGGAGCGGACGTGAGTATGACGTGCGAAGTTCATTCGCATCCTCCTATAACGGAATTGGAATGGTTGCAAGATGGGCGATCCTTAGGTCCACCGACAGGTCCTAATTTCTCAAACAGAACTTTGGTTTTAACATCTGTTGGACCACAACATAAAGGAACATATCAGTGCGCTGGAACAAACAGTGAAGGACGAGCTGTAAGCGATCCTGTCCAAGTAACCATAAATCGTAAGGCTCAATAAAGCTGTATTTGGGAAACAATTTACGACATCATAATATAAGATTATTTTGTTTAATAATGTAACTATAATTTTTACAAAGTAGAGTTAATTCTAAAGTGCTATTCTTTGAAATATGTATTGGAGTGATACCGTAATTTCCGGCGTTTATGCCGCAGCTCAGATAACTCAATTTCCTACGAGAATTTTTTAAAATAAAATATAAGTTGCTGTATCATAGCATTTATTACACTCTATTTCTTAAATAAAATTTCCGGGACGAAAAAGAATTATTTAAGCCTCGGCGTATACGCGGGAAAATACAGTAATACTTCTTTTGTGTCACAAGGTTAGTTTTAAATCATTGTATAAATAAATGAGATGGTTGCAAAATGGGAGATCTTTAGGTCCACTGACAGGTCCTGATTTCATGTAACAGAACTTTGGTTTTAACATCTCTTGGACCACGACAAAAAGGAACATATCAGTGCGCTGGAACAAACAGTGAAGGACGAGCTGTGAGCGATCCTGTTCAAGTAACTATAAATCGTACAGTTTAATAAAGCTGTATTTGAAAAACTCTTTACGACATCATAATATAAAATTATTTTGTTTAATAATGTAACCAGATTTTTACAATATAGATTTAATTCTAAAATGCTACTCTTTGGAATATGTATCGGAGTGATAATACATCGTCTATGACACAAGGTGAGTTTTAAATCACCATATAAATAAATGAGATAGCTACAATATGGAGGCCCACCACTTTAAGCAAACCGACATGTCCTAATTTTACTAACAGAGCTTTGGAGGTAACATCTGTTGGACAATATCAGTGCGTTGGAACAAAAAACGAGTTGTGAGCGATTCTGTCCAAGTATCAATAAATCATAAGATTCAATAAAGTTCAATAAAGCTTTTAAAACTATGTACACTGAAAAAAATTCACATTTATAGGAAAAAACTTTTAATTTTGGCACCAGTGAAAAATCATATAATTGTAATAAATATTTAACGACTAAGAAAAATTTCTAATTTATTAAGTACGCAGTTTTAAAACTAAAACCTAAATGGAGATTCACTGCAAATATTTTTTTTTCACGAAACTGGGATACTAAAAATTTTTTATGTAACTGAAACGCTGATTACAGATTACAATTTCACAAAATTTCAGTAATTTAGGTAGAACCGTTCTAATGTTAGATTTCTGCAGCTTCACAAAAATTTGCTTTGCAGATTTACTTCTTTTTGTACAGTGTATAGATAAAATTTTAGTAAACATACAGATTTTTGTAACTTTACATCCGTAGAATCACATTTTTTTCAGAATTGTTTTGAGCTCTTGAAATGATATATAATTATAGAATTTATACGTGAAATTAAATGGTCAAGTACGAGTTTTACCCACGTTCAGAAAGTTCCTTACAGTAAAAATATGAATGATTTATACTTTCGAGAGGAGTGACTGATATACGTGCAACTGAAAATTTTCAGAAACTTTCAATACTCCCACCAGTTATTTTTATTGTAAAGTTTACCTTGATTAATTGGAGTACATTAGGGATTCAACTATAACAAATTTTCTATTTTGAAAAACCAGTTACTACAGATTTAAAATTATTCAAAGAGCAATAAGAAAGTGCTCTAATCGCGAAATCGTGCTATACGTGTCGTGCAATAAGAAAGTCTCTAATTCAAAGTGCTCTAATCGCGAAGGAGTTAATTGTATTATTAACAGAAAGTCGTTACTAAAAGACTAATAAGACTTTATAAAAAGCTATACAAAATAGACTTGGTTATAGCTGTATATGCTAGAAAATTATGAATGGTTACACCATAAAACTTAAAAGAGGTATGAAACCTATATATAATATCAAGCATTGCTATTCTGTATAACTCTTCATTTTTACCTTATTCTTATTTGTAAGGAACGTTACTCGATACGAAAAATAATAGGTAGAGCATATTTAACTTCATTCGGCATTTCATAAAACTGAATTCTGTGTAGCAATAATTTTTCTATTTGCAATGCAGCTAACACAAAAGTTTGTCTCAAAGTTGAATCTCTGCATTTTGCCAAACGATCTTGTGTAGAAAGGAGCACTCAAATTTGCAAAGCCGCTTTGGTCTGTGATATTTTTCTTAAATATATTTGTGAATGTTTAATTATCTGTAAATATGTGGATCAATAGTTGTTATTTTCCTCAATTTAAGCGTTCCATGTTTCATAGTTTACGAGTAAAATGGCTGTGACAGACAAATAGTCACGGAAATGATCTTATAATGGTTTCGTTTTCACTTTTTAACCCGTGAGTAGTCGCGACTTTTTTCACAACGTCATTAGTCGCGCTCGGTCTTTTCGCCGCTGGCCCCCGGCATACCAAATATGTAAAATAAGAAATATTTTTCACCTAATATACGAAAATAACATTACAACGAAGATATAAATTTGCAGTTTTCTTAAATTATGCATTTTATTCATGAGATCTGGAGTAATTGGGAAAAGTAAAAATGAACTCGCGTTAGTGACTTTTACGTAGACTTTTTTGCCAATTTAAACTTTGTTTCTAAAAATCTACCGGAAAGAAAAACAGAGGTGTCCTGTTACTTTAATAAGGTGCTCGAGAATGCTTCAAAGTCAGCTACATGGTAGATCTCCGCTGTATTTGTAATGTGGTATAAGTTAGAAGAAGATAAGTTATATGGGCGGCGAAAAGACCGACGCGCGACTACTGACGGGTTAATGTACGGAACTGTAAAAACCATATATTTAATATTCAAAGAGACTATCATAATAAAGAAACGACATTTTTATATGGGATTCGTTTACAAGAGCTTATGAGGGCTTACTTTCATACTTTATTTTCTTGTGAATAGCAGTGCTTGCCTACGGGTTCATATTTCATTACTTTACTTCTTTTTAAATACCAATGTTTCTCTAACGAAAAGTTAAATGATCAAATTTAAGGATAAGCAAGAGCACAAATCCTAAAATATACTTATAGATACATATTATGCATTACGAGTCTTTAATATGTTATAATCGACAGTACGTGTTTATGGAAAAACGACATTACGCTGAAAATCGTACAAAATGTAGCCGGAATTGTCATGTGATATCCCAAACATTAACCAAATTCTGATTGAATCAGATAATTTTAACCCATCCAATAACGGACTGGTTGGAGTCAGATTTAAATTTTGCTCCATGAGGTTCCACAATTGGCCCGAATTTTGTTTGAATGTTGTAGTACCGTCTAGTGACTGAATTTTCGCATAAACAACCTTGTACGTCTTTATATTGTACACCTAGCCCATAATCAATGACATTAAAAAATATTTTAATGGTCTCAAATGTGGAAAACATTGAAATCCTGATCCAAAACAGATAATATTTGTTACAAAAAATGGCATTAATAAGACATGTCATCAAAGCATTTCTAAAGGTATGGAAACTCAAGATAGTTTATGCTAGTCAAAAAAACTTTTCGTTAAAATTAAAATATCAGGAGAAAACAAGTTGAATAAGGGTTCAAAATTTTGAATCAACATTTTCATATAAAAGAAACTTTATTTTAGTTTCAAAAAATATAAAAAGTACTAACATAAAGATAATAAAAGACGATATGCTAAAATAAAATTTTCAATCAATATTTTGTATATGAAACAATCTTTATTTTAGTTTTTAAAAATATAAATAGTACTAACATAGAGATAAATTACTGTTTATACAAGAATTTCGGTGAAATTGAAGAGCGCATAAAATCGGTAGTTTCACTACCGCTTTCTGGAATTTGAAGCTGTATTCCATTAGAACACCACATACTTATAAATTTAAAGTTATTCATTTCCCTAAAAGTATATTCTGCAGGAAAATATGCCCACTATCAGAAAAAAATGCTATTTAAATTTATGTACAGATATCTTTAAAAGAGAAAAAATAATGAATAATTCATATTTTTAAGATATTCTTTCTGCATATGTCTATTAGCAGAATATCTCGAACTATGAATGTCATAGATAGTTTAATTTAAATATTTAAATTTATATAGTGCGTTGTAGCATACATTAAATGTATCATCCAGTATATCAGTCTAGACACATTTTTTTCCGTAGTAATTTTTGTCGCTGAAACTAATAATAGTTAAATGTTTTACATCTTGTAAAAGATATATGTTTATATTTTTATTCAATGGCTTAGATTTGTGTTACATGAAAAAATATATATAAAATTAGAAAAAAAAATGTAACATCAAATGCGATTCTTAGTAAATGAATGAAAATTTTACGCAGCATATATATGCATTTCTTTGCAGTTAATATAATTTTGATAAACTAATTTTTACATAAACGGAAATGTTTCATAAAAATCAATAAAATATTTTATTTAAACTTAATAAGACATTTCATTTTATTCATAAAAATGAGAGGGGTTTTCTTTGAGCCAATTTTCTGAGAAAGACAAAAAACGATAAAAAAAAAGTGTAGACGAGAATTACATACAAACCATATATAGTTGTTTCTAAGCCTCTAAGGCTTAGTCGTCAGTGTTAAAATTAATATAAAAATAAAATTGGATTTAAAATGTTGATTTAAAAGGGTTGGAACAGAGAGCCAAAGAGGCGTTCCTCACAACTAGACTATCAAAGGCGAAATGCTTTCTCATTTCACCGTTTAGGTGCGCCTTTTTCCCCTTCCCCCTTTTAATCCACACTTTTAATTTAATTTTACCTTTATTTCAATTTTAAGCACTGCTGATGCCTTAGAGGCTTTGGTACACCTTTATAAAGTTTATATATAGTTCTATTTGTTGTTTTAACATTGTTTTTCTTTCTTAATTACATTCCATTCTCCCATTAAAAAAAGATCAAAATATTTTTTTAATAATATTCAAACTTCTGTTATACTCATAATGCAACAAATATATATTAATTAAATGAAACACATGGAAAATAAAATAATTATTCCTTTAAATAAACAGTTTTATTCAGTACAATCACAAAGTGCACTTAATGCAACATTAAAAAATTTATAAGCCTTATTTTATAACGCTTGTTAAAACATAAATGTTCTTAAAATAGTTATTTATTAAATATAATTTTTTAAAGATTTTAAATATGAATGATTGAGATTAATTTTTCCGATAAATAACATACTTCTATTCAAATAAAATGCTAAACAGAACATCAAATTGATACTTCAACTATGGCTGTAATCGTAATTTCAAGCTTCAGTTTTTTATGATAATGTTTAATTAATTCCTGATTTTGGTATAGTTCTCAAGTATTTGTTTATTAAATAATTGCATTTAAATATCGATATCATAAAGTAATGTTATAATAAACAAAAAATAATAAATTAAAAATCTACCATTTTTTTCGTTGTCGTCTATAATATCTCGAATTGTTTTGAAATGTAAAATGCAGTTTAAATATATTCGTATTAGCAAACAAAAACTTTAAGTATAGAGGTAAATATTGCAATAATATCCCTTCTCCAGGAAAAAATTTATTAAAATAGCAATATTGATTACATAATGACTTTACATTGGACATATTAGTAATAAAACTACAATGTTGCATAAATATACATTTAATTTATAAATTACTTGGAATAATATTTTCGTATATGGATTTTGCTGTATGGCGTATTTTTTCCCAATATCAATGCAAATAAATAAAATAAAATAAAATAAAATAAAATAAAAATGTAAGCAGTTCAGATGTTAGATATTACGTAATACCAACATTACAAATATTGATCAAAATGCATCTCAAAAAATTTATTCAATATATTTCAGTCTCAAGTCTAAAGTAACTGCATATATAACGACTCTTTAACCCCAAGGGGATGAGTGACACTTATACGGGCCGCAAAAAGGCTGAAGAACCCTTGTTTATTCCTACCAGTAAAATTTTATTGCAAAAATTTACATAAATAATTGGAGCATCTTTTTTTCGATTTAATAAGGCACAAATTTCTGCATTTTAAAACTGGTGATAAAACATTAAAAGTTTTGTAAAAGGCTCCCGTCGCGAAGGTGTTAACAACTCGCTTTCGATGAAGCATATAACAATCAGAAAGTTTAATATCATTAAATCGGATTATTGCTTATCGTTCTAAATATGTGTATTTAAATTTAAATTATCAACGACTTCGAAATTATGCAAATCTTTTGGTTACATATTTATTGCTCTAGTATTTGGGTGTCTTAATAATTTTTTCACACAAATAAAACATCTATATTTAAAAAAAATCTCATGGATTTAGTTATAGATTTTAATTGCTAATTTTGTACAAATGTAGGATGAGATTAATTACATTGCAAATATTTTAATAACTAACACGAAAATATTTCTTAAAAAATACTGGTATCTTTAAAACGAAGATTTTGGGATACCTGTTATTAGATAATAACAATAAAAATAATCTCCTTTATTTATTATTAGCTGAACAACCGGGCGTTGCCCGAATCTGTGACAACAAGATCTATAAAAAAAGAAAAAAAACCTGTAATATTGAAAGAAATGAAAAAAATTGATTCAAAAAGCACAAAATCTCGAAAAATCGTTAAAAATTATTTTAAAAATTGTACCAAAAATCTCATTAAAATGGATGAATTTCAAAAGATGTAGCAGACAAAATTTAGTAAGTTAAGCTAAAAGTTTGAAACAATTTTCCTTTTTTCGAAAAAATACTAATAGCTAAACTAAAAAATTCGTTAAAATTTCAAAAATCGTTACACGAATTCTGAATAAGCTTTATTGAAATGAGAACTAATTTTACTATGTGGTATTAAAAGAATGAATTCGTATTCCTGTCGCTAATGTGGAAAAATCACCTCGAAACACAAAAAGAAAGCTAAAAATTGATTAAAAAAATTAAATAAAAAATAATCAAAAAACAAAAACAGGTCTTCGAGGTGCAAAACGTCATATAAAGAGGTACCTTTCCTCCAAATTTTGTAAATCTATGTGCAGCGGTTGTGATATAGAATCACATATAGTTTTCTTAAGTTATACATTTCTCTAAATTACATTTAAAACTAATGTTTAATTACATATCTATTTTATATTAACGTTTATTTCGCTCCCACAATAACTTCTCTTCAAAATAAAAGAAAGAAAAAATTTTAAATCTGCTTTATTACAGTAACGGCTGTCAGATAAAGAGAACTCATTAAGATGCGTATTTCACCCTCGCTAGAAATAAATAAAAAAAAGAATAAATATTTACTTTGCTCTCGGTCAGTAAAAATATATCTTTTCTCTTTTGCTCTGATTAATTTTATATTTCAGATCCTCATTTGATCATAAACTTTTCATGTACATGCGGCATGTTGTGTCTTTCACAAAATTTTCTCAAAACTGAGCCCTAACGTGCGATTTGGCGTCGAATTCTTTTTGCCTTCTTTTGTTAGGTCTGTTATTTCTGGTTACCCTGCCATTAAATACAAAATCCTTTTAATTGTTTAAGGCGTAACAGAAAATTCCGTGTATATGATATCATTCATTTTTTATGTGCTCTTTGTCGCCAATTATGTGGTGCCAATGTGTAAAATATAGAATGCGGAATTCATTGCCTCGCTCTTGCCTCACGAACTCAGTCATGTGAAGACTGGTTCTTAAAAAATGCTTTCAAGCACCATCCTTAACGATCTCTGTAAGAAATTATTTAAATTTATAATTCTACTTCAAATGAACAAATTTCTTAAAAAACATTTATTTTTTGATAATTGATCACAGCTCAAAATTTAGCGAATGCAATAAAAATGAACCTGGTCAACATACTTTAATGTGCATAACTATTCAATACTGTTTTTTTTTTTTTTTTTTTTTTTTCAGAACAACGCTGACACAATCACAAACTTTCCTCTTTATTATTATAGATACATCAAAGCTTTAAATGTTTTCAAAATAATTATTGATATTAATTTTACTTTAGATGCTCCAGTGTGCGAATCAGTACGAAGCAGTGTGTATGGTGTAGGCCGAACTGAATCCGTAAGTGTAACTTGTGCTGTTGATGCTCACCCTCCCATCGTCAACTTTTCCTGGGTGCTAAGCAACGCAGAAAAAGACACGCCTCTTTCTTTTGAACAGTACAGCAGCAACGGTACAAAAAGCGTGGCTACTGTATCACCGAGAGTACCACAAGATTACGGAGTTCTGAAGTGCTGGGCATCAAATATTATCGGAAACCAAAAAGATCCTTGCACTTTCAGAATAATACCAGCAGGTAAGTTTGTGCCAACTAGGGATTACAATCCCGAGACTAATTTCTGATCCCGGGATTTCGGGATTGTTTAGATATAATCCCGGGATACCGGGATAATCCCGGGATTACGAAAATTAGATTTTCTCTAATATCACCAATTTTCACAATAGCTAAATTTCACAATATTATAAAAAACAATTAAAGCAAAAATACAGCTTATTTTATGAAAATATACCAAGGTCAAAATTTATTACTTTAACAATAAAAAAGTATAGGAAAAATTACAACTGGAAATTAAACTAAATATGATGTTGATGTTTTACAATACAACAAAAAAAAAAAAAAGAGAAATGTCTATGTTTTATCTTCCAAATAATTTCTTTCATTTGATGTTAAAAAATCTCTGGATGGGTAAATATTTAAAACATGACAAGATAATTAATATCACTAATTAAATAATTCTTCTCATTACCAAATAACTAAAGATTACAAATTTAGGATATCGGAAACACAAGATTTTCCCCTATATGATGTTTTTTCTTGAAATAATAGTACTTAACAAAACACATATAACATATTAGTTCACATATCAGTACACATATTACGACACACATTTAACAATAAAAAATTAAATAGATGTATTATTTAAATTTCTAATTAGTGATAGTTGTTAAAATTTGAAAACATTGCATAACATAAAAAATATTACATACCAAGATAAAAAAGAAGATTAGTTTGAATAACTCAGTGTTTCTTGATGGTTCTAATTTTTTTCTCTGACAATTCGTTTGAAAGAATTTTTAAGGTTGCGTCTGCAGTTAACGAATTAGAATCCCTGTGACAGATTGTTTCTATTGTGATTTGTGTCAATGTGAGGACTTCAACAATTTCATTTATAAGTAAAAAATCGGAATCGTTAATGATGATCTCATGCTATAAATCGATTAAGACTTTCTGTATGCTATTTTTCAAGAAATAAAATCATTCGAGCATAGTTACTAGACTATTCCATCTGTCTTGCAATCTAAAAGAAGGGAAAGTTCTTTCTCTTTTTCAAATTCAACATACTTTTGAAGAACATCATTCCTTATAGCAGATCGTTTAAAATAAATTACTAATTTTCGAACCTTTTAAATAAGTTCATTGATATATTCATCAGAGTATGAAAAGTCCTGTTCGTCTTCGAAAATTAAAACAAACCCCGATTCTATTTTAAAGTTTTGGAAGATTCATTTTCTTCATCTTTATCATCTTCTAAGGCTAAATTCTCACTTCCGCAGCATGATTCAGCTACTGTCTTACTTGAGGGAATTTCTGGTTCTGTATTTCGTTCACTACAATATAAAGCATCACGAATTGTTAAAAGAATGCCTTGAGCGAAGCAAAGCTGTTGATCAGCTTTAATTTCTTTTCCGTTTTTCAGCATTACATTTGGTCCATGCTATTTGGGGTATATATTCTTTTTCATTCATATATAAATTTCATGAAAATTGATTTTTCCCCTCCAAAAGCGAAAGTTTATAAAAAAAAAACTTTTAATTTCAGCCGAATATTAGTCCACTAAAAAAAAACATACAACCCCGTAAATCCCGAGATTTTTTCTGACAAATCCCGGGGTTTTCGAGACTAAAAATACACCGGGATCCCGGAATCCCGGGATGCGGGATCCCGGGATTGTAATCCCTAGTGCCAACTGATATTTCCCTTTTATGAAAATATTCAACAATGCGAATTTTTATTTTATGAAGAAAGTGTGCTCACAATACCTGAATAATACAGAAGGATTAAAAATTCTTGGTACTAACTTCAAGAATAGAATAAAACTTTGTGTCAGTCATTTTTTCCATAGCAATATCCCCAATAGAAAAAAAAAATCTGAAGAAAATCTTTAAAATAATTTGTAGAAAATGTGTAAATAATCGACCTATCCTTAACCCCCTCAGTCCTGATGTCCCTGTAGGAGACACTAAAAAATACATTTTAAACTATTTTAAATGTTTGTATAATAGGGCGGAGCGTAAAAAACTTTTTTTCGAAATTCTTTTCTCCCTAGCGCGGAAAAGTTGTCTAGTGGTATCAGTAATATACTCACAAAATTTCAAAACAATCAATTAATATCTTCCGGTTCCACTTTTGGGTCGAAATATGCAATTTTAGCCAAAAATGTTGTAATTTTTCACATTTCAGTAATATTTTTTTATTTTCAATTTTTTCTTCGCCCTAGTGCGGAAAATCTGAAAGAGTACATAAAGAACACTAGTCCAAAATATTAGAGTAATTAAAAAATATCTTCTGGTTCCACTTTGGGTTCTAATTATGGGAAATTTGTCGAAAATTATACAAAATTTCAAATTTTAGTTATTTTTATTATTTTTAGATTTGTTATTTCCGCTGGCATGGAAATGTTCGAAGAAAATGCAAGAAACATAAGTAAAAACTTTAGAATAATAAATAAATATCTTCCGTCTTCCTTTTTCGGGGTCTAAAAATGTCAAAGTAGCTAAAAAGTAGGTAGCTTTTCGCATTTCAGAGATATTTTTTCTTGTCAATTTTCTCTTCTTGCTAGAGCGGAAAGTATGGAAAATCATATGAGAAACATAGCAGAAGAGGTTATTGGTGACACTTGCCTTATATAATCACAGCCTGGTTCTTCTATAAGTGTCAAGTATTCTTCAGGCACTCTTTGTTGATGGAGCGTTCCCTCAATATTCCTCTGAATTAAAGTTTGATCTTTTCGACTGTCAAAATTCAATCTTTTCAAGGTATTGGTGGATATGAAACTCTGATCTTGAACTTGGCATTTCATGCGATATTTATTTCTTTCTCTTCTTGTGTTATGCCTGTCTATAACATTGGACATGTCGTCACGTGTCACAACTCGCAAGTCTTCAAGAAGTGCGCCTGTAACTGATACTGCAACTCGGTCGGATACTCCCATTGTGTCTCAAGTTCTGGCTAGGGCAGGACGACGGGTTATTCGTGATATACTTATAGTATTTATGTTTGATTGCAATGACACTAAAGGTTTATCACTAAGATCGTGTCACAGTTGTTCATCAACAAGACTAAAAGATTTAAATAACTCTAAGTCTTCGATGAAGCAGTAGTGATTGTTTTTTCTCTTTTATACCATTTGCTGAAAATTTCTTAATTTTTTTCGAGACTGCTCATTCATTTACTAAGTTTCAGTGTTTCCGAATGTATCAATTGGGTCTATCGACAATTTCCTTGAAGTTCTTTCATCCTTAAGAAACTGTCTTCCAATTCTGAAATTTTACATCACGTGGGCCTTTACATCGTTCTAGGGATGTACTATTGTAAGAAATTTTTTCAAATAGACCTTTTTTTTCTTCCAATAAGAAAATTTTCAATTTTGACTTCGTCTGTTCTTTAGCGTCAAACTTCTTTATACTCTTATATTTATCATTATATGAACCAATCATTTGGACTATTCTTTGCCTAGAAATCGTTGGAACTGAGGAGCCTGCCAAATTGCTGCAACCATTTTAGCCCATAATCCGCTATCACCCCAAAGGTGGGTCCGATTTTTAATTATATTTCTATTCATTTTTCACCAACAAAAAAGTACATTATATGTTAATAAGCTGGTAGAACGCCAGCACTTAATTCTGTAGGAGCCCCAAAAAATGGGATGAGAGAAATCCCATGTATACTGCGCCTTAATTGTGATATTTTTGTGTAATATTTTCCATGCACACTATTAGTTCAACACAATATTAAAAAATAAAATTTTGTAAACACTTTCAGGTGTATTATTTTTCAATATAATATAGAAGCTAAAATTGAATATCCTCATTACGAACCTATCACGATCAGAGCATTAAACCAACAATAATACTACAGTAAACGAAGAGAAAGCTGAATAATAATGAACAATAAGCTTATTGGAGGAATTTCCCTCAGATCGCTTTTAATTTGATTGTTCTATGATTTTTGAGTATATTAATGCCATGAATTTGCCAGTTTAAGTAATTAAAATCAAATCAAAAGATATTTATTAATTATTTTAAATTTTTACACTTATGTTTGTCACATGATTTTCCGAATTTTCCGCGCCGGCGAGTAGAGAAAATTGATAAGAAAAAAGGATCTCCAAAATGTGAAACGTTACATACTTTTTGGCTACTTTGACATTTTTAGATCCTGAAAAGGAAGACGGAAGATAATTATTTATTATTCTAAAGTTTTTATTTATGTTTCATGCATGTTCTTCGAACATTTCCATGCCAACGGGAATAGCACATTAAAAAATTAAAAAAATAACTAAAATGTGAAAATTTGTATAATTTTCGACAAATTTTCTATATTTAAAACTCAAAGTGGAACCAGAAGATATTTTTTAATTTCTCTAATATTTTGGACTTGTGTTCCTTTTTCTTTCAGTATTTCCGCACTAGGGCGAAGAAAAAATTGAAAATTAAAAATACTACTGAAATGTGAAAAATTACAACATTTTTTGCTAAATTTGCATATTTCAACCCAAAAGTGGAACCGGAAGATATTTATTGATTGTTTTGAAATTTTGTGAGTATATTACTGATACCGCTAGACAACTTTTCCGAGCTAGGGAGAAAAGAATTTCGAAAAAAAGTTTTTTTTACGCTCCGCCCTATTGTATAATTCTTAAAATTACTTCTAGATTTTTAGTTGAATGCGTGAATATATCATAAGTGCTGATACATTGACTGATAAAACGTATACCGTAGAGTTGAAATTGTAAATCACTAACTCTTCTAACTGTGCTAGTTTTTCCTAAACATGCTCTATCTTAATTTTCTTTTTCTCACTTCATTTCTATTAATTTTGCCTGCATTGCTGGGCTGCCAGACGCAACTAACTTCATATTCTATTTGTACCAGTATTTTTAAGAAAATTAATTTTTAGTATATTTTTCTAAAATATGTAGCTTAAGTGCATTAGAAATATTTTTGTTTAAAAAAATGACGCCAAATAATAAAAAAAAAAAGGAAAAAAACAGCGATTAGTGGCAGTGTTGCCAGATTGGGGATTTTGTCCCCATTTTGGAGGATTTTGAATCAGCAGGGGAATTTTTTGGGGACATGTTTGGGGACTATGAACATATTTGGGGAAAAACTTGGGGAATTATTATCATAATTTCAATTTTTACTTTCAGACATTTGCCAATACTGGATCTGTCTCGAATTCAATTTTGGTTTGGAAAACGAAAATATAATACGGAAATAATAGATATAAATCATTCTTGTGGTCGTCCTCACCGTTTACATGTACTACAGATACATCATCTATCCCCATCTGAATTTTCAGATAATTGATTCAGATTTTCATGTCATCGCGGACAGAAACACAAGCACAGAAATACATTTCATTTAATAGTATGGATTTATACAACAAAAATAAAAACAATTTTATAACCTTTTTTGTTGTTGTTGTTTTTAGCTTTGAATGTACATGCAAAATTCTGTTGACAATATTTTATATATATATATATATATATATATATATATATATATATATATGGGGAATTTTTTCAAAATAATGCTTGATTTGGGGAAAAAATTGAGTTCAAATTTGTTATAAAAATTTTATAACGGAAAATTGAAAATTGAGAACTTGTCTTTTTGAGTAAAAATTGCGTTGGGGACTTTTTCAGAAAAAAGTACTGATTTGGGGAAAATTTCGGAAATTTTAGGGAAATTGACATTTGACAATCTTGCAACACTTGATGGTAGCCTTGGTATTGTAAAATGAAACATACATCCAATTAGAACATTCTACTCAACGTAACAAGAGTATATAACATTCAAAAATATTTTATTATGATTTCTTATATTAACTAAGTTTTTTGCTACCATTATTTTTAAAGAGAATATTGCTTCAATTTGTTATTAAAAAAGGCCAAGAAATCATTCGGAAATACTGATGTTATTAATTTTTATAAATAATTCAGTATAATCAAAATATAGTTTTATAACTGGTAAGTTATTAGAGTTTTTTAAGTCATATCAACATACTTCGACCAGAATTTTTAATTCCTAAATGGCAACAAAACATCACTATTTAAAGAATGCGTAATGTAATGTATCATATTAAAATAAGTACTCGTTCAAAGTAGAATATTTAATACGTGAATTTTTACATTACTATACTAAGCGTTGAACCAACTTTAGTGAAAAATGTCGAAGCCTGGGATCGAACCCGGAACCCTTGGAACAGAGCTCCAACTGCCCTACCATGTAATCTACGAGAACGATGCCCAGTTTACCATTTTTCACTCCAAATTTTGGTAAAGCTGCATTTCGCAGCACAAGATGGGAATCGTTTTCATCGTCGTGATATGGAGTGAAAAATGCTAAGCTGGGCATCATTCTTGTAGATTAAATGATAGAGCATTTGGATCGCTGATCCAAGGGTTCCGGGTTGCAAATAAACAAACACTCAATGTCCCAGCGCTTTACGCCAACCTCCGTAGCTAAGCGCTTTGGGGGGGAAAAAAACTTCGAAGAGCATACAAGTCCGAAGTTGCTTCGATTTTTCTTCGATTTTATCCATTTGACCGCGTATGTCTTGTTTATGGAATATTTTTGAAAAGAATACGAGTGCTAATTAAAAAATGCTTATCTCACCTTTTGAAAAATTATACATGCATTATGAATGCTCTGTAAGTTGACCTTTCTTTTTCCGAATTAAAGCATTTATTTGTGAAGTTTTATACATATCATGTACTGCCATCTAGTGTCAGTACACAAATACATTACAACAGTTGTCATCTGAATATGAAAAATGCATAAGCTGAGTATATGCATGCATATAATATTGTGAACAAGTGAAGTATTTAATTTTATAGATCCATTCTATAACTTTGACCTTTCTTTAAATGATCATAATAAATGAATGAAAATTTAATATAATCAAATTAGTTACTGGTTTAGATTATGTTAAGATAAATACTTTGTTAAATAAAAGTTTGTTGAATAAAAAATATTCAAGTTAAGTGGACATAAATATTTGTACATGTAAACTTCAAACTACGGTAATAGAATAGAATGTAGCATGCACGTTGCACGTCGAGCTTCATTTTTTCGCCAAAGCGTTTGGCCAGAGGGGTTGGCGTGAAGCGCGCGCTGGGACGTTGAGTGTTTGTTTATTTGCTTCCGAGTTCGATCCTCGGCATCAACATTTCTCACTAAAGTTTATTCTACGCTTACTATAGTAATATAAAAATTCACGTATAAAATATTCTAGATTTTCAAGTGTGTTTCATTACTGAAAGTTTATTGAGAAATTAATTAACATCAAAAATAGATATAAGTCAAAGATTTATTGGAAATAAAGAAAAAGTGGAAGTTTTGAAGCCATACAATCTTGAATAAATTATTATTAGTATTTAAACAAGTCGAACTGCAGAAAACGGTAAATTCCAACATTAAAATTAACAACATATAAATCCATAAACAGAACAAAAGCACAATTTTTAAATGTACTAAAATATTCTGTAAATAAAAATAAGCTAATAATGTTATTTTATTTTATATTTTGGTATATTTTTACGATCACTTACTCTTGAATTGTTTTACCTCGCGTATCATGTTACAATTGTTGAAATATCAGATAATAACTTTCTCTCTGAAATCACCATAGATATAGATACGAGGTGTTATCGGAAAATCTCCGTACTTCTATTACTTTAACTGTCTCTGTAAAAATGGAGGCGAAAATAAATCAAGGTCACAACTCTCCTCTGCTTATTCAACCGCATGATTTCATTGTGTAAGCATGCATTTTTTCCGATTTTATGTTTTGACTCTTTGCGGTTTACAATCAGCGTGTGTGCGTTAAATTTTGTGTGAAGAATAGGAAATCTGCAACTGAAACTGTACAAATTCTCCATACAACTTTTGGTGTTGAAACTCTAAATCAAACACCGGTTTATAGAATGGCACTGCCGTTTCAAAGCGGGTCGTTATTCATTTGAAGATGACAAGCATTCAAGTTGACCAAGTGTCAATAACAACATACAGGGCGAGTCATGAATATCGAAACAATAAGCTATCTCCTTAAATATTGCCCCTAGACCCACACTTACAACTGCAAAAATTCATTTAAAAAGGTAAACTTTTTGATAATTTAAGTTGCAACTCCAAGGAGGGTCTATTTGAAAAAATACGAAAATTAACTTTTTATACGGCCCCCGTAGGATAAAAATTCCAATTAAGAAAACTTTTCTTATCACTGAATAATGCACAAAAAGTTGCATCTTCATATCTTGAAAATTCGCAGAGTTATAGCAGTTTGAATATTTCATCAGGTTTTAAGGGATTAGACACAAATTGAAATGCGCACAATTCAAAAGACAATGTTACTTTAACAGTTCTAGGAAACGTGTAAAAAATCTATCTTTTGAGTTAGAATTTTGATTTTTTTTTTTCTTTTTTTGTGATGGTTATCCATATAATTTGTTAAAAAAACCACGTCCAAAAATTTATCATAAAATTTGTAAAAATTTCATATGATTAGTACTGGTTTAAATGGGATAATTAAAAATCGTTATAACTCCAAACATTATTTATCGGATTTCAATTTCTTTCCATTTAATTAATGATGAAAATCTGATTTTAGTTTTGTTTCGGGGATTTTGCTTTTCAATATTAATTTTAGAACTATTAAAAATATTTAGTAAAAAAATAATATAACGTAAAAAAAAAAAAAAAAAAAAAAAAAAAAAAAAAAAAAAAAAAATCATGTTTTTAAAAGTAAATAATTTTTAAACTTTGTCCGAAACAAAACTAATATAAAATAATTAAAAATGACATGTTTCAAGCGTGTACTTTTTTTCTTTAACAATTCTTAACTTTAATAATATCTGCATTGGACGAAATCCTGGTCTCGAGCAATCCGTATTAAAATCACTGTCTCTGACTGACACAATACGTACATGAAATAAGTAAAATTTTATTTCAATCAAAATTTTTACGAAAACCACATATATTTTAAAATCGCTTTTATTTTACAAATAAATAAATAAATAAATAAAAACTTTAAAATTTATTTATTTTTTAAGAATACTTAAGCACTGTATATTTAAATGCTAAAAAATTAAACACAATAAAACCAGAAAAAAATCTGCCTATGACGGAATTTTGTCTTAAACAGGAAATGTGTTGATCCATGCAAAATAAATACAATAATACCTGAGAAAAAATAAACTCCATTTAATCCTCCTAGGAAGGGCATTTGTCTATTACGTATTTTTCTTTCCTATGTGATTCCGTCTTAAAAGGTTTTACTGTATAACATTTTTCAGTCTCCAACGCACGGGATATGGATTAGAGATATTAAATTATATGTGAAACATTTAGATATAAACAGAGATTCATTAATAAAAGAAATATATCACAGCCTTTGGCGCTTCTTTCATAATAAAAAGTATAAATATAAAAAACGAAAAGCTTTAATAAGTATTTTTGGTGAGAACTCCTCCCCGCGAAGCAATTTTTAACTACACCGAAAAGAAAAGAAAAAAAACCTTGTAGGAATTCATGGCTGAGTCGGGCTATGATTTAAACTTTCTTCCAGGCTGGTCCGGATTATGATTTTAACATTTTTGCATGCCGGGCAAAAAAAATTTCCCTATGGGTCGGTTTGAGACCGGACCTAGCTATTTCCTTGCAGACCTCCAGTGATAACGATTAATATATTTTGAAAAAAAGTTTTGATTTAAATCAATACACTGCTTTACTATGTCCAAATAAGAGGCACGGTCTTAAATCAACAATTAATACGAACACTTTGTGGACAATCCCTTATTTGCTTTGAAAAGGAGATAAAATTTCTTCGTTTACAGGCATGGTAAAGTGGTGTAAGTCAGGAAATTTGGAGAATTTTGGATTTAATATCTCTGTCAGGTTTTCAGATACGGAGATGAAATTTTTTTTGTTCAATTTAGGAATGGATAAGAATAATTTCCTAATTGGGAATTTTGCTCTACGGGGGGCGTATAAAAATTTAATTTTCGTATTATTTCAAATAGACCCTCCCATGGAGTTACGACTTATCTTATTAGAAATTTCACCTTTTTTTATGAATTTTTGCAATTGGAAGTATGGGTCTAGAGGCAATATTTAAAGGAGATAGCCTATTGTTTCGATATTTATGACTCACCCTGTATATATATATATATATATATATATATATGGGAAGAATATCGTTTAACTATCCTAGACTATGTAGACAAAGTTGTGGATGTACCGAGAAAAACGACAGAGAAATTAAACACAGGGTGCATTAATGCAAAGTTTGTTTCAAGACATCTGGCAGATAACACTTAGCAAAACATATTAAATCTTCTTCTTTCTATTAATTTCGTCTTAAGTATTCTTTAAAAAAGTTCAGCATATTGTAAAAAAATATAGTAAAACAAAATATTGTTGAAAAATATAATGACAAAAATGTTTTAATTTAATTTTTTATTTTATTGAAACAAAATCTTGAACATGCATATTGTAACACAGATAGTGCTATTTAAATACACTATATTGCCATTGATTATGGGACACTTGCGATTTTAGACATTTTACTAAATATCTAGAAAAATACATGAGGAATCATCTCGAAACTCTTAGTGTATAAATATAATAGTATAAGTCATACATCTCCGTGAAGATTTTTTAACGAAACTCCAAAGGGGGCAGTCAACAAATTAAAAAAGAATGAATATCTTTTGAATAACCCTGTCAAAACTAATGTAGCAAAAGATCTCAAACTCTAGATTGTAATTGAATGTCTTATAGTAATAAGCCTTGTTCATTTTTATGCAAATAGCATGCATACTCGCAGAGTAATTAAGGTTTTTATAAAAATGATCCCAAATTTTTCCAAGTTTTTTCCTTATAATTTTCAGAGTTCTTAATATAAAATATTATTTTTTTCAGAAAATATGACAAACAACATTGCACATAGTACCCTGTAATCAGAATTAAAAAATAATGAAAATTGTATAAAAAATGAGTTGGTTTACTAAATAATTTTTTACTGCGCATGCGTCAACGATATCAAAATTTCATTTGCATATTATGTTAGCTAAATTTATAGAGCAACTTTTGTGAAAGTCACAAAATCATAACTTGAAAATTCTGACAATAATCGTCAACTGAATAAGTCGAAAATCCGTTATTCTCAAAATGAAGCAAAAACAAGAGGGGTTGTATGCATATATTCATTGATTAGTGTCAATAAAGAATACACAATATGGGATGTACTACTGCATTTGGATGAAATCCCTCATTTTTTTGCTTCATTTTGGAAACAACGGATTTTGTCCTTTTTCTATAGACGATTACTTTCAGAATTTTCAAGCTATGATTTTGAGACTTTTACAAAAGTTGCTCTATACATTTAGCTAACATAATATGCAAATGAAATTTTGATATCTTTGACGCATGCACAGTAAAAAATTATATAGTAAACCTACTCATTTTTCATACAATTTTTATTATTTTTTAATTCTGATTACAGGGTACTGTGTGCAATGTTGTTTGTCATATTTTCTGAAAAAAATATTATTTTATATTAAGAACTCTGAAAATTATAATGGAAAAACTTGGAAAAATTTGGGACCATTTTTTAAAACCTTAATTATTTTGCGATTGTGCATGCTATTTGCATAAAGATGAACACAGTGTATTACATAAGGCATTCAATCATAATCTAGCGTTTGAGAGCTTTTGCTACATTAGTTTTGGCAGGGTTATTCAAAAGATATTCATTCTTTTTTAATTTGTTGACGGTCCCCTATGGCGTTTCGGTAAAAAATCTTCACGGAGATGTATGACATATACTATTATATTTATACACTAAGAGTTTCGAGATGATTTCTCATGTATTTTTCTAGATATTTAGTAAAATGTCTAAAATCACAAGTGTCCCATAATCAATGGCAATATAGTGTATATTAAGAATAAGTGTTACGCTTTGGATAATCTACAATTCTCAATTTAATATATTAATGCCATTGTTTGCATGTAATAACTTTTCATGATACTTTACAATTTATATATACATATTTAGTTATAAGGAAGCTAAAAAATGAATAAATAACGATTACTTCTATAAATTTGCCTTCGATTTGTTTTTTGTTTTTTTAAGAAGTCATAAAAAAATTCCATTATACAAATATTCTTATTTAAAGCATTCTTTATTAATTTTTTTTTCAATCGGTTTTAAATTGCATAAGTAAAACTGCTACTGAAGTAGTAGAACGTAACTAATTACCCTAATTTCCGCAGAGAGAGAGAGATCTTATTACAGGATTCTGGAAATATGACGAGAACAAATAATCATATGCTTCAGAGAAATCACTTCTATTAATCTAACAAGGAGACCACCAAACATGGTGCTCACAGATTTTGATGAATTCAAAGTATATTGTAGGGGTCCTACCATTAATTATTCGGCTGAAAGGATTCTTTCAAACGGGCCTTGGTTTTTGAGAAATTGGGGGTCAAAGTTCAGCGTATATTTTAAGTACTTATTAGTAAAGCTGACTGTCAGCAGCTTCGTGGCTCCACGGTAAAGCACGAGATTCCAGACCCGGAGGTGGCGGGTTCCAACTCCAAGTTGGAGCTTTTTTTTTTTTTCTTTATATGTTTCGTATATGTTAATTTTTTTAAGCAGAATTGGAAATTCTACAGCTTTCAACTTATTAATATTTTCTTATGGGGATAGTTTACTTTTTCATTTTTTTTCTTATTTAAAAAAAATATGGTTCAAATGATAAACTAATTACACTTCAAAATTCATGAAATAAATAAAAAGAAATAAAAAATGCTTTTATAATTAAAATTTTCAAAAGTATAAAAATTTTGAATGTTTTAAAATCCCTTCTACTTTAAATATTAATAATTTTGCTCAATTACAGTTATATATATTGCTAAGTTAAAAAAAAAAAAACTAGTTAGCGCTTTTTTTTTCTTTCTTTATATATTTTTTACATGCTATATATTTTAAGCACAATTAGGAATTCTACAGCTTTGAACTTTTTGATATTTTCTTGATAAAGTAAGTTTATATTTTCGAATGTACACTGTAAAAAAAAATTCAAGAGGTTGCTAAATTTTTTTTAGTAAATTTGTATTCCACAGAATTTTTTAGTAACCATTACAAACTTTTTTTTTGCAAGTGAAACAAGCATTTCTTTTGTAAACTGAACAAAAGAATATTTTGTATATCTAACTTAAAATTTTTTAGTATGAGCCACCAAGCAAATTTTAGTAATAGCTCCAAAATTTTTTTAAATAACAATTACGTGCATCCGAAGGGCAGGAGCTTTCTTCGAGCTGCATCCAGACTTCTGAAGCGATAGATTTTCGGCAAAAACGCAACAGATGGTAGCTCCAACAGGAAATTCATAACCTCTTTATTATGGAGTACATACACTACATACATTCGGGGCGTACTTGGCGCTATCCATATTGAACCCGGGACCTTTTAGCCTGGAGTCCGTTACTATAACCACTATGCTATCGAGGCCACGCCAAATAAGCTTTAGTAATAGCTATTAAAAATATAAAACTATTAACTCTATTCGTTGCTAACTTTTTTCTAGTAATTCTTACAGATTTTCTAGTAACCGACTAAGATTACTAAACATTTTTTAGTAATTACAAGGATTACTAAATTTTTTTTAGTAGATCGACCCTTTTTTTACAGTGTATTTCATGAAAATTTCTTTTTATCTGCAATTTTTAAACTAATATTTTTATTGACAAAACTGCATAACGAATTTGTCTTTAACCTTTTTAGGTGCGTTCGTAATTATGTAAATACGTAGCACCTATAGTTGTCGGTCAGTCCGTCTGTCTGCCTGTCCGTCTGTCCGTCTGTCCGCATATAACAACGCAAAAACTACCCAACCGAATCGTTTAAAATTTAAAATACATAATTATAACATAATTTTGTCGAGTCATTTCAAATTTTATGAAAATCGGATGGACAGATCAATTACAGGGACATTCAAAAGTATTCCGTTACATTACGGTCAATAGGGAAAAAAAATTTTAAATGCATTTTAATCGTTTGAAATTTAAAACATATAATTATTGCGTAATTTAGTCGAGTCATTTCAAATTTTATGAAAATCGGATGGACAGATCAATTACAGGGACAATCAAAAGGATTCCGTTACATTACGGTCAATCGGGGAAAAGTTTCAAATGCATTTTAATGATGTTACACTCATTCAAACATAATAGAATTGGCATGAATCTATGAAATATATACTAAAATATGCATTCTGTACAATCTGTGATGCAAAGAATTTTTATTATTAAATTACAGGGCCACACAAAAGTATTCTACTATATAATGCTATACGGGGAAACATGGTTTGGTACGTGTTTTAATTATATTCAACTATTTCACATTTTATGAATAAGATATACGTTGCTGAGGTGTAATAAAAATTACGTCCTGAATATTTACAGAAACGTAAAGATTTCGACTACTGTACTGTATCCGGAGTACGCTCTACTATATCAGCAAGATCTGAATATTTTTAAAACTTCGTTATCGTACGAACGCACCTCATTTGCTACGTTCACGTGCAATTTCCAACTTGTTTTATTAATTATTATGTAATTTCTTTTCTAAGCACAATTCTGAAATAATAATTTTTCTTTTTTCTAACGCTTTTTTGTGGAATATTTTAAATGAAAATGTATCCTTTTTTCTATAAATTATAGGTGCAATTTCTCAAACATTTATAATATTAGTTAATTCAAATAATGCATACCTTCGAAAGTGTAATAAAATATTAATGCAGTAGTGCTAAAATATTATCCAAATTTTTACTGATCTTTAAATACATTTATCTCTAACGTTTAATAAAAAAATCAACTAGATTGGAAAGTCGTCTGCTAATGAAATTAGAATTTATGATACATAAAATGATATATATTTATTTTATTCGTCTGCTTTTATTTTCTCGGTAAAGTCAAGCAAAAATAGAAATTGTTTTTGCTGTTGTCGTTTTGTTTCTTTTGCAGACAAATAAAATATTTGAAATATTGGTATGTATATGTATAGCTGAAATTATGGTATGAAAATTGAGTATGCAATTGGTAGATTTGTATCGAATGCTAAAAATGGGTTGAATGCTAAAAATACTGTAATAGAAGGAAGCATCACTAGTACAGAAAACTTTCGTTTGGAAAAGGAACAAAAAGGCGAAATTACGAATGCATTAAAATATTGCGAGATGTTGTTACGAAATGATAATCTGCTTACAAATTCCCAACCGGATGATATTTCCTTTTCTTCTATTGCTATAGCTGAAGAATTTCATGCTTCAATATTAGAAATATGAGATAATCGACAATTTATTGAGGCAGATGAAAGGATATTGAATGAAGAATGTGAATTTAATGAATTTACAAAGGTATGTTTTTTTTTTTTTTTTTTTTTTTTTTTTTTTTTTTTTTACTTAGCAATATATATAACTGTAATTGAGCAAAATTATTAATATTTAAAGTAGAAGGGATTTTATAACATTCAAAATTTTTCTACTTTTGAAAATTTTAATTATACATGCATTTTTTATTTATTTTTATTTATTTCATGAATTTTGAAGTCTAATTAGTTTATCATTTGAACCATATTTTTTTAAATTCGAAAAAAAAAATGAAAAAAAGTAAACTATCCCCATAAGAAAATATTAATAAGTTGAAAGCAGTAGAATTTCCAATTCTACTTAAAAAATTTAACATATACGAAACATATAAAGAAGAAAAAAAAAAAGCTCCAACTTGGAGTTGAACCCGCCACCTCCGGGTCTGGAATCTCGTGCTTTACCGCAGAGCCACGAAGCTGTTGACAGTCAGCTTTACTAAAAAGGACTTAAAATATACGTTGAACTTTAACCCCCAATTTCTCAAAAACCAAGGCCCATTTGAAAGAACCCTTTCAGCCGAATAATTAATGGTATGACCCCTACAATATACTTTGAATTCATCAAAATCTGTGAGCACCATGTTTGGTGGTCCCCTTGTAAGTTAAATAGATCCAAAAATCAAGGATGTAGATTAGTGAGTAGTATAAATTGACTGAGATAACTATAAAAGTTTATTTTATTTCGGTGTAACCTCTTTCGTCCCAGGAACCCTATTTCGAGACCTCTGTTCCCTTACAAAAAAGAAAAAAACTCCTTTTTTATGTTGTTTTGTAATAGTTTAATGTTTTGTGTGTTAAAAGAAAAAAATTACATAAATTCTTGCATCTAACCTCAATCTCTTATTTAAAAAAAAAAAAAAACAAAAAAAAAAACAAAAAACAAAAAAAAAACAAAAAAAAAAAAGTTATTTTTACTTGAGTTTGCAAAATGCCTAAAAATGTTCAAAAGATAGATATTTCAGAAAACAGATTTTCTGTCATTTACAATGCCGTCTTCATCGGAAAAAACCAAATGAATAAGTATTTGTATTATCATTTTCGCTTTGAAACTGAAGATGATAAAAAAACATGTCGTTCCAAGTGTTAAACTAGTATTCTCAGGTAGGTCTGACTAACAGTTTTTAAAATAAATGAGCTTTTTATTTCAATCTGAATTTTTGTCATTTTGTATTAATAATATAAAAGGAAAAATATTTTGTTTAAATGCAAAAAAATTGCAAAACAAATGTCGTGGTTAAGGTTGCTATTTACTCTGCTTTGTTATTTTAAGACAATGTGCGTTTGATGCATTTTTATATTCAAAATACTTCTTCATAAAACTAATATTTTTAACTTAAAATATGTACATATTTAATCTTAAAGAACCATAAAAAATAAAGTTAGCTATTGAGGCATTCCTAAATTTTTCTTTAGATTATTTAGAAGAACTGAACGCTAGTCAAGAAGAATTAAAAAAGTGTACAAATATTCTTTTTTAAAATATTCTTTATTGCGGTGGTTTTTAATCAATCGGTTTTATGTTGCACAATTATAACTGCTACTGAAGAAATAGAATATAATGAACTTATCCGATTCAGAGACAAATATATTAATATATGATCCTGAAAATGTAAAGCGAGTGAATAATCATGCTCTTGAGTGAAATCCCTTTTTAGGTGTGTTCGTAATTATGTAAATACGTAGCACCTATTGTTGTCGCTCAGTCCGTCCGTCTGTCTGTCTGTCTGTCCGTCCGTCTGTCTATCTGTCTGCATATAACAACGCAAAAACTACCCAACCGAATCGTTTGAAATTTGAAATACATAATTATTACATAATTTTGTCGAGTCATTTCAAATTTTATGAAAATCGGATGGATAGATCAATTACAGGGACAAACAAAAGGATTCCGTTACATTACGGTCAATGGGGAAAAAAGTTTCAAATGCATTTTAATCGTTTGAAATTTAAAACGTATATTTATTACATAATTTTGTCGAGTCATTTCAAATGTTGTGAAAATCGGATGCATAGATCAATTACAGGGACAATCAAAAGTATTCCGTTATATTACGGTCAATGGGGAAAAAAGTTTAAAATGCATTTTAATCGTTTGAAATTTAAAACTTATAATTTTTACATAATTCTGTCGAGTCATTTCAAATTTTATGAAAATCGGATGGATAGATCAATTACAGGGACAATCAAAATTGTTCCACTACATTACGGTCAGTGGGGAAAAAAGTTTCAAATGCATTTTAATCATTTGACACTTAAAATGTATAATTATTACATAATTTTGGCGAGTCATTTCAAATGTTATGAAAATCGGATGCATAGATCAATTACAGGGACAATCAAAATATTCCGTTACATTACGATCAATGGGGAAAAAAGTTTCAAATGCTGGTGTTACACTCATTTGAACATAATAGAATTGACATGAATCTATAAATGTGTCGTAAAAAATACATTTTGTACAATCTGTGATGCAAAGAATATTTATTATTAACTTACAGGGCCACACAAATGAATTCCACTAAATAATGTTATACGGGAAACATTGTTTGGGGCGTGTTTTAATTATATTAAACTACTTCACATTTTATGAATAAGATATACGTTAATGAAGTATAATAAAAATTGCTCCCTGCATGTTTACAGGAACACAAAGATTTCGAGCACTATACTGTATCCAAAGTACGCTCTACTATATCAGCAAGATCTGAATATTTTAAAACTTCGTTATCGTACGAACGCACCTCATTTGCTACGCTTCACGTGCAATTTCCAACTTGTTTTAAATAAAAGATGTATAGTTCCAAAAATCAAAGTGATAGATTTGTAATTAATATAAAGTGACTGAGATAACTATATAAGTTTATTTCATTTCAGCCTAATATCTTCGGTCTGTGGGACACCATTCTGGGACCCTTGTTTTCTTATCAATAAAAACTAAAATGTCTGATTTTTTTTTTCTACATTTTTGCATTACTTTTTAATAGCTGAATGTATTATTTTTATTTTTATTTTTTATTTTATTTTTTTATTTATTATTTATTATTTTTTGAGGCGAAAACAAACAAATAAATGCCTATATATAACCTTCATCCATTATAAAATAAATTTTATTTCATCTGAGTTTACAAAATGCCTAAAATATTCAAAAGACAATGAGATCAAGAATGTGATATAATATAAATCTTTTTCAATAGTTTTCTTGGGAGGGGGGATTCATAGGTTATGTACTTGTTTAAAGTTCTTAAATTTATGATTACCTTAAATTAGGTTAGTGGCTATTAAATTAATGGTTTTAAGGGGTTTTGCAATTTTAGACCCATGTTATTGACCCTAAATCACCAAGCGCTTAAAGAATCCATTTCTGAAAAAAATTCTGTCATTTAAAAGGTCATTATGCTTAAAAAAACAACAGTGAGCAAGTATTTGTAATATTATTTTAGCTACGGAACTGAAGAGGATAAACAAACATATCTTTCCAAATTTTAAACTAGTATTCCCTGGTTTTACTAATGGTTTCTAAAAATAATGAAATTTTTATTTCTATCTCAATGTTTTTCATTTACATGTATTTTAAAAGAGGAAAAAATATTTTGTTTACATAAAAAGCATTAAAATAATAAAAAAAGCTATCGTAATTAAGGTTACTATTTACCCAGCTTCCAAATTACCCTTGGTAATATTAAGTCAATAGGCGTTTGATGGTTTTTTTATATTCAAAATATCTCCTCGTGAAATTAATATTTTCAGCTTAATATATGTACATATTTAAGCTTAAAGAACCATAAAAATGTATAAATAACTATTGCGGTATTCCTAAATTTACGTTTAGATTGTTTCGCAAGAAGAACTAAAAAAGAATACATTGTACAAATATTTTTATTTAAAATATTATTTGTGGTGTTTTTTCCCAATCAATCGGTTTATATAGCTCAAATAAAATGCTACTGTAGCTATAGAATATAATTAACTCTCTTGATTGTCATAGAGATAGATATATTATTATATGATACTGAAAATGTGATGAAAGCGAATAATCATACGATTCACAGAAATCTCTTTTATTAATCAAAGATGAATAGATCCAAAAATCAAGGATGAAGATTAGTAAGTAATACAGCTCATATTCAAAATATTAGAATAATTGAGAAAAAGTAATAAGAAAAAAAATATTTGTCATTTATTTATTTTTTATACTAAGTAAATGCAATTAAATTTCTTATAAATTAAATCTGGAATGTTTAGATAAGATTTTAACATTTATAAAATATAAAATACAGCACAATAAATTAGGTATACAGCTTCCTTAAACACACCAGAATATTAGAATAAAATTTCGATTGGTTCAAAATATTAGAATATTTTATTTTACGCAACAATATTACCTTATGAATATGAAGTAAATGGTAGTTAATATTTTGTAGCATCCCCTTTAGATTTCATAACAGCGTACAATCGATCTTGCATAATATATACAAGGTGTTTACAAACATTTCTATCAATATTAGCCCAAATAGACTTTATACGTGCCACTAACTCAGTTTTACTTGAAGGAGGATTTTCTTGAAGTTTTTTCTTCATTATACACCATAAGTTTTCGATGGGATTAAGATCTGGTGAATTTGGTGGCAAAGGAAGTACCTTAATGTTGCGTTGGCGGAACCAATTCTTAGTTGACACCGAGGTATGCGGGGACGCTAAATCTTGTTGAAAGATGAAATCATCTTCAAATAAATCTTCTGATGATGGAATCATGTAATATTCTAAAATTTCTTGATATATCAGAGAGTTAACCTTTTCGTAGACGATGCATAACTTTCCAGGTCCTTCTGCACTCATACAACCCCAAACCATGACACTAGCAGCAAATTTTACGGAACGTTTAAGGCATTCTTTATAAATGCTTCTTGCTTCATTCTCCAAACTCAAATACCTTGACTACCATATGAAACACAAAACATACTTTCATCACTAAACAATATATTTTTCCAATCTTCATTGCTCCATAAACGTCTTGATTTACACCAGTTCAAACTTATACGCTTTTGTCTTGCAGTCATGAGAGGTTTTGTTTTCGGTACACGAGATTCAAATTTAAATTTATGCAGACGTCTTAATGTTGTCGATGTAAAAACTTCAACTCCTTCTTCTTTCCATTTTCGGTGCAAGAATCGCACACTTTTAAAACGGTTTTTCTTAACTATACACTTCAGTTTCCTGTCATCTCTAGCAGATGTTTTTGGTTTTCGGCCACCATTTCGGCGATTATTTTGAAATTTTCCAATTTTTGAATATTGTGTTAGTATTTTACTAACGCTCGATTGCGAACAATGTAAATAATTCGCTATAAAACATTGATTTTTACCGTGCCGATACAAATCAACCATACGAAGTTTAGTAGATTCAGGAATATCACTCACACGGCCCATTTTAAGACGAAAAAGAAACAAACTGCAAAAAAGAATACTGATTTTAAATAAAATAGTCTGAATTTAATCAATGATGCCACCAGTTAAGAATTGGTAATAATTAAAGGAGAATTAATGTGAAATATTCTAATATTTTGAACCACTTGAATAAATATTCTAATATTTTGACTTCTCAAAATAATTTTTTTTTGCAATTAATCTTTTCAAAAATGATATTAAATTTAAGATAACAAGTAAGTTCAATCAACAATAAGTTCTTAATAAAAATATCGTTTGCATATTTTCATTAAAATACATTTAATTATCAAACGATATTTTCAATTTCTAAAAAAAAAAGGCAATTATTCTAATATTTTGAATATGAGATGTATATAAAGTGACCGAGATATCTATAAAAGTTATTTTATTTTAGTTTAAACAAAAATGCTATTCCAAGTGTTTAAATGGTATTCTCTCGTCTATCAATTTGTAAAATGAATGATTAAAAATTGTGACAAAAAATGATCTACTTGATTAAAAATAATTATAAATAATCTTTAATTTTTTTTTTTTATTGAGATAATTCTTTTCTTTTATTCAACCAATCGGTTTTATGTTGCACAAATAAAACTGCTACTGAAGTAATATAATATAACTAACTCTCTTAATTGCCATAGAGATAGATGTCTTATATGATTCTGAAATTGTAAAGAGAGCGAACAATCATACTCTTACAATGGTGTAGATTAATAAGTAATATAATATGGCTAACTGAAATATTTGATATTTCATTTTATTTTAAGATAGCTGGTCACCGCAAATGTTAAATTCGTATTTCTTCGTCTGACAAACAGTTTCTTACATTAAGGTTGCTTAATTTATATTTTAATTTCCATTTTGTTTACATTTTTATGAAATTAATAATGATTAAAATCAGAAGTTATAACTGAAGAATTCGCATATATTTTAACTATCCATATTAAGATTATTTTTAATTAAGTACTTGTATTAGAAGTAATAAAACTGCTTTCGTAGGTATAGAATATAACTATCGTTCCAGATTCTCCATAGGGATTTTGATCATATTATATTATTCTGAAAATAAGAAGAGAGAGAATAATCGAACACTTGAGAGACGTTATCTCAATCTGTCAAAGAATAATAAACCTGAGATTCAAGGACCTAGATTAATAAGTAATATAATGTGGCATAGCTAGTTTAACTGATATGTTTGATATTTCATTTGATTTCAAGATAGCTGGTCACTGCAACAGTTAAATTGATATTTCTTTGTCTGGCAAACGATTTCTTACATTAAGGTTGTTTATATTTCAATTTCAATTTATATTTTTATGAAATTAAATATTATTAAAATCAGAAATTGTAACTGAAGAATTCGCATATATTTTAACTATCTATCTTAAGATTATTTTTAATTAAGTTCTTGTATTGGAAGTGACGAAACTGATTTGGGAGCCAGTAATGTAATGAAATCAATATTTCATTTGATTGAAAGCAAGTTTGTCATTTAAAAAGTTAAGCTGATTTTTCTTTATCTGGCAAACAGTTTCTTATATTAAGGTTGTTTTTATTTCAATTTCAATTAAGATTATTTGTTATCATTTTTTAAAATAAAAAATGATTAAAATCAGAATGTGTAACTAAAAAGTTTGGGTATTTCTTAACTATACATATTGAAGTTATTTTTAATTAATTAGCTATATTGGTAATAATAAAACTGATTTCAAAGAAACAGAATGTAACTACCACTCCTGAATCTCAACAGAGATGTAGATCATATTATGTCATACTAAAAATGAGAAGATATAGAATAATCGAACACTTGAGAAAATATATCACAGTTATTATCAAAGAAGCTCTATTTATCAAACCAGAATAGACCTGAGATCGAAGGACGTAGATTAATAAGTAATATAATGTGGCTGAACTACTTTAACTGAAATATTTTATATTTATTTTGATTATAAGCAAGCTGTTTATCACGAATGTTAAACTGATATTTCTTCATCTGGCAAACTGTTTCTAATATCCCCACTTGATGTAATATTAAGTTACGTAATGTTCGTCAGTTTTTAATACATAGAATGTTCAATTAAGCACACATTTTAGAAATAATTAGACGCCTAATAATAATAATTTAAATATATTAATTTCTTGGGCAAATATTTTGAAAATAAGAATGCACCAATTGTCCATAAAAATAAAATTACCTTCGGGATTACTTTCGGGGTTTTGGAAGTTGAGTTTCAAGCAAATTTAATACTAAATTTGATATGAGCTATATATATAATATAAAACCAGGTTTATTAAAAAGAAATATAAAAAAATATATAATTTTGAACTAACCATATTAAGATTATTTTCAATTAATTAATTATTCATTATATTTTTATTACTTAAAGTATGTTTTATAAGTATAGCTTTCAAAGAAATAGAGAATAACTACCGCTCCTGATTCTCGATAGAGATGTAGATCAAATTATATCATTCTGAAAATGAGAAGAGAGAAATTATCTCTACTTTTCAAAGAAGAATAGATCAGAGGTCCAGGGACGTATATTAATAAGTGATATAATGTGGCTTAAGTAATTTAACTGAAATTTCGGATATTTCTTTTAATTATAAGCAAGATTGCCATTGCAAAGGTAAAATTGGTATTTTTTCGTCTGGCAAACAGTTTTTAATACAAGGGTTGTTTTTATTTCAATTAATTGATATTATTTGTTTTTATGTATAAATAAAATTAAAAATGATTCAAATTAGAATGTGTAAGTAAATAATTTGCTATAAGATAGTCGTAAAATTTATTTGCTATAACTTTAAAGTGATTAAAACGTCACATGCATATCCTTATGTTTTTCTTTTTTCGTAATGAGTTAAATTTTAAAGAATTATAAGATAGAAGATGAACTAATAACAAATTTTAGAGATGAAAGTTCAGTTTTTTTTACTTATTTATATACTTCTTACTATGATTTTGGAAAAATTATATTCGAAAGATTTTGTTTTAATGTTATTTTAAAATATTTTGATAGGTTGTGGCATTAGTAAATGCAAAAACTTATTTTTAATATTTTGAAAAATAGTTGTTGTCCTCGGTGGAAAACTGGGAAATTTGATGTATATCTGAATCTTTTTATTGGTTGAATTCAGCAACTTATTCATTTTCTGATTGGTCCATATTCAATGTCCAAAAATGAAATACATCTGTTGCCACGTTGACAAAATAAGTAATAAAAACTTTAAAAATTAATTATTTGAAAGCGAATTGTGATAAAGATTTCAAGAAAAATTAATTTAAAATTGCCTTTTTTATGCAACAGTGTATAAATTAAAAATGTGCGATGTTTAAAAATTTGCAGTTCAGAAAATTGTAAAACTAAAAATTACATTTAATATTTGATCATGATGGATCCAGGATTATTAATTTTAATTCCATGGCATACGTAATATATGATTCGTTATGATCATCATAAAAATGATGTTTATTATCATTAATAAATATATATAGAATTCATTAATAAGTCTTTAAAATTTTTGCCTTTGAAAGTATCATTTTTCAAATAGTCATTGTAATTTCTGAAATTACAATTTTGCTTTTTTTCTTTATTTCAATCCAGGTATAAAAAAGATTCTTACGAGATTTCTCTCTTGGCGCTGCTATGTGGCTGGCAGTCCTTTAACATTCTTGCATTAAGTTGTCCCCATCCGTTACTCGGAGTCTCAATACGACAACCATTTCGTTCATAGTCAATGCTTCATTCTCATCATGTGCAACTGTTGTCTTATAACATCTAAATTTAATTTTAGAGTAGCATAATTCCGCCACCTACAATTGATATAAACATCGATTAACATAGCTTCGAGTAAACGAGGTTTTTATTAACCAAACTAATCATGAAATCAGATTTTTTTGTGTGTGAATGAGCTTCGAAAATGATTATACTTTTCAATTCACTGTTCGTGTAATAGGCTTTAAACATCTGCATACGCACGAGCTTGTTTCCCGGCCCGACAGAATTAGGACTTTTTTTCAATGAGTCGGGTAGGACCAATAAATCATTAAGCAGACCTACCAGTCCGATATAAAAATGTAAACCAAGGCGATAAAATATGAGCCATTTTGAATGAATATGACGTTCTCAAAAATAAGTATAAATATGCATAATGAGCCGATGAAAGTTTGACAACATCTGTACAAGAATGTAACATGTCGAAGGTAGACATTGGCATCGCCCATTTAAATGGGGTCTGAGACCAGGTTTATATATATATTTTTTTTCAGTAGACTAGAGACGGGCCGATATCAGGCTTGTTTTTTTTTCTTAGATAGTCTAGAAGGACCGGAACTTGACTTAATTATTCTCAGGGCGAGTAGTTCTGGCAATATGTTTTGTAAAAATATAAATAGCATAATGAACTTCTGTTAACAGAATCATTGAAAAGAGTGGTTTTTTTTTTTGCGCATCGAAACATAACTTTATATACATTTATTTTTATCATTTAAATAACGTTCTATTGCTTTTTTAATTTATAAGATGTTAAAATCGCGCTCACCGCGAGTTTTTATGCACAATTTTATTAACCAAGATTTCCCATATCCAAGGTAAGCAGTTCCAATTAGCTTGATTAATAGAAGTTGCATTGTATTTCGAAATGATTTACAAGTAGTTTCCAAACTCTCATATCAGTTTCCAAACTACTTACTAGACATTCGAAAATTATTGTTTCCCCAATCTTCTAATGCATCATAAAATAATGAAAAATAAGGTACCTAGCAGCAGATATTTACAAATGATATGCTTATAGATAGTCACTTATGTACTTACGAATTGTCAGCTAAAATGTTTACTTGTAATATTTTAAAATTATTTATATTTATATTGTAAAACAAACGATGACTGTAATCGGGATACTTAAATATTAAATAATATTTAACTGTGTAATATATATACAGTAACTGTGTAATATGTAAATATTACGCTCTGCTGGCTTTGGAGGTAATGTTAAAAAAATATGTTTTGCATAGTCTAAGATAAATCCTACGTTGTACACTTCGACTGTACATATATAAAACGTTGATGCTGACGTTTTGGAAGCAAGTCGCACATTTAAGACTGTTTTGGTCGGACTTCCATAGTTGGAGTTCACTTTGAACACACACTTATTAACTCTTTCATGTATAAATTATTTTCCATTATTATGCATTATTATTCATTATTGTCTTATTTGTGATAAATAAGAACCATTATAAAATAATATTGTTGTGCTGTATGCTAGCTATTATCGGTCCATAAATAAAAAGATCTCCATAAGTAAATATTAAAAATTATTTTGTTCCGGCGATATGTTTTGTAAAAATATTAATAGCGTAATGAACTTCTGTTCACATAATCATTGAAAATGGCTCTTATTTATTTTGCTGTGGAACATAACTTTTTATATATTTATTTTTATCATTTAAAAAACGTTCTATTGCTTTATATTCTAAGAGATGTTAAATTCATGAATACGGCGAGTTTTCATACACAAACTCTATGATTGAAAATTTCCGATTTCCAATGTCCGAGAGGTCTCAATTAGCTCGGATAGTCGAGGTTGCACTGTATTTAGAAATAATTTACTACTAGTTCCCGAACTTACATCAGTTTGCAACCTACTTACTAGACATTCTAAAATTATTGTTTCCTCAATTTTGAAATGCATCGTAAAATAACAAAAAATAAGATATTTATCACTGGACATTTAGAAATGAAATGCTTACAAATAGTCACATATGCACTTTCAAATTGTAAACTAAAATATTTACCTGTAATATATTGAAATTATTTATATTATAATATATATGCGATGACTGCAATTGACATTCTTAAAAAATAAATAATATTTAAATGTGTAACATGTACGCATTAACTGTGTAACATGTATACAGTAACTGTGTAATTTAAAAGTGTAATATGTAAACATTAACGCCTGCTGGCTCAGGGAGTAATGTTAAAAATAAGTTCTGCATAGTCTAACAAAGATAAATTTTATGTTGTACACTTCGACAGTATAGAATTAAAATGTTGATGCACACGTTTAAAAAGCAAGTGACACATTTAAGACTGTTTTGGTCGACTTCCGTAGTTGGTGTTAACTTTGAACACACACTTGCTAGCCCTTTCATCTATAAATTATTTTCGATTAGTATAATTCATTATTTATCATTATTATCTTTTTTGTGATAAATAAGAACCATTATAAAATAATATTGTTGTGATTCATGCTAGCTATTATCTTTCTTAACAGGTATCTATAAATAAATATTAAAAATTAGTATTGCTTAATTTAGTAAAATGCTTTGTAAAGTTTTTCTTAACTGTCTTTATATGAAGCATGTATGAATAAAAAACTGTTAATCAATTGTGGCTATTGGTGATGCTTAATTTAACTTTTCAAATATATAGATAGAAATACATTAAATTTGTAATCATTAATTTAATTCAAGACAATTATTTTTTGCATAAGTAAACTTATACAAATTAATAAGTTGCATATTTGATTATAAAAATAAATTTGATATATTATCGTTTTATTGTTTTATTCAGAGGATTGTTTTAACCCATTGGGGATGATCGACCCATATACATGCCGCAAAAAAGTGCTCAGGATTCTTTAGATTATAAACACATTATTATAACACGATCGTTAAGGTTGTTTAGGTGAAATCGTTCTCCAGTATTCGTTTCCGGGAAGACTAAGTTGGAAGATCATTGGCGGCTTCAACCAATATATCCCTGGTTCGTATCCTGGTCAAGACTTGTTTTTTCACCCACATGGAAAATGTACCTCAGAATTTTTGTTTATCCCCATCAGTAACATTTTAATCAGAGTACCGTATTTAATCAGAGTACTTTCTCGGCACAAATTTCTATTTTAAAAAATCGGTGACAAAGACAATTATTTTTACATAAATAAACTTACACAAATTAATAAGTTGTATATTTGATTATAAAAATAAATTTGATATATTATCGTTTTATTGTTTTATTCAGAGGATTGTTTTAACCCATTGGGGATGATCGACCCATATACATGCCGCAAAAAAGTGCTCAGGATTCTTTAGATTATAAACACATTATTATAACACGATCGTTAAGGTTGTTTAGATGAAATCGTGCTCCAGTATTCGTTTCCGGGAAGGCTAAGTTGGAAGATCATTGGCGGCTTCAACCAATATATCCCTGGTTCGTATCCTGGTCAAGACTTGTTTTTTCACCCTCATGGAAAATGTACCTCAGAATTCTTGTTTATCCCCATCAGTAACATTTTAATCAGAGTACCGTATTTAATCAGAGTACTTTCTCGATTTAAAAAGGCACAAATTTCTATTTTAAAAAATCGGTGACAAAGACAATTATTTTTACACAAATAAACTTACACAAATTAATAAGTTGTATATTTGATTATAAAAATAAATTTGATGTATTATCGTTTTATTGTTTTATTCAGAGGATGATTTTAACCCATTGGGGATGAGCGACCCATATACATGCCGCAAAAAAGTGCTCAGAATTCTTTAGATTATAAACACATTATTATAACACGATTATATGATCGTTAAGGTTGGTTTGGGTGAAATCGTGTTCCAGTATTCGTTTCGGGGAAGAGCATTGGCGGCTTCAGCCAATACATTCCTGGTTCGTATCCAGACCAAGACTTGTTTTTTTACCCACATGGAAAATGTACCTCAGAATTCTTGTTTATCCCCATCAGTAACATTTTTCTGTAAAATTTACCTTATTTAATCAGAGTACTTTCTCGATTTAAAAAGGCACAATTAAAAAAAAAAAAAAAAAATCGGTGACAATACATTCAAAATTTCATAAAAAGTCCCGTCGCGAAGGAGCTAAATAAATTATTCAGTAAAAGAAAAGAAAATCTTTCATATTTTACCTGTCAATTTCATTTCTTTTCTGTCAGCACATAATGAATAATGTTAATAGTTTGGCTTGAAAAATCTTTTGTTGAATTTGTTACATAATTTATGCCTTTTTTTATAAACTTGGGTATTATGAAAAAAACCAAAACAAGTTTTGTTGGTTAAGAATATCGTAAATTTATTTCTGAGTTTCGTAAAAAGTGTCCCCAAAATATAATATATAGGGCAAAAAATAGTTACCCAACTACTATTTTGAGAGAGTGCAAAACTGTAAATCCACATCTATCTTCGATAGATAAATGCCTTGCCCTAATTTCACACCCATATATAAATCTTTCCCGTGTTTTCGGAGAATGTGTAAACTTGTGGAAATAAATTAGCTTTCAACGTAAGTCTGACCATTAATCAATAAATTTTAGTTTTAGCGACTGCCTTAACTATTATGATTTGTTATTAGATATGGCGAATATTAAGTCATTATTTTTTAGAAGTATTATTTAAAAAGATGTGTATATTTCACAAATGAAAATGAAATACAGTGACATAATGAGACGTCTATTGATTATATAAAATATTAATCTCAAATGTAAACAAAACTATCACTTTGTTTAACGTATTTGCTAAAGTATAAATTGTTTAAATGAATATTTAATTTTTTAACGTTTTATGTTTGTTTGTTCATTGACAAATAAATATCATTATTAAAAATGACATAAAAAGTATATAGGAACGTTTCAAACATTTTTTTGAAGTTAAAATATTTAAATATATATTTACAACATAAAATTAAATATTATTAAAAAAAGGTTATCGAAAGCTGTTTTATCAAAATGCAAATCCTAAAACCTGTCTCCAATTTCACACACCTATATATAAATCTTCTGAATTACCCGAGAATATGAGACCTTGGGGTAATAATACAACTTTGGATTGAGATCGGACCATATCAATGAAAGCATTCTCAGTATCTATGTAAACTGTCTAAATTTGATAAAAAATATTCCGAAAATCGTATTCTAGTTTTATCTTTTACATGCGTCTATAATAAAGAAGCTTATATTATAGATATATACTAAAATAAATGCAAAACTTTATGTATTAAAAATATATATAATCTCACAGGTCATAAATTGTTTGTGAAATTTATAGAATTCAATATTTACAATGTGAAATGTAAATTCTTTTATTTTGAAATGAACTTCATATTACGTGATCTAATCTTTCATTTCCAAATGCAAAGTAACTTTTTAGTGTGTATTAAAAAAAAGTTTTTTTTAATATGTTTTTAGAATTTGATTTTTGTTTAAAATCAGTTCTTTCAACAATATCTGTAGTCAGTTTCAAAATATTAAAAAAAAAAAAAATCCAAATTCCGTAAATAGACATTAAATATTATACAAATAGAAAAAGGTCCTTAGGAGTATTTTATTCTAGTGTCAAATCATAAATCCTACATTTATCTCTATTTAAATGACTTTTCTCAAAATCACACCTAGATATAAATCTTCTAATTTATCCGAGAATGTGTAAATTGGTAGAAATATTTTAACTTCGAATAGAGGTCTAATCATCAGTCAATAAACAGAAGTGTTATTGACAAAAAAAAAAAAAAAAAAAAAAAAGCTTAACTGACCGGAACTGAAATTAAATTTGTCAAAGACAATATTTCATTAAAAACAATGTGTTTCCATTTTTTTTTTTTAAATTTTAATTTAAGGGTCAGCGATTTGTTCTCACAAATATTTTCTAAAATTATATGCGTTATAAACAAACATTATCCCTCTATATAAATGCCTTTCTCTAATAACACACCTAGATATAATTCTACTAATTTATCCTTGTGTGACCTTGTAGAAATAATTTAACTTTAAATGGAAGTCTGACCATCATTCAGTGAACAACGGCCTTTGTAATTAGCTTAACTGACAGGAATTCAATTTTCATTTTGGCAAAGATTTACTCATACTTTTGTCATTGTATTTTATTAAAAAGAGATATGTGTTTCACATTTTTTTTTAAATTTAAATGTAAACGATTTTTTCTTACACATATTCTCTAAATTTATCTGTGTTATAAATAGACATATAGCTTCTTTATATAAATACGTTTCCCCAAAATCACACCCAGATATAAATCTTCTAATTTATCCAAGAATATGTGACCTTGTAGAAATAATTTAACTTTAAATAGGAGTGTGATCACCAGTCAATGATTAACGGCCTTAGTGTCTGGCTTAACTGACAGGAATTGAATATAAATTTGCCAAATGTTTATTCATGATTTTAATTGTGTTTTATTAAAAACAGTATGCATTTTGCATGTCTTTAACATTTTTCAATAAAGCTGAAAAGTCTTTATGCTTTCGGTTTGTCTGTCCGCCTATCCGCGCTCTAGCTCCCGTAAATTTAGTCGCATTGCCATGAAATTTTTGGAAGTTATTGATATTTAACCTAACACGAACCCTATTGCAAATGAAGTTTCTAGCATGATTAGTTTATTAACAGGAACAGACAAAATTTTTTAGTGATATGTTTTTTTATGATTCCTATGGGAAAAATCGTTTCAAAGGAATTTTAAAGATGCTACATCCGGTCAAATATATTCAAATTTATGTGCATTTAAGAAGTGCACTAAAATATGCGCTCTGTAAAATATGCGAAGAAAAGAATAGTTAGTATTCATTTACCGAGCCATACAGAAGAATTCGGTTACATAATGGTAAAGGACAGCATTGTTTGCTAGATATTTTAATTATATTAAACTATTTCATGTATAATAAAGTTAATATAGGTTGCTGAGGGTTGATATAAGTTATTTTCCGAAATTAACGAATGCATAGAATTTACAGGAACACACAAAAGATTCCAAATAGCACATTCTATCCAAAGTTCTGTATATTATCGATGATGGCTGATGGATGGATGAAATGCATTTTTAATTATGGTACGCACTTTTGAATTTCACAAAATGTATGCATATTATATTGTGCGTATAGATTCTATAATTTATATACAAGGCTACACAAAAAAGTTCGAAAAACTTACTGATTATGAGCGTAACTTACTTAAAGGAGATTTTAAAGTAATTTATGAATTTTTAAGCTGAATTGCGTTTAGTTTAAATAGAAATATTTATAGAATATATGAAAAAAATATATACAGATTCACGCAAAAAATTCAACACCTGATCACCTATGGATGATATTTTCTGGCAATATGATATGTAGTAGTTTTAAGAGTTTTTTCAGTTTTAACTAAATTTTAGCTAAATACTAGCATGTAATAAAGGTACAGGCCTGAGCAAAAGTATTTTAGTTTGTTTCCATCTATTAGTACAAGTTAGTGAAAGAGAACTTTCAATGATTATGTGCTTTCGTCCCAAACTAAAACTTTTCATTATTTAATATACATGGCAATCAACAGATTAAATACAAGGTTGCTCAAAAATATTAAAATACATGTTTGATATAGACAGTAATACATTATTCCTCTAAATAACGAAGTTTTGATAAAGATTTCTGGAAGTTTTGGAAAGTGTTTAACATTCTATGCTTAACACATTATTTTTCTTACTTATTATTTAAATGAAAACAATTTTTTTTTTACATATACTCTCTGAATTTATCTGTGTTATAAATAAACTCGCTGTAAAAATATCTTTCCCCTATAACACACTACATAAAAATATTCTAATCTATTCGAGAATGCATGAATTTGTAGAAATAAATTAGTTTGTGATAAAAGTTTGATCATCAGTCAATGAATAGTGGCCTCAATAAATGACATAGCTCTCAGAATGTATAATTAAATTTGCAAAGAGTTGTTAATGATTTATTTAAATCCTTTTATTAAAACTATATGTTTTATTTTTTATTATTAAAATGATTTTTATTTTACATCTGCTTTGTGAATTTTCTTGTGTTATAAATAGACATTATCTCTCTGTATAATTATCTTTCTCCAATATAACACTTAGATAAAAGTCTTCTAATTTATAAGAGAATGTGTGTCTATGTGAAAATAATTTAGCTTTGAATAGAAGTCTTATCATCAGTTTATGAACAGCGGCCTTAGTAACTTGCAAAACGGATAGAAATTGAAATAAAATTTTCAGATTTATTAGTGATTTTTTCATGCATTTTACTAAAAACGATATGTGTTTTACATTTTTTTTAAATTTAAATTTAAATTATTAGTTTTAACATATAGTCTCTGAATTTTTATGTTATGAATAAAAATTTTTCTGTATATAAATGTCTGCCTCTAATAACAAACCTAGATAAAAATCTGATATATTCCAGAATGTGTGAACTTGTAGAAATATTTTAGTTTTGAATAGAAGTCAATCATCAATCAATGAATAGCGGCTTAACTATCAGGAGGCGTAATTAAATTCAACGAGGAATGATTTATGATTTTTTAAAGCATCTTATTTAATGTTTTCTTATTTAACTGTGTTTTCATCTTATTTAATAGTGTTTTACATTCTATCATTAAAATGTAAACGGCTTTTTTTACATATACTCTCTGAATTTATCCATGTTATAAATAGGCATACTCTCTTTATATAAATACCTTTCTCCAATATCTCGCCTACATGTAAATTTTCTAATTTATCCAAGAATGTGTCATTTTATAGAAATATTTTAACTTTGATAAGAAGCTTGATCATCAGTCAATGCATAGCAGCCTTTAATAACTGGCTTAACTGGCAGTAATATAAATTAATTTTGTCAAACATTTATTCATAACTTATTTAATGTATTTTAATAAAAAATATATGTGTTTTACATTTTTTCAGATTTAAATGTGAACGATTTGTTTTCACATATATTCTTTCAATTTATCTGGGTAATAAATAAACGTTATCTCTCGATATAAATGTTTTTTCCTTAATAATATTTAGATATAAAAATCTTCAAATTTATCCGATAACGTGGTGACTTAAAGAAATAAATTAGTTTTGAATAAAAGTTTGATCATCAATCAGTTAATAGCGGTCATAGAAAATCGCTTAACTGACAGGATGTGTAATTCAAGATCTCACGAAGAATTATTTATTATTTTTTTAAGCATTTTATTAAAAACAATATTTTTTTCCATTTTTTTATTAAAATAAAAATTTTTTAAGCATATACTATCTGAATTTACCTTTGCTTTTAATAGACATAATCTATCTTTATAAATAAGTTTCTCCAACGTCTCGCCGAGATAAAAGTCTTCTAATTCATCCGAGAGTGTGTGAATTTGTAGAAATAATTTAACTTTGAATAGAATGCGATCATCAGTTGTTGAATAGCGGCCTTAATAACTGGCTTAACTGACAGTAATTGAAAATAAATTTGCCGAAGTTTTATTCATGATTTTTTAACTTATTTTCTTTAAAATGATATGTGTGTTAGAATTTTTTCATTTAAATTTAAACGATGTGTTTTTACATATAATCTCTGAATTTATCTGCGTTATAAATAAATTCTTTATGTAAATGCCTTTCCCCAATAACACACCTAGATAAAAATCTTTTAATTTATCCAAGAATTTGTGAGCTTGTAGTTAGTTTTAATAGAAGTTCGATCATCAGTCAATGAATAGCGACCTTAGTAATTGCCTTAACTGCAGGATGTGTAATTAAATTTGGCGAGGAGTTGTTTATGATTTTTTAAAACATTTTATCAAAAAAGATACGTCTTTTACATTTTAGTATTAAAATTTAAATGATTTGTTTTTTCATATACTCTCTGAACTTGTACATATTATAAATAGACATTAACTCTCTTTATAAATAAATTAAATAGAATTCTTGTCATCAGTTAACAAATATATGTCTTAGCAACTGGCTAAACATGAAAATTTGTAATAAAATTTGACGAGAATTTATTTCATGAATATTTAAAGTATTTTATTAAAAACGACATGTGCTTTATTTATTATTATTATTACTGTTATTATTATTATTATTATTATTTCTTACACATAAACAATTTTTTTCATATACTCTAGAAATTTAATGTTATCAATTATATATTTTTTAAACTTTCAACAAGCAAAATTTTAACATAAATAAATAAAAAATATACTAGATGGAAACCGTCCAAACTTCACGGCACCAAAGAAAGAAAAGGGTGTTTTCCAGCAAATAAATGATTTTTTAACGACTAATCTTCAGCAAAAATTTCAATAAATAAATAAAAAACCTGTATTTTACATCCAGGCAAATGACCCGCAATTGGCAGAGTTACATTCAAACATGCTGTCATAGAATTAGAATCTCTCTCATTTGATGCTTTTCCATTTATAAATACAACAGCAATAAATTATACATGACATGAATAAATCATAAATTACTGTCATTACTCATTACTAATTTCCTACAAAATATACCTCCTTCACTTACTTCGTAGCAAAATAAGACTGAATTTATAGTTTGCCATTAAGCAACAACTATAACAATGATCCTCTCAGTGGTTAATTTGTTGTTACATTACCCACCCCATTCAACAAATAAACATTTGCATTTTCAACTAACTTTTTTATTACCTTTTCATAAAACAAAAATACATGTAAATTTCACATGTTAAAGTGATTAATGATAATATTTATTCTGGCTAGGTGAAACCCGTCAAAACTTGACGCCAACAATATGAAAGAACCAAAGAAAATAAAAGCATTTTACCGCTATAAATTTGTTTAAGATTTATTAAAAATTTTAATAAATAAAAAAAACCCTGCATTTTATATCCAGGCAAATTATATTCACAGATGCAAGGGTCGCAGTGTCCCTAAAATTTTCACACTTTCCTACCACAATTTTAAAACGATAATATTTATTGTAGAATTTCATTGTAGATGTTAAAGAAATCTGAGAAGAAGATGTTTGATTTTAAATACTGGTAGAAAAGTGCGAAAATTTTAGGGACGCTGCGACCTCTTCAGATGCACTCACAGAATTTCTTTCATCTGATGCTTTTCCATTTACCAACATAACACCAACATGACATGATCCAGGGCGCAAAATCGATGCAACGCTGGGAAACACGTCACAGACTCTAGAAAATGTTTGCAGATTATTTTACAACCGTTACAGTTTTTAAAAAAATGCTAGAAATCATTTGCTATGTTCCATTGTAATATTATCCGCTTCACATACGATTGACGAAGCTCTGATTTATATTAAACTATAAATCAAGGACGATTCTGTTTTGAATTTTCCAAAAAAATTAGGTAATCATTTCTAAATTAAAAAAAAAAAAAAAATCCGTCATAAATCTGAAAATTCGGCAATAATCGTAAATTTTAACAAATGGTCTAAAAAAATTAATTAAATAAATAAAACTAATTTTGTCAATAGTGCGGAGAAAAATCAACAATTTTGCCATATATCTCGGGGAAAATATGATTGTCAAAGGGTCGTGAAAAACACACAAATTTTGCCAAAGTATCGCAAAAAAGGCACATTTCAACAAAAGATCACAAAAAACATTTAAAAAAATCATTAAAAGATTGTCAGAAAATAACTTATTTTGAAAAAAGGTTGAAGGAAAATGCAAAGTTTATCCAGATATCACCGAAAAACGCAGATTATGTCAAAAATTGGCCAAAAAAATTTTCGTTGAGACATTTCGATAAAACAGCAAATTACATTAAAAGATCGTGAGCAAATGACAAATTTCATCAAAAGACTTCGAGAAAACGACAAATTTTGTCGAAGTATCATAAAAAACATGAATTTTGTCAAAAGATCAAGAAAAAACACAAAATTTGTCTAGGTAAAATAAAAAAAACGCAAATTTGGTATATAAATTTGGTAAATAATTACAAAAATAGGAAATTTCGTCAAAATATCCCCCCCCCCTCCAAAGAAAAAAAAAACTACGCCGGGAAATTTTCTAAATAGATGCTGGAAAAAAAACAGAAAATTTCGTCAACAGATTGCAAAAAACAACAAATTTCTTCAAAAGATCTCTAAAAAAATTTGTCAAAAAACTGCAAAAAAAAAAAAAAAAAAAAAAAAATGTTGAGGTATCCCAAATAAAACAAATTTCATGAAAGTATTGCAAAAAATCAAAATTTTGTCAAAACGTCTTGAAAAACGGCAACTTTTATGAACAAATTTCGAAAAAAAAATTCGACAAAAATCCCCCCCCCCCCCCAAAAAAAAATGGCAAATTTGTAAACAGATCACAAAAAAAACCTGCAAAAAATCGTCAGAAAACAACATATTTTGTCGAATGATTGCGAGTAAATGACAAATTTTGTCAAATGATTGTGAGGGGTAACGGCAAATTTTATCAGATGAAAAAAAGGCACATTTCGTCAAAAGATTGCAAAATAATTAAATTTCGCAAAGCGATCACGAAAAAAAGGATAAATTCGATAAAAAGGCAAATTTCATTAAACGATCTTGACAAAATGACAAAATGACAAATTGCACCAAAAGACGTCGAAAAAATGAGAAATTTTGTCCAAGCATCATAAAAAACATGAATTTTGTCAAAAGATTGCGGAAATACACGAAATTTGTCGAGGTACGACAAAAAACGCAAATATTGGCAAATAATCACAAAAAGTAGCAAATTTTGTCAAAAGATTGAAAAAAAAAATAACAAATTTCATCAAAATACCCCCCCCCCTCTTCAAAATAAAAACCACCCGGAAATTTTGTAAATAGATGGGAAAAAACAGCAAATTTCTTCAAAAGATCGATAAAAAAATTGTAAAATTTGTTGAAAGACTGCAAATAACACAAATTATGTCTAGGTATTTCAAATAAAACAAATTTCTTCAAAGTATTGCAAAAAGTCAAAATTTTGCCAAAACGTCTCGAAAAATGGTAATTTTTATGAAAAAATTTCTAAAAAAAGGCAAAGTTTGACAAAAAGATCCCTAAAAAATGGCAAATTTGTAAACATATTGACAAAAAAAATATTGTGAGAAAACATCAAATTTTGACAAATGATTGTGAGTAAACAACAAATTTCATCAAAGGATTGAAAAAAAGCAAATTTCATCAAATAATCACAAAAAGTTGAATTTTGCAAAAAAAAGACAAATTTTACAAAAAAGATCACGAAAAAAGTATAAATTCAACAAACGGCAACACATAGAAAGATCGCGACAAAAGGACAAATTTCATCGAATGAACTCGAGAAAAACGACAAACTTCACCGAAAGACATCGAGAAAATGATGAATTTTGTCCAGGTATCATAAAAGACGTGAATTTCGTCAAAAGATCTCGAAAACACATAAAATTTGTCTAGGTAATCGCAAAGTTAATAAATTTCGCAAAAATAGCGAAAAAACGACAATTTCCTCAAAAAATTACAAAAAAACGACAATTTTGCAAAAAAAAAGCGAAAAAAAGATAAATTTGATAAAACGGTAAATTACATCGAAAGATCGCGAGAAGAAACGACATATTTCACAGAAAGTTCTCGAGAAAACATATAATTTTGTCGTGGTATCATAAAAGACGTGAATTCCGTCAAAAGATCGCGAAAATACATAAAATTTGTCTAGGTACATCAAAAAACGCAAATATTGGTAAATAGATTGTGGGAAAACAACAAATTTTCTCAAAAGATGGAAAAAAGAGGCACATTTCATCAAAAAATCGCAAAAAGGTAAATTTTGAAAAAAATAAATATATTATATATATATTTATATATAGCGAAAAAATGACGAATTTCTGAAAATAATGAGTAAACGACAAATTAAAAAAAAACACACAAAAAAAAAGATAAATTCGATAAAACGGCAAATTACATCGAAAGATTGCAGAAAAAAAAAACAAATTTCAGAAAACGACATTCATTAATTGCAGGTGGCAAAGATGGAACATTTCTTTGTTCATCAATAAAAAAATAAATATCACAAAATATATATAAAAAGTATCACAAAGTTCCTCGATCCATCGCATGAAAAATAGAAAATTCGTAAATCAGTTGAAGGAAAATAACAAAAATCGATAGTTGGTCGTGTGGGGGAAAAATTATAAAATTTATTAATCAATCATGGAAAAAAAGTCATTCAGTTATGTAAAAAAGTCCACAAAAATTATCAATCAGCAGAAGTCCCCACAAAAATCTTGTGATTGAGCGAGAGATTTCAAAATGTTTTTTGCATGTCCAAATTAAAAAAAAAAAAAAAAAAAAAAAAAAAAAAAAGAAAAAATGTAAATTTTGCTATTGCAGAATTCAGTTTCGCCTCCGATTAGAAAAAAAAAACGATAGAGCTCTTTTAGAAGGGCGAACCCGTTTAGAATGCAATGAACTAACTTAATTTTTCTTGTGTTTATCAATATAACAGCAAACAGAACGGCGTGAAATACCCATTTGATTAGCAATTTCTCTCTGAGACACTGCAATTGCGGAATAATAAAGAGATACCATTTGGCGTGCTACTTTTTCATGGACTAGATTCATCAAAAACGGATTTTTTCTTTAGTTTAAACGCTTTTTTATAGACTCTGAGAAAAAGGAAATGCATTTTAACAATAAAAGGAGTGGAATCCTGTCGAATTCGCCGAATGAAATGTTTAAAAGACCCGATTGATTTGGTTAAAAAAAAAGCAAAAGTAATTACATTATTGAATCAATATATAATAAATATATTTCCAAACTTAATGTCAAGTTTGCCATTTACAATTTTGCTTGCAGATATTTGTTTTAAATAGTGACGTCATTTTCTTTTCAAAAGTTTTTTTTTTTTTTTTTTTTTTTTTTTTTTTTTTTTTTTTTTAATAGTAATATGAAAAAGGCATCCTTAATAATATTGTAATTGCCATTTATCTGGTTGCTGAATGACATCATTTTTCTCATTTGAAATTTTTTTTATTTTGCTTTAGACATTAATTTTTATCATAAATTATTTTCTGTTATTTTATTTACATTATTAATATTATTTCTCAGTAAATATATTTTTTTACCTGAATTAGTGCATAATTATACGCAATCCTTTTATTGTGGTTAAATTTTACGAAAACAATTAACTTTTTTTTTAAATGCGAAGACATGTTCACTGAGGAAATAAAGCTTCTGACTGGTGGAAAATGATAATGGAAAATAATTTTTTATTATCGAAAGAAAAGCTAAACTGAGTTGCCACCATTTTGAAGAAATATCGTAAAAAGCATTTAAAATTGAAAATAAAATATAAAAATGGAAATAAATTAAAAAGTAGCTAAAATGGGGACAGCTACAAATAAATAGCTTTCATTTTAAAAAAATAATTTTAAAAATCAGTTGAGTAGAAAATTCAGGGCTCATGACTAAAAAAAAACAGTCAGGTCTTTTAAATATATAGATTGTATGAATTTCTGTCTCGTTTTAACGGCCAGATTATGAGAAAGTGGGCCACAATTTTTGACACGACACTTTTTAGCTTGTCTGAAAGAAATAGCATCGGAGGCTAATAATAATAATAATAATAATAATAATAACAACAATAGTATTTCGTAGCTGCAGATTTAAAAAAGTAAGTTATTTATAAGGCATCCATTTCGATATCTTATTATTTTGTTTATTTTTGCGACACCTACGTTTATTTAGTTGAGTAATACGAATTTATAATTCAACAAATGCTTCTGGGTGTAACAGAACTGCTGCAGTTAAAATAGAAAAAAAATTTCGTATGACAGTAATGAAGATCACAATAAGTTATTACTTAAAAGAAGAAAAAAACAATCAAAAACAAATAAAAAGTGTTATGCAAATAGAAAAAACGGTTGAATTATCTATATTTTTTGCCTTTTTATTCAAATTTCAAAATGATAATGCTACAAATATTTCTGTAAATGCTACAGACAAAATAGAAATGAATTTTTTGTATGACAGAAATGAAGATCGCAAAAAGAAATTACTTAAAAAAAAGTTTGAAAACAAAATAAGAAGTGTTATGCAATAGAAAAAAAACGGTTTAATTTATGTCCTTCAATAAAAACGGGCAAAAAAAAAATAAATAAATAATGTTATGAAATATAAAATTAAACATCGATCGAAAAAATATCTTAGAAAAGTTAAGCAAAACAGAATACCAGTCGATTTTTTCATGGGCTCTATAAACTATGATTTCGCGAACATCGTAAATTTAACCGACTAAATAAACCTACGTTCATCTTTAATTTAATATCAATTTGTACAGTTATCTGGGGTCTGTGAATTTCATACAATATATATATATATATATATATATATATATATATGTGTGTGTGTGTGTATGTATGTATATACATTTATGTATATACATATATGTATATACATATTTTTCATTTAGACCAAAATAAAGTGAATGAAAAAGTGAAATATTGATAATCATATATATTAAAACTATAGGCTTTTGGTTTACAGTATAGCTAAAACTGGTCTCTGCGCAGCGCATGCGCCAGCAAGCTTTCAGGTTGTACTCAAAAATTAGAAATTAAAATAAGTAAAATAATGTATCAATGGCTGAGCTTAATGAATAAAATAACTTACTTTTTTTAAACTACACTAAAAATAACAAACGCGAGTTCTATGGTATGGTGTGGCATTATTTATTTCATATGTGTATACAGACAGTAAGTACAGTCTTCTCCCGTTGGTTCTCAGATTTCTTTGCAAGCGCGTTTGTCGTGATCTGGTCTGATTACGTTCGCGAATTAAGTGATTGCTGAATGCCGAAAATGATGAGTACAACCGGAAAGCTTGCTGGCGCATGCGCAGAGACCAGTTTTAGCTATGATGTAAACCAAAAGCCTATAGTTTTAATACATATGATTATCAATATTTCACTTTTTCATTCATTTTATTTTGGTCTAAATGAAAATATTTATTCATGAAATTTAGTCTTTAAAAAAAACTATTTCATTTAACTGTTAATTTGTATCCATTTTTTCCTTCTTAATATATATATATATATATATATATATATATATATATATTATGAAATTCACAGACCCCACATAACTGTACAAATTGATATTAAATATGAAGAACAATTATTCTGAAAAAATAACGTTTACCTGTATTATTAAAAAAAAAGATTAAAATTACAAAAAATTGCCTTTCATTTCCTTATTTTACAAAAATATCATGTTAAAAGGAAAACGAAAAATTTTGCAAATTGAATAGTACTTGCAATTTTTTGTATCATATAAATGTATGTGCAATGATCATCAGAATTAAAGGATAACGACAAAAATAAAACGCAATGAAAAAGTAATGATAGAAGTTTATACAAAAGCAATAGGGGTAACATAAATTTCGATATTTGGCAGTTGATTACTCTCAAAATATTGATTTTGAAACCAAATTTATAGAAATTGGAAAATGACAGAAATATTAAGACACCTCTTGTGGGATATAATCTAAGTGTACAGGGTATATATATTAATTAGCTGTTTTTAAACCTTATATCATCTTAAATTAAGATATTGTGTTTACCTTAGCATCGTCAAATTAAATGGTTTTGTTTTAAATCTTAATACTGTAAACTATGGTTTATGGTTTATTTTTTCTGATATCACAATATTCTGCTTTTAATTAATTTATTATTTTATTATTATCATGTGTACGATAATTATTCTTATTTTTTCCCCTTTTCATTTTTCTATCCAATTAAGTAATTTTGTTGTGTCTTGTTGTTGATGTTATTTCTTCATTTAATCTTGGTTTTATGTGTGTTGGTAGCCCCAGATTCGTATTATTTTGCTTTTTCTTGGCTAATACGAAGATGAAACTACACACTTCATTTGTAGTTCCAAAGTATTTGGGGCTTGATAATTTTCCTTTGACTCTACAAATTCCATTTGTATTCATTTCATTTATTTATTTAAATTTGTTTCCTTATATTTAATGAGTTTTTTTTCTATTAAATTCAAATGGTTTATATTGTAATACAATTAATGGTTTTATATATATATATATATATATATATATATATATATATATATATATATATATATATATATATATATATATATATATATATATATATATATATATATATATATATATATATACAAATATATATAATATGATATATATCGTCATCTCGGACACATATGCAAATTTTACATTTCGATTTCATTGACTTTACCAAATTATTGATCTGCGCTTGATCAAGTCTGGTGCAATAGCACGAAACGCTTCTAAAATGCACTTTTTAGATCATAGAGGGTCCGAAGAAGAATTTAACGCATTGAAAATCATCGCCCTAAAACATTCTACTCAAGTCCACTCGAGTGATGTATTCTGTTGGCAAGTATTCTAATGCCGCGTACAATCAATGAGTCCCAGCATTGTCATCCATTAATTAACCTCTGGACCAATATGTCCCCTAAACATTCAAACTTGGGGTTAAATACCTATTCCGGGTATCTACGCGCGGTTATAGGGTCTTCTTCAATGATGTGCAGACAAATCTGCAGATATGTTCTTGAAAGATGCTATTTTTTACTTTCCAGATTTTTTAGTCTATAATTAAATTAATAGTTAAAAAAATTCTGAATATAAATTAAAGCTCATATATTTCTGTTTTTTAGCTGAAAAAAATATATTGTTCAAATATTTCGAGTCATAACGATTTTAAATTATTTTACATTTTTAATGAAATTTAGATTTTAATTAAAAAAATATGCGGAATTTTATAATTTGATCTTCTTTACAAATAATGGTGTTAAATATGACAAATTCAAAATAATATCTCAGTAAGTAAAAATATTTTTAAAATGTGTACCTCACTCCCTTAAAACATTTAATGAAATACATTTATACTTCACAAAATATTCGTTTAATATTATATAAGTACAAGAAACAAAATAAATAAATCCACTTTTATGTCTATAGATAAATAGTTTCTTAGAATTTCACCACCCGATAAAAATATTCCTGGTAATCCGAGAATGTGTGAATTTGTAGCAATAATTTACATTTCAATGGAAGTTTGATTATTAATGAGTAAATGGGATGTTGTGAATTTCTGAGTGTATAAGAATGAAAAATTAATTTGAAAGTATATTCACGTACTACTTGGAAACTGATCTATGTTTTAAAATTAATTAATTAATTAACCCGTATTACGTAGTTATATATAAACTAAGGATAAATTATTCAAACATAAAATATCTCTTTTGCAATTCCAATTGATTTACTTTAACATTGATTCAGTAAATTTGACAAAAGAAATGCTTTTGAAAATACGATTTTTTTAATTACGTTCTTTTTTTAAGTTTTAATTTTAAATATTTTAAATTTTTATTTAAAATGATACATATTTTTTTAAATGCTGAATCGAAATAAAGCTTATATATTTTTGTTTGTTTAACAACAACAAAAAAATAATAATAATTTCTACAAATAATATTTCGAGTTGTAACGATTATATATATAAAGATTTATCGTGGTTTTTTAAAAAATATACTATGGTTAACCATCACAGTTGTTTTATAAATAAAGAAATTATTTAACTTGCATTATGTAGTTATAAATAAATTAAGGATAAACTATTCAAACATAAAATATACCTTTTGCAAATCTAATTGGTTTATTTTAAGATTGATTCAATAAATTTGACAAATGAAATGCTTTTGAAAATACGATTATTTTTAATTACATCCTTTTTAATTTTAAATATTTAAAATTTTTATTTAAAATGATATATAATTTTTTAAATGCTGAATCGAAATTAAAGCTTATATATTTTTGTTTGTTTAACCAAAAAAAAAAAAAAATCTATAAATAAAATTTCGAGTTATAAGGTTTATAAATATAAAATTTTATCGTGGGATATTTTTTAACACATAATACGGTAAACATCACAAAAAAAAATTAAAATTCATGTCAGTAAGTAAAAATTACTTTAAAATGTGTTCCGTACTCATTTAAAACAGATAATGAATTAAGTTTATACTCCAGTAAATATTCATTTAACATTATATAAATGCAAGAGCAAAAAGGAATAAATCCACTTTTATCTCTAGGGCTAGATAATTTCCTACAATTTTACTCCCCGATATAAATCTTCTTAGTAATCCGAGAATGTGTGAACTTGTGACAATAATTTACCATTCAATGGAAGTTTGATTATTAATCAATAAATGGAGTGTTGTGAATTTCTAAGAATATAAGAATGGAATAATTAATTTAAAAATATATTCACGTACTACTTGAAAACAGATGCATGTTTTATAAAAAAATAAAGTAATGAATTCGCATTATGTAGTTATAAATAAATTAAGCATAAAATATTGAAGCATAAAATATATATTTTGCAATTAGTTTACTTTAATATTAATTCAGTAAGTACGAAAAAAATACTTTTGAAATTAAGATTTTTTAAAAGTTACATCCCTTTTGTTAAGTTTTAATTTTAAACATTTTTCATTTTTATTTAAATGTATATATATATATGTAAATGCTGGATCGTAATTAAAGCTTATAAATTTTTGTTTATTTAACCGATTTTTTTTTTATAAATAATATTACAAATTATAACAATTTTTATTTATTCCACATTTTTGATAAATTTAAAATATTAAAAAAGTGTATATACATGTAAGAAGTTTTATTGTGGAATATTTATTTTATTTTTATTTTTATTTTTATTTTATTTTTTCTTTATGCAAATACTACGGTAAAACATCATAAAAAAATTCAAAATTCATCTCAGTAAATATAAACTATTTTAAAATATACCCCGTACTCCTTTAAAACAGATAATGAATTAAATTTATATTCCAGCAAATATTCATTCAACATTAGATAAATGCAAGAGCCAAAAGGAATAAATCCGCTTTTATCTCTAGAGATAAATAATTTCCTACAATTTTACTCCCCGATATAAATCTTCCTTGTAACCGGAGAATGTGTGAACTTGTAGCAATAATTTACCTTTCAATAAAAGTTTGATCATTAATCAAAAATTGGCGTAATGTAAATTTCTGAGTACATCGATACGAAAAATTAATTTCAAAATATATTCAGGGATTACTTAAAAACTGACGCATGTTTTACAAATAAATAAATGGGTTAACTTGGATTATATTGCTGTAAATAAAAATTGTATGTCCAAATGTATCCGAAAGTTTAGCTGAAATTTATGTAGTTTAATTTTTTTTCTTTTATTTAAATTCACGTTTTATTTGTTATTTTTTCTTGAATGATTATTTATATTCTTTAAAAAAGATGCATCACAAATAAAAACACATGACGTAACTCAATATCCACCTTGTTTTAAACCCAAAATATATAATATGAACTTTAAAACGTTGAGATTTACTTAAAGTTTGATTAAAATAATCCCGAAGAGATGTTAATAAGAAGTTTATTTAAAATATTTTAGTACTTCAAACCTTAAGCCAGACTTCTCAGACGATAATATTTTTATATAACTAATTTTTTTTTATTTAACAATTATATGAATTCGTTTTGGAATAGAGCCAGCCAATAATAATACAGTTTAAAGTAGAAATAGTTTCTTGGATTAAACTTAATGAGAGAAGATGCATTCTGCTATTAATTTTCGTCCATTTACTTTATTATATCACAGTCTGTTCAATCCTCACTTTTCATTTATAAATGTTTGTCTATAAAATCGAAGTAGTGTTTGAGGTGAAAAAAATCGGTAAAAAGAAAATATTTAATTACTGTACAATAAATTTTAATACGTCACTTTGCTCAATTTGTCAGGATTTATTTACTGGGCAATAAACATTAAATCGGTACGATAGTGCAATGTTTTTGCACAAGATTTCAATAGATTCTCTGATAGCGGATGCATAATAATGTGGTTTATGGAATATGATTTTTCCATGATCAAAGTATATTGTGATATTCTGATTGAGGTATAAGAGAGAAAAATTTTTAGATTATAGATTTAAATATAACTGTACGTTTTAAAGTTCATATTATATATTTTGTTTTTTAAGATGCATCACTTTTGTTTAAAATGTAGAGATTTGATATTAATAGTTCAGTTAAATCCATAAAGCTTCTGTCATTTTAAATTGATTTTTCAATAAATAACCCTAATTATTGTTAAACACATATATTTTAACGAGAATGATGTTTTAAGAGCGGCGGTGACAGAGTCTTGTTTTCTTTAGAATAGAGAGGTACTACAAATTCAGCGAACAGTATTTTAACTAAGTAAAAAATTACAGTTTTAAGCACTGACATTTTATCCGACTGCCAAATCACAATATATTCTCACCGCTATAGATATTTCACTATTCCTTTTATCTCTAACTTACTGCATTTCCACACGCACGTATAAATATTCTGATTTTTCAAAGAATGTGTGAACCAGAGGAAATAATTTAACTTTGAATTGTAGACTGATCATTTTTCAAAGAACATCACGATCATTAACTGGCTTCACTGACAGGACTTGTGATTAAATAGGAAAAGATTTCTTAAAGATTTCTTTTAAATGCAGCCGATTAAATGTTTTTTATGTTTTACAAGTAAATAACGACAAATTCAGCGATTTATCTGTTAATTATAATTTTAAATAAAAAAATAAGTTAATTGATGATTTTTATGTAATTTCAAATTTGTAAATTTCCAAAAGGCGAGATGTAAATAATAATAATTATAATAAATATAATATTTTAATCATTAATTTTTTTCAAAGTACGTGTGAACCAGTGAAAATAATTTAGCTTTGAATTGAACTCTGATCATTAATCAATCAATAGCATGAGCATTAACTGGATTAACTGACAGGACTTGTGATTAAATTTGACGAAGATTTATTCATGATTATTTTTAAATGCAATTTATTAAAAGTTTTTAATATTTTACAAATAAATCATGAAAAATTCAGCTATATATCCGTTAATAAAAATTATAATTTTAAATAAAAAATAAATAAGTTAATCGCTTATTTTTGTTTAGGTTCAAATTTGTAATTTTGCAAACGGCAAAGTAAATAGTAATAATAAAACATGATATTTTCATCAGTATATATATATTTTTTTTTTCAAAGAATGTGTGAATCAGTAGAAATAATTGTATTGAAGACTGGTCATTAATCAACGAATAGCACCGTCATTAACTGGCTTTACTGACATGACTTGGGATAAAATATGGTGAAGATTTATTCATGATTTCTTTTAAATTCAATTAAGTAAGAGCCTTTTATTTTTTACAAATAAATAATAAAAGATTTAGCTATTTATATGTTAATAAAAAATATAATTTTATATAAAAATAATGCATGCTGATTTTCATGTAATTTTGCAAACGGCAATGTAAGTAATAATATTAATAATAATAACATAATATTTTCATACATTACAAAATTCAATATGTGTGATTAATTTTACACTTAACTATTTCATTTGTTTTCACACTGCTTGTCTTATTTCACAACATGTGAAATAAGACTAGCAGTTTATTTGTTGACCAGTTTATTTTTAGAAAAGCTCTTTATTTTTTGAGCGAAAATCATGAAAAAAATCGCATACATATTTGCCATGCATTAAATGAAATTAAAAATTCGTTTCCAAGCATATAAACAGTCTTTAAATATTGCGTGAAAGATAAAGGAAAAAGGTCTTGAACTGCTGATTTATAATAGTATTAAAATATAAATATGCAACAGAGGTCCAATCATCAAAACTCTAATTATCCGAATATCTTATATAAATAAATAAATAACCGAACTTCCAACTATCCGAAAAAGTCAAATATTCTTACAGTTATAAGAACTGATATTTTATCTTAATGCCAAATCACAAATCATTCTCACCGCTATAGATCCATCTCTTTAATCACTAACGTATTCCAATTTCACACTCTTACATAAATCTACTGACTTTTCAAAGAATGTGTGAACCAGTGGAAATAATTTAGTCTTAAAATGAAGACTTATCATTAATCAATGAATAGCACAATCATTAACTGGCTTAACTGAAAGGACTTGTGATTGAATATGGCGAAAATATATTCAAGATTTCTTTTCAATTCAATTTATTAAATGTTTTGCATATTTTATACATAAATAACGAAAAATTAAGATATTTATCTGTTAATAAAAATTACCATTTTACATAAAAAGAATGTGATAATTGTTTATTTTTATATAATGTGCCATGTGTTGTCTGAATCTCCATGTAAATGTTAATAAAACTAAGCAGTTTTAATGTACACAATGATTTGCTCTTGCAATTTAGCGAACATTCTACATTTATATAATTTGAATATACATTTTATTAATTCGTTTCGGGGAATTTAGCATCTATGAAGAAATAGATTTTATTTTTAGATAAATGCCAGATCAGATAGATAAATGCTTAGTCCAAATTTCACACTCACATAAAAATCTTCTTAATTTTTCTGAGAATGTCCAAATTGGGGAAATGAGTTAGCTTTAAAGTGTAATCTGACTATTAATCAAATAAGAGCATTCTTTAACTGTCAGGAAATGTATTTAAATACGGCATACAATTCAGGAAAATGTTTTTTTTTTACATGAGTTACTTAAAGCGAGGCGTATGTTTGCTCATAAATAATGAAAAAAATTGTATTCTGAATGTTTATAAAAATTATTGGGTCTTTGTTAAACTATTGTTATAAATACTATTGTGTTATAAGAAAAACTATTGTATAAACGGTGTGTTACTCACATAATTTAGTGCAATATCTATACTTGTGTTTTTGAAGATACATTTCTACTTTCTCCTATTTCAACGAGAAGAAAATACTGGATTCTTAAAAATTTTCGACCCCCGATTTTCTACTTATTTACACGTTTTAAGGTTCAGACATCACAAAAATCATATTTTTACAAAATGTCTGTCTGTATGTGACATTGTGGGTGCTCCATCTCAAGAATTAATGAACGGAATTTAATAAAACTTTATATTAGTTAATCCCGATTATAAATTGTTGCTGAACGCTTTTTTGTGTAAATCGCAAACAGTTGGCGCTGCTGTTCAGCTTTTTTCGTAATTTTCGCAATAGGTGTATCTAATGAAACCATTTTCAGAAAACTTCAAAATCTGTCCTTGATATAGTTTGATATAGCCAGCGTTCAAGCGCGGCACATTTTTCACTGAAATTCTAAATGCTTTACGTCTTAATCAGCATGGGATAAAAATCAGCTGGCATACATTTAGCTCAGAAAACCCTATTAGTAATAGTATATGATCTGGAAATCAATTAGTTTAATAAATGCACCAACGAAAACGAAATGTCTCTCTAAAGAAAACTGAAAAATTATAGAAAACTTGAACGTTAAGTACTAAAATCAGATTAAAATATTTTTAGTTATTCATATCTAGTCTAAGGTGAATCTTGATATTCTACGAATAAGTTTTATCAAACATTTTTTTTTTTTTTTTTTTACATTTATTAACTTTTTTATGAAAAAAATGTTACCAAAATTTATTGTCAGTTAAAAAAAGTGTAAATGTTATTATTTATTTTTTTTTTTAATTTGTTCAAATAATAATTTTGTTATAATAATAAAATTCTCTCTCTATATATTTTTTTCAAAAAATATTTTTTTTTTCCAAAAATCCTATGTTTTAGGTGTACCGGAAGAGCCTAGAGAATGCCATGTTACAAATCGGACGATGGATTGCATTCAGTTAGAATGTGAAAGCGGCGAAGATGGCGGTCTTCAGCAAATATTCCAGCTGGAAGTTATGAGTGCTGACTCAGACAAATTTTTAGCAAATCTTACGTCAAGAAATTCACCGTACTTCCTTGTTTGCTCGCTTCCTTCTAGAGAGTCTCTTGTTTTAGTTATTTATGCCGTAAATAGCAAAGGAAGAAGTAAACAGGTCACGTTATATTCAAGCACATTAGCTGGGAATTTAATAGAAACAGGTAGGAATAAAATAGTTCACCATTGTATGTATAATTACTTGAGTTTCATTTACTTATTCGACCAACTTTCAGTCTTAATAGGAATAAAGAATTTCCCAAAAGACTAAACTTTATTTAGGGGAACACTTTACCTTAAAAATAATCAAAATTTTTTTTTATAAATATTAAACAAAAGACTGTTTAATTGTGGATACTTTGAATATTTATTTTGAATTATTTTGAATATGGATATTTTGAATACATATTTGGATATTTATGCGTTCGTAATAATGTAAATATTATATTTGTCTTCAGTCCGTCCGTCAGACAGTTCACATATAACAATGCAAAAACTACCAAACCAAATCTTTTGAAATTTAAAATACAAAATTGTTGTAAAATGTAGTTGAGTCATTTCATATTTTATTAAAATCGGATATATAGTTTAATTACAAAAGTATTATGTTACATTACGGACACAGGTGAAAAATAGTTTTAAGTACATTTTAATGATGTTACATTCTTTTGAACATAATAAAATAAATATGAATCTATGAAGTATGTACTAAAATATACATTCTGTAAAGTCTGATGGTGCAAACAATATTTTTTTATTAATTTACAGAATTACGCCTAAGTATCCCATTGCTTAATAGTATAGGGGAAAACGGCGGTTTCTAGCAAATATTCCAGCTTGAAGTTATGAGTGCTGACTCAGAAAAATTTTTTGCAAATCTTACATCAAGAAATTCCCCTTACTTCCCTCTTTGCTCGATTCCTTTTAGAGAATCTCTTGTTTTAGTTATTTATGTCGTTAATGGCAAAGGAAGAAATAAACAGGTTACGTTATATTCAAACACATTAGCTAGGAAATTAATAGAAACAGCTAGAAACAAAATCCTTCACCATTTCACACCTATATGCTTGATGTGATTTACTTATTCAAAAAAAATTTAAGTCTTAATTAGAGTAAAGAATCTCATAAAAAATTTAAACTTTATTAAAAGGAAAATTTATCTATAAATTTATAAAAAAATCGATTCTTACTTTTAAATAGTAAATTAAAGTATACTATTGTGAGTTGATACCTATGTACTTCTGAATACTTTGATATCTCACTTTTTTTGCACGGTGTTTAATATCACGGGATATTTTAACTTTTTTTAATAAACCCAGATTAATTCCCCACACAAATGAAAACTTCAAATAACTTTTTTTATTATTTTTATATTGTATTCGCTTTTCTGTTTTAAAAATTCTGCGGGTTTTTTCTTTTTCTTTTCTTTTTTTCTTTCTTTCTTTTGTATGCATTTGATATAGAGATCTAAAATTTTTGTACATGTTCTTTATAATATATGTGATAAATATGGGCATGGTATTGGTCTTCAAGTTATTATTATTATTTTTAAAGAAAAAATATGTATGAAGATGCATTCGATTCAGCATTTTTCACTACAAATATTTATAAGAGTAGTATATTAAATGTAATATTAGCTTTATTTAAATATCAATGCACGGTTTTTAATATATATTTAAAAGTAAAAAAATAATAATAACAAGGAAAAAATATTAGTATAAAATTTAAAAATATTAATAAAAATTAATAAAAAATCTTAAACATTTTCAAAATTTTAATTAAATGTGCAGTTAACTTTTTTACGTACTTACCATGTAAAGTATAGTGTATGTCTTGCAATCGTTTTGGAAATTGAAAACAAAATTGACGAATTTATGCATTTAAAATGCTAAAGATTCCGTAAAACATAATTTTAGACCAAAAAAAGAATTCCCGTTCATCTGTCTTGCGTCCAGAGTTCTCACTGTCGCTTGCCATTGCGCCAAATCACGACAAAATTCTCCACTTGGCCAGTAAAAGAACAACGGAATTCGCCAAATTACGAGTAATCAATTTCTGCTCTTTGTGTGTGTGCGAGTACCAATATAGTCGAAATTTCTTCAATTAGGTAGATTCAGAAATCATATTGTCATTTACATTGATTTATTTATAAAGATACTTACTTAACACCTGTTCAGTTTAGACACAGAAAGAATTATACGATAGGTATTTCTCGATTGCCAGTTCATCACTATTTATGTGCGGGGTAAAAACACAAACAAAATTACTTGCATTAAGCGACAAATAGAGAAAAGTTTTGGAATGCTATGCCGAAATTAACTATTTCCCCTGCATTAGTTTTTTCTAATGTATCATTTGTCGATTAATATTTTTTCTATCGGTTAAGAGTCGAAATCTCATGGAAATTTTAGTGTATACTTTTACAATGCCAACTCAAAGATAGTTGTTTTCAATTTTTATTTACACTGCTAAAAGAATGTCTGAAACAATTGCATATTTAGGAATAACTTAATATGTAATTATTTTTAAGGTTTTCTGTAGCGAATAGTCGAATTCTTATTTTATAAACAATCACAAAAAGTTTCAATATTTTGAGAACATTTTGATAAAAGTGAATACAATAAGGAGTTAATGATATATTTTTCATTGTTTCACTCAGATTCCACTTTCTTAACATTTGTTTTCATTTAGCGACTGATTTTTATGTTTCATTCGCCAAATTGTTAATGTTGTTCAAAAATCAGCGAGAATCCTGCTTGTGTCTCTCTGTGAACGCTCTATCTCTAGAACAAACTGGGATTGACTTAAAATGTGGTGTGTTCTTAGTATATATTAGTGGAAATAAGTCTATGGAATATTAGTAAATTCGAGTATCTGGAACTATTTTTTTCGGACTCTCGAAATGTTCGTTTTAATGAAAGGTAGATAAAAAATTTCATTTTTTAATTATCATTTTAAGGAGTGGTTGTAAAAGACAATAAAAATAATTAATTTTGCATAATCAATGAAATCAATCGGATAATTATTTACAGAGATAATTATAATGCTATTTTCTATTTTTAAAATTCTTCATGACCCTGTATTTCATTAAAATTTTAATGCATATGTATATTTTAATTAGAATTGAGGAACTTAATCAGACACAGTAAACTGTTATTTATTAGATTTATCATTTTCTGGAGTAATAAGGATAATTTTTTAATACTTGATTATTCCGTCGTTCTAAAAACTATCTCCAAACTATAAGATTAAATGCCAATATGATGGCTTATGATAAATATCACATCCATGTGATATTAAGCATGTTATTTTTATTTGTATGACCTTTTTTGCGTTTAATTTGTATTTTTATTAATCTTTTACAGATTTATTTGCTGTTTCGTTATTTAAAAATAAAATTCGGCCAGTTTGTACAATTTATGGGCAGTTTGGCGATATATATAATCTGTCAAAATGCGTCGATGGGATAATCAAGTAGTACCCGTAATTTCATAATAGAACATTACTATTTATTAAAAATAATTAAATATACGTTTATTTTCTATTTTTATTTTTTGGAACTGCAATGCATTTTATAAATAGTTTACTTGTGTTTTATTTTCCTATTTTATATGATGCATAACCATGATGGGTAAGTATTACGGTTGCCCACAACGACTACTTTAAAAATGTACTTTCAGTTGCATATTGAAATCTAATGAATTACCATTTGAGCCGTATTTTAACTTTAAAAAAAGTGAAAACGTAATGTGCCCCTAAACTATCCATATGTTGATTAAACTTAATAAAAAACCGCAACGGTACAGAAAACAACAACAACAACAAAAAAAAAACATTAAAATTTTTCTTTTATGTCAATGTACAAATGTGGGGGAAATGTGATCTTTATAATAAATGTTTATTTCAAAAAAAAAGTTTTTATAATGAAATTTAGTATGTTATATGTAAATGTTTTTGCTCTTAATTTTTGTTACAATCAAAGAATTGTAATAGTGTCAAGCATTTTTCCATTACAAAAAATAAATATATAAATAAATATCTTAAGAACAAAGAATAGTTTCTCATACATTTCTAATAATTATAAATACGATATATGAATTTAACATATAATACTAATGGAAATAATTTTCTAAGAACGTAAACTGTGAATAATGATAATTACCTTTAAAATTCTTTTTCAGTTTTAATGAGAAACCGTAATCAGTTTTTCATTTTGATTGTAGTGAAAAATTATCATCATTAGTTTAAGAAATCATATACATCATTTCATTCATATTTGAAGTCAGCTATATACACGTTTAACAAGTGTTTTTTTTTCTTTTAAGAAAGTAAATTAAATAATTATCACAGAATAAGAAGTCACATTTTTAAGTAATTTTATAAATATTAATTTTTATAGTACCATTTATGTTTCTTATTTTTTTCATGTCAAATAAACATAACTGTAACCATAATAATTATTGCATTAAATGTTCATTATATCATGTCATTGTTCAATAACATATTATTTATAGCAAAATAGTAATTTTCTTTAATTTTGAGGATAAAAAGGAAGTGTTATAAAAAATATTATATATGTGATAACATGTTTAATTAATGCATGGAATTTCAATCAATGTTTATATGTTTAATTTACATAATGATGATTTTTATTGAGCACAATCAAAACATGTGTCTAAAAATATGTGAATTTTCCAAGATATTTTTTTCACTCTCGAAACTTAACATGAATAATTATGAAAATAATGAAAACATTAATTTCCTTTTTATATATAGAATATTGCGTACCTAATCTTTTCTAATGGTGTTAAATTCCTTCCATAAAAAGGACAAAAATACCCTTAAGAATTACTGTTACATAAAATAAAAGTGTCAATAAATGAAGCTTGTCCTTAAGGAGTTAAATTATAGCCATCAGTGCATATAATTCGAACAGAAAAAAAATATATTTTTGTATCTGAGCGCTTTCAATTCAAATGAAATCATTTGAAAAAATAAATGTATTTCATATCAATAAACTATTTTTTTACTGATTCACAAAACATTTTCATTAAAATATTTGCTAACAAGAACATGTTAATAATTTTCAAATAGAAAGATAAGACATTGTTACCATATTATTTATAAAAAAATATAGTACCGCTAAAATTTTTCAAAAAGAGAAAAAATAATATCTGTTTATCGTTTGTTTACCACATAGGTTCCCAACGGGGGCGGTACCGCCCCCCAGTGGGCGCTGGAACCTTCCAGGGGGGCGGTAACGAGTCTAGAGAAAAATGGGGGGCTTTAGGAGAGTCAAGGGGGGCGGTGAAGGCAACCTACCTATTTAGGAAGTAATATAGAGAAAATAGTTGACTGTCCACAGTCCGTAATAAAAACTTTAACTGCATATTTAAAGGGAAATCTATACAGGCGAGCGTACATTTGAGGGGAGGGGGGGATTGAATTTACTTTATTATTGTCAAAAAATCGCCGTGAACACGAAGGAGGGCTAAAATCGCGGAGAACAATTTTTTTTTTTTATATTAGGCTAAAAAAATTGTTTTTGCAATTTTTTCATAAATGTTAAAATATCACAGAAAAACACGAAAAATTGCAAATGACTCACATTATAAATCATTATGAATTCAAAAATTGTGAAGTACAAAGTTCGCGATAACTGGCTGGATAAAAGTTTGAAACAAAATTCTTTTTAATTAACCTGTATTTCGAAAAATTTTGAAGTATGACGACACATGCCTTAACAGAGATTTTTAAACGAATCTGTAGTTTGAATCAGCTTAAGAAACTCGCTTATTCTTTGTGAAAAGGATGAAAATCCTTTTATTTATAAATTTTTTCAAATGTAAATTTATTTAGACTTAAATAAGGAAAAAAATGATATTTAAAAATATGGTAATCGAAGTAGAAATGCCGTCAGTACAGTATTGAGTATTTGAGATACGGATCTATGCTCTCACATACAAACCAATCGTTACATATGTGCTTAATTTGCCAAAAAAAATTTTTTCTTTTTTTAAATGAAACCATGAATCCTCCTAGGCTGTAACAGCATTTCAATAAATGCTACTGATAAAAAAGACGAAGATTTGTCTTATTTTTCAGACTGGAAAAGAAAATCTTAAAACAATCAACTACGTATATCAAGCCTTTTTGAGTCGTGTTGTAAAGAAGATGACGCATTACGATCCTCATATTATGTTGTTAATCGCAAAAGTATGAAAATCGTACCAATCGGCAAGAAATTAATCTTGCTGGTAGTCAGAGAGATAATAAAAACTGTTCTTTATATCATAAGAAACTGTCGTATATCATCAGAAAAAATCTTGAATAATAATTCGATACAAAGAGGAATAGACGGCTAAAGGCATTGAAATATCATTATGTTATTACTTAAAGACCTGCAAATTTTTCATTCAACTCGATGTATTAGTGTTACCAAATAACAAAAACTCATAAAAGAAGAAAACAAATGTCAAGAGCTTTATTTGCTAAAAATTTGGTAAATGATACAAAAAGATAATCGATATTTAATTCCACAAAGTTAGTCCAAGGGAAATAAACGCGTTTTCATGGTATTTTCTCACTTGCTACTGATGTTTCTTCTGATGTCCCGTCGTTGCAGGAGCGTTACATTAACGCATTTCAAACAGACAGTACAAAATGTGCTCTTTTGTACATTGTGTTACACATCATCAGCATTTGGTTTCAAATGAACACCCATATTCCTGCTTCGTTACATTATTAGAGTAGTCAATAAGAACAGAAGCAATTCATTGACTGACAGGATAATCAGCCACCTTTATAGTGAAAATCATTTCACAAAAAAGTGAAACATTTGTTTCACTTTGTTCACCACATTATTCGCAGTCTGCGAAAACAGGAATATTTACTAATTTACTGTCAACATTTGGATGTTCTTCATGAAATTCTCTCAGAGCGTGTCCAAGATTTTTATACATGAATATATCAAGTTTGTTTTTGGATCTTTCCGCAAATGATACAGCAGTATCACCATATTTGGAGAAGAAAATCGTGGAACTCACAGCAAACGAGAATTAAAAGTAAAATTCAGAATTGTATACCAAGAGTAACTTTAAAAGCCAATACAGCTCTCTATCCTGGATTGTGAGCGACAGAACATAAAATTTTAATTTCTTTTTCTTCATCAGATTTGGCTAAGTTTGGGTTCCGTGCAGTAGCTCATTTTTTGTCTAAGAAAAGGAACAGACATCTCTGAACCTGGCAATTTGTGAATGGGGTAAAGAAATTGGAATCCAACCTGAACATATTGTTAAAACTTCATCAGCCTCAACTATTTCATTATTATTTTTTTAATTCTCATTGATTTTGTGTTTAATTTTCAATTTTTAATAAACAATTTTCACTACATATGATGATCGTTTTAATTAACTTCTATTTTATGATTTTTAGTAGGTAGATAAATAAACTATAGTATATAATATTTAATATATATATATATATATATATATAATATGTAACAATATTTTAACATTATGTACAATTAATTATTATGTGAGAGGGGGCGTTGGTATTTTTTCTCTTGTAAAGGGGCCGGTGGTCCAGAAAAGGTTGGGAATCTATGGTTTACCACCTTTTACTTTTTTCCCTTGATGCCTTGTACTATTGACGGAATTTCTCAATTTTCATCTTTCACACTTATATAGTTGACCATGAATATATATATATATATATTATTATTATTATTATTATTATTATTATTATTATTATTATTATTATTTCACCAATAAATTTTCAAAGAAGCTTATTGCGTCACGAATTCAATAATTATTTGATTGTTACTTCGCGTTTGAAGTTCAATTTATTAACATCTTTATTTATTTATATATTTTTTAACCTTAACATTTAAACTAATAATGTCTAATTTCACAAACCGTTGAAGCTTTGATTATTTGTAAAGGATTCTATGCATGTACACACACACACACACATAGATATAATATAAAGTAATGCATGCACAGTCATGGGGGAAAAATGTAACCCCCCACTAATTTCTTAACAAATTGTCGTAGAAGAAATTTGTGGGTACTGAACGAATAGAAATAAAATCTACTTTTAAATGATGCATATAAATTTTGCTCAAGGGGGAATCTACACATTAAAACGAACCCAAACTTCATTTTTTATAGCAATACCCATTTTAAAAAGGATATTTCAAATGTTCTGTTCAAAATATGCCTAGACACAAAATATCAAGTCATTTGAAACAACATTTTTTGATTTATAAACGATCAAAATTTTGTGTTTCTAATGTTAAGTTACATTTTCATATTTTTATTAAAATGTCATGAAATTTTACTCCTAACGTGCACTGTAAAAAAAAATCTGTAAAGGTACTATACTGTATCTAAGAAATTGGGATTCCAAGAACTTTTAGTGTAACGGTAACAACAAACACTCAAGTTTTAGAATCGGTTACATGGATTTTTCCTATTATCGTTACATGAAAAGTTCTTGGAATCCCAGTTTAATAGAAAATGTTTAGTACTTTTACAGATTTTTTTTACAGTGTGCTATTTTTTTACGTAACAATAATACTGAAATATCCAAACATAAAATTATTGAATTTCAGTTTTTTATAATTATATCATACGAATTCTGAATTCTGAAATTATTATTCAAAAAAATTTAAATACAAGGTGCAATTTTTTAATCTATTTATATTTAATACATTCTGCTTTATAGAAACCGAAAATTAATTTTTTTTTCTTATAAGAAGTTTTTAAATTACGCTTTAAAAACAGAAAAATGATATTTTAAGGGGCCGTCTACAATCGAAATGATTAGATAAGTTGAAACTTCTTATGCTGTCCTAATATCTAGCACTCCTCAATTACAGTTTGAGTTGCGGCTAAGATGCCTTGACCAAGAAGTGGGATCTCTCGGTCGACAATCGGGTACCAAACTTCAATTTGTTAAAACCCCTGCAATTTGATCGTATATTTAATAATTAATTTCTCAGAATATTATGATTAGAATTCCATAAAAACTTTGTTTATAGGCTAATTGAAAGGTGTATAGTATATTTATGCTGACAGAAATGGGAATTACTGTATAAAAAGAAATAAGGATTCCTAAACAAATTATTAAACATCATTTAAAAGTTCAGTTTATTTCCAACCGTTCCGTACCTGTAGCTTTCTTCTGCAATAATTTGCTCAGGTGTTAGTAGGGGGTGTTTCCCCCCCCCACGACTGTACATATATATTATTATTATTTTTTTTTATACAATTATTTTAAGAAGTCTAAAAACTAAGTATTCAGATTAATCACAGTTGGAGTGGACATTAATGTTTAATCCGATTGAGCAGAAAAATGACCAGATCAAGAATCGATCTTGATACATTTTCATGATGTACCAATGCTGAACCATTTCAGCTATCAAGACGGTACTTGTCTGACATAATTCATTTTTACATGCTGGTTGTGACTGCGAACTTCAGCGCATTATGTCAGCCAAAATGCCGTACGTATACATTAAATGGTACAGTTTTAGTTCGACATTCCAAAGTTATCCAGGTTTAAGTCAATTTCTCAGTTGGGATAAACCTAACAGAGGTACAACAACTATGAATATTATTTATCAAGTTGACCCCCCCCCCCCCTATCCTCTATCAAAAAAATAATGATTGAAAAGTTTTAAATGATAACGAAATTCAGATTAATATGACATAATTATTATTAAATATATAGCACTTATTGAGAAACATTTATAAGCAAATTATTGAGAAAAAGCAGAGGCATAAATATGAATTTTATATGTTTATACGTTCAATTTTTTTTTTTTAGTGTGGCGCTGTTATGTTGAACGTTACATCATTTCCGCAATAACTATATCTCAGAAACTAATGCACGAATTTCTATCTAATGTTCAGATTCGGTTTAATGTTCAAATAATGTTGTGATTAGATTTTGGTGTGAAAAAACCTAATCTATGGCACCGTTATGCTACATTTTTCAGATACTACACTGTTAAAAATCTTGTCCTAGTTTGAACCAAATTTTGGTGCTCCTTAGCTGTCACTGAAAGATGTTGAAATTTTGAACTAATATTTAGAGCTCCTGTTGAAGCATAATTCCAATCTTTAGAATGAGGTGGAAACAGTAAGTTGTAAATGTTTCTACGAGATTTCACCATCTTATAATGGCAGCTACTGAGCACCAAAATTTGGTTCAAACTAGAGCAATTATTTTAACAGTGTATTAACATGTATGATATAGAGGAAAATGATATTGCCACGTTCGACTAATTTTTGTAATAAAAAAAATGAAATTAAACTTTAACTTGATTAAACATTCTACCTCTTCACAATCGGTCTTAATATTGCAATGTTAATCGGAATTTTATTTTAACTTTATTCTTCGGAAATCATTAATTAATTAATATATCTATAAATTCAATTTCCTTGTCAAGATTTTACTAATTTTTTTTCTCCAAAACTGGTAGACGGCAGATGCTGGATTCGAAACTAATCGTGGCCGTCGTTGTAACCGTTCGGAGTTTCTCATGGTTTTCTTTGAACCTCAGATTTCGTTGCGTAAATACGGTTTAGATTCCTTTAGAAAGATCTCGACGGGGGGCAAACCCTGTTTTAGGACCCATATCGCACGTGTTGATAACTGGCCGACATAAATACAAACCAAACCCAACCTAAATATTTTTTGAAAACTTGAATAGCTATTTTTGTAGTAATTCTTTTTTTCTATATAGTTAATTAGCTTAAAACAGTATAAGATGCAATTTGTTGGATTTATTCGGTTTATGTGCTGTCAAAAGTTAAATTCGATAAAAGATATTTCCCTTATTTTTTTCTTATTTTATTTCATTTTATTTTTAGAAGCTGAAGGAGAAGACGAAGATATAATGACAGCAGCCATTGTTGGAATAATTATTGGAATATTTTTTGTTTTAAGTCTTTCAGTTCTTGTAATATTTCTATCCTTAAGCTTAAAAAAAAGACGGACGCCTAAATGTAAGTAAATTTCCATGTCAAAATTTTTACACATATGTTATTAAACATGTAACATTTATTCATAAAAGTGATAACCTGCATGTATACACTTAAAAGAATGAATTTTTTCAATTTACATAAATGTACTAAAATCACGATTTTACAATACACTAACGTTTATACTATATGTTTGTACAATATAACATTTTGTACAACTTTTTCGAACTTTACAATGTTTCCCAATGTTTTTATAGTTTACAAAATGTTAGAAACCATATAATTTAAGTATCTAAAGAAGTATTTACAAACTAAATAAATAAATAGTATTGGTAGTACATATAAAGATTTTTTATCACATTAATATTTGGAAACGGTTGTGAGCGGTTTTTGTAATGCAGTCGCCAGTTTTCTTAAACAGTGATACCTGTCAAAAGTGCTACAAAATCTCGATTAAACATTTTCAAGTTTGTAATTTAATGTATACATGCAATTCTAACAAAAGTGTTTTATTTGAATTAAAAATATTATGCTAAAATATTAAAAATATTATGTACTAATTATGATTTCCTTTATGATACGTTTGTTCAAAATAAAAGCTTCCAAGCTGATAGCATGGAATTAATTGATAAATATGCTAATAAAACTACTAATTATGTTTTCAGAAAATCAGTGGCAGTAAAAGAAACTCTGTTTTCGAGAATACTTATATAATTCTAAAAATATTATGATGATCTCTTACATTTTTAATTATAAGTTATGCATACCGAATTTTTTTTTTTAACTCGGAAAAATTTACAGTGTTCGTAGTTATTATGTAGTTTCCATGTTTAAGGCACATTTGTCTTTTTTTAATTGCTATGAAGAATTTTCGTATTTCCCATGTATTTTCAATTTGTGACATTTTCTTCACTATTGTCAATTGCTCTGGACCTATATTTCTATTATAAATGAATATTTTGTAATTCAGTCCAATCAAATATCTCTCATGTTATTTCAAGGTTTTCTGAAATATTTGCATTGAACATTGGGAACATTTTGTTATTTTTCACTGCGAAGGATTTCGTACATTTGTATCTCTTCAAAGTTTAATTTGTCAAATTGATGACACTTATCTCAAGCACTGTTCCAAGAAATGAGCTGAAATTTGAAAGTCTATTCCCTATATATATTTTACATAACTTAGCTCAAGAGTTTCACTACTTTGGCTGTAATTATAATTTTATGATATGTACTGCGAAACTAGCAAAAAAAAATCAAATTTAAATATTCATTTAAAAAATAAAAAATCTTCAAATTACAATTTTTTTTGTTATATTGTTTGTATATTAGAGAACATCCTGTTTGAAAAATTCATACGTGCACCTTCCACAGTTTTTGTGTGAAAGCTCAATTAGATTATTTTTTTTATTCTTTAGTTATTTGCATTAAAAATCATAAATTGGAATTTTAGTTTATTTCAAGAAATCGTATAGAAGTACATATTGACAATATGTACTTTATTATGCTGTGTGTAAAATTTTATTGCGTTGAAAGTTTTAGGTGATTCCTCAAAACAATTTTAAATATAAATGATCAGCAATATAGCGTATTTAACACTGACAAGATAAAGTATCCGAATCCAAAGCAATTCTTAGCTTGTTCTAAATGTAGAAACAAAGCAAATTTAAATAAATCAGTAGAAGACAAATATCATCAAAATATGTTTGTGTAAAAAAGAAATGTATATCTGTATTTTCGAAAAAAGAATCATGATTGTATTCTCATTTTGTCGTAAAAGTAAAATTATAGCAAAAAAAAAAAAAAAAAAAAAAAAAAAAAAAGCTACCAAGTAAAGTTAAAGTAAATTCATTATATTACTATAAGCAGAATAATTTTTAGCATACTTTGTGAGTCAAAATGTATTTCTAATTAAAAATTCTAAATGAAAAGTTCTAAATTGTTTTGTATTTAACAATTTTTTCATAAAATCAAATGAGCTGAAAGCGCATAATTAGCAAGAAAAAAATGCATACGTTCTTCAATTCTCAAGTTATCATAACCTTTGCAATTTATTATAAATCACCTTGACACCATATACAACTTTTAGAGTGACAAGTGTTTGAAGGGGTCAACTCTTACAAAAATAAATAAATATGTAAGTATAATACATAAAAATAGTATTTTAAGAAAATATATAGTATTGAAATGATTCTAATAATTCGAGCAATTACAGAAAAATGAAGGTAAAAACTCATTAAAAGTTGTCAGATGTAATTGTTAAACTAGGTTTAACTCCAATCTTGACTTAGTTTTTGTTTTTGAAATTATCTTCGAAATCTAAATCCCCCTGAAAGCTTAACCGGCAGGTATTTTATATATATATCGTCTGCTCTTGGTAATGTAGACACAGACAGTGCTTATATCTAATAGTTAATAATATAGATTATGAAATACATATAATATTTTTAACAATATTGCAACAATGCTGTTTATAATATTATTTAAAAAAATGTAAAATATATTATTTAAAGAAAAGGTATAAAAGTATATTTAAAGAAATAAGTGTATTGATAGAAAGTAACTAAGATATATAACAAAATAGCGCCGAAACGTAATTATATGCAATAAATTTACCCGATAATGAGTTCATATTTTAATGATTTTATTTTTTTCCCTCTTCGTTATAGCTGGAGAGCTTTGTCCAGAAGCTGAAAAGTAAGTTTTTTTTTATATTATGTTTATTTAAATATGATGCGTGTAGTCATTTTCTTATTTAGTACATGTAGAAGATAATTTAATAATTTTTTTGAAACAAAAGAGTAGTAATAATATTAATAAAAACATATAAATTATATATACGGAGATTTTATTTTCACAAAAGAGTAATTTAAATGTATATGTCATTTTCGATTTTTTTAATTGCCTGAGTACTTTAATATTATTTAACCCGATAATTAATACGTTTTATCTTATGGGATGAACCAGGCAATTGTTGATAAAAATATCTATGACAACGTGTTTTTATTATATTTCTGTTCATTTAAATTTTTGAAGTTTACTAACTTAATTGCTACAACTTTTAATGTATGTTCGATAATGAACAGAAATGAAATCCACTGAAATTAATTATCTAAAACAACATAATTATAAATAAATATTTTTTTTTTTTTTTTTACACTCCATTTTTTAGTGGTTGTTTGTAAAGGGGATATGTGTTGCTTATTGAGGGGTGCCCAGGTTCATGTGCTTTATAAAAAACTTCAACATTATTAAGTAAAACTTTAAGGATTTATTACTATTGTAGAGGGGAAGATTATACAAAGGGGACGAACTCATGCCTAAGGCACTGAGACGAGCCGAAAGCGCGGACGGTTTTTGGACGACTTTACATGGTTGAAATCCAAAGAGACAATGACAGTGTTACAAAGTACATATGTTCGCCTGTTTGGAGTGCAAAGTACAGACATGTTTAATCTGGGATCGACAAAAATTACAGCGTCACTTTCGTGTACAAGACTATGAGATTAAGTTCGGATGGACATGCAGTAATATATTTCTAAGATTGTAGTAAAACTGAATTCATGTGGTAAGGTGGGAGTGTAAGTAACACACGTGTGCTTTAGAAAAATTTTAAGAAGAGGACTAAGCACTGAATGACTCACAGAGTATCTGGAAATATTTTCTGTAGCTAACCCGGGTCGAAATTCATGCTGGTATTTGTTTGCTAGACAAGCACCAAGTGCTATAACCCAACAAGTAAAATATCATAAACTAACATTACACGTTGCTGGTTCCAGCAGAATTTCAAGCTAGCGATATAGCATGTGATGCTAGCTAGCATATGATTGCATAGAATTTCCAGCAATGCATGGTGTGTATTGGCCTCCTTTGCTGGAAATCTAGCAGACATAGCAATACCTAGCAATAACTAGCATATTTTTGTTGCTGGTACAAGCATAAATTTTGACTTGGGAAGAACGGGATGTTAGAATTGAACAAAGAGCATATTTTTCAGACCGCAGCTGCTTGAACTCATGAGAAAGATAGCAAAAATGCGCAGTCGCTAGCAATATTGATTTAATTTACTTTATATCTTTAATGTTGAAAATAATTATTGCAACGCAATTGAGAATTATTGTTAAACTTATCTCTATGTGAAAATGAAAAGATAAAAAAAAGCCTGAAAACATTTTTATATATATATATATTTTTTTTAATGAAGAGTATTTTAAAAGCATTTATTTTATTTATTAACATGTAAGAGGGGTGAATAACCATATAAGTACAAGTTTAAATGTAAGTTTGAATTAAATAAAAAAATTTAATTGTGGGGGTTAGGGAATCACAAGGTAAAATTAGAAAGTATAAAATTTAAATTTTCGGTTTTTTTTAAGGTAGGGGATGAGGCAAGTTAATACAGTGCGTGTCAAAGGTTTATGCACAACAGAAAATTTGAAAATAAAATTTTATTAATGGGTGAAAGTTACTTCCCTTTTCACATAGCATACAAATTGTAGTTTTAAAAAGATAGTTAACAGATTCATGCTAAGAAATTTATTTTAAATAATAAAATTTATCAAAACAACAAAAATGAGTGAGTCAAAAGTTTAAGCACAGTATTTTTTTAGTCTTTAGCAGAACAAGAATAAAAAAATAATACTTGATTATTGCTCCTTTCTGCTGAATTACTTTAAATATACGGTCTTCCATCGTTAAAATGAGGTTCTGTATTGTTTCTGGTTCATTTTTAAACCAAGCGTTCTCAATGGCATCTCTCAAATCTTTAACTGAAGAATACTGCTTTCCATTTGGATAAACTGCATGAGTGAGAATACCCCACATATTTTTTATAAAGTTTAAATCAGGACTAATTGCCGGCCATTTTAAAACAGACACTGTTTTCGACTTAAGACACGATGAAGTTGAGTTTGAGGTATGGATGGAAGCATTATCATGTTGAAATAACCATTTTTCCCCCTAAAAACCTCGGCAACAGGAAGCAAATGATTGGCAAGTGTCTCTTAGTAGTTTTCAAAGCTTTCACGACCACTGCTGAATGCTAAAGATGTCTGACCATTGAAAGAAATAGCTCCCCATACCATTACAGAACTACCATTATGTTATCGGCTAAATACACTCCTAGGTTCATTGCAGAGATCAAGCCAATAGTACTTAAACCCATCAGGGCCATCGAGGTTCCATTGTTTTTCATAATTGAATATGACATTCAGCCACTTTTCACCAAACGACGTATGCTCTTTGGCCCATTGTAATCTAGCTTCTTTACGGTGTCGTTTGAGACACGGTAATCGAGCCATTTTACTGTATTTGATGTATTTGAGTTCCAAACTCTTCTATAAACAGTTTTTTTCGATATTTGTTCTCCAACTGCATATTTTATTTCCGAAAAGGAGTAATTTCAGTTGAAGTCAAATTTCTGATGCGGCTATCTTCGCTCAAACTAGTCACTCGCGGCCTTCCTGGACGAAACTTTCGTTTAAAATCATTATCACGAGCCAAAATACGATGAATACCTTGTTTTGATCTTTTTAATGCACTTGCAATTTCAGAAACAGAATTACATTTTATTCTCATACTCCAAATTTTTATCATCTCCTCCTCTGAAAATTCTTTCGACTTAGGCATTTTGTACTAACTCAAAAACAACAGCGGACTGCTTCTTATACACCCAGAAGTTGTTTGCGTGCGCAACCGTTTACGTCAGACTGTAAAATGTGCATAAAAACGATTTTGTGCGTAAACTTTTGACAGGGTTATTTTTCTTCTATTCTTAAACTCCGTGGTTTGAAATAAAATTTAAAAGTTAATTTAAATGAATATGGTGTGAAAATAGATATTATTAACATATACAAGACAGATATTGAAATTAAAAGTAATATTTAAAGTTTTATTTTAAAAATGCTTTTGTGCTTAAATTTTTGACACGCACTGTATGTGACAAGACAACCATCACATTGATCAAGTCAAGAGAAAATTTAAAATTTAATGTTTAAAATATCCTATTTGGGCATCTTTTAATCTTAGGAATAAATCTTATAAAGTTATTACTTTGAATACTTTTCTACCTAAAATCATATGTAAGGTATTTGTATCCTATATGGACAGGGCTCTCAATATGGACACCCCTAATATTTTTAAAGGTAATAATTTTAATCGAGAGATGGCTCAACATTTTCGCGAAGAAAAGCAGTTGAAAAGATAATTAAGACTGGAAAGTGTAAAAAAGCGCGCTATTCGCTGTTTACGAGGAAACCTGTTGTTTCGAGATGTGCTGATCTTAATTACTTGTAAGCTTTAATTCTTATTAGATATGGTAAAATTACATTAAATGTTGAAAAGTGGAATATTTTAGAAAGCTAATAAAACATATTTTCGATTGCTATTGCATATTTTGTTTAAAAATATTTTCCTTATTCATTTGTTATTGGATTTAGTAAAACTACGCCCGGTTCCCAATACGGACAGCTTGTATCCCTATCGACTACAACTGTAAGAAAGAAGAAAATTCAACATTGCCAACCAATTAATTGAAAAGGCATCAAAGTGGTAAAATCTTTGTTCAACAAGATGTCATTTGAACAATCCCCCCAAAACCTTCTTCCGAAAAACCCTTGCAGAAAAATAAAAAGAAGCCCCCCCCCCCCGCCAGTAGAATATTTGTTGGCGAAATCATAGGCACCGATGGTATGACTTCCTCAACAAAAGAGAGCTTGTACTGCATCTTTTGCAGCATTGATGCTTTTTCAAACATGCAGCCATGCATCATATGTGGCAGATATGTTCATGAGGATTATATGGGACTTACTACCATGGTGAAAAAGTTTCTGTTTGTCCATGTAGTGAGGACTGGGTAATAACAGATGTAAATTCGCAGACAGATGCTATAAAGCTAAGTAAAACCAACAATATTATTTCATAATGTTAGTAACTAAGGGGCTTTACATGGATCTTCGAAGAATAAAAGCCGAAAATGATCCTCCCCTTTCGAAAATACATGATCTAAAGATATTTACTGTTCCCCCTCCTCCTCAGAATACTTTAAGATACATTTTTATTTTATTCCCTCTCTTCTGAAATCCCTTGGAAAAGTGGCTCTTCCATACACACTCTGTAGAAAGTCAATAAGGAAACACCTGTCCGTAATAGGGACAGGTAGTTTCTTATACGGACGCTTGTAAACATTTTTTGTTTTTATCATTTATATAAAATCAGAATAATTACAAGGTCGCTAATTTTAATAATGATAGTCAATAGTCCAAGGATAGTGGACACACATTTTTGGAATCCTCTGACTTGTACATGGGGGTGAAAAAAATACATTTTTCTTAAGGTGTCCATATAGGGTACAGGTTATATATATATATAGGTACAGGTTATATATATATATATATATATATATATATATATATATAACTGCATGCTTAAAACTTCCTTTTGATTATGATAAGATAAGGACGATACCAAATATGATAATAAAATTACGGTATCAAAACATTTTGTATTATACTGCCATACTGCAAATACATAGATATTCAGTAAAACCCGTTTAAAAAGTTTTCCCGTTTACGAAATTTATATTTTCGATTTTCATTTTTCTTTTGTTAATATTACGTTAAAATAGCTCGTTCAAGAAGTATGGTTTAAAATTCTTTCCCACATAAAAATCTTTATTTTTCAGTCCATTTTTCCTTTCAATTACGCTTTTTTTCCTGTACTAGAAATGACTTTCGGAATATCCTTTCATACCCCCCCCCCCCTCAAAAAGAAGTTTAGGATTCATAGCTGTTTCAGTACTCTTACGGCAATTTTTTTCGAAAACAAATAAATGATAAAAAAGTAATATTTTCGCTAAAATACCTTCAAATTTAAAAATAAACAGAAAAACATAAATCACATGAACATGAGCATAGTAAAGTAAAACTGGTTATAAAAATGAATAAAAAAAAAATGTGAACGTGAAATATTACAAATTATCGTCTTAAAAACCTTTGAAAACTCATAACTAGGATTAAAGAATATATAGCAGACATCAAATACAATAGGAAAAATACAGCCCTCTCACGATTATATAGCAAAGAACTATTACAAATAGATTTTAAAAATACCAGAAATATATACCCTTCTAGATCATATTATCCATCAATCATAAGAGAATCAATAGAAATCTTCATACATAGAGACAATGTTTGCAAAGAATCTGCCTCCACGGAACTCCCTAAAATCTAGAAGGAAATACTTTAAAGATTTTTAAGACAATAATTTGTAATATTTCATGTTCACAATTATTTTTATTCCTTTTTATTTCCGATTTTACTTTACTATGCCCATGTTCACGTGATTTTTTAGTTTATTTTTAAATTTGAAGGTATTTTAGCGAAAAATTTCTTTTTATCATTTATTTGTTTTCGAAAAAGTTGCCGTAAGGGCACTGAAACATGTAAAACTTTAAGATATTTGTGTTATTTTTAATACATCACTCAAAGCATTTAAAAATAAATTGATATTTTAAAGTGATTTTTGATATTATACGTATATTTTAGTTAAATTAAAAGTGTGGTGGAAGGAAGTTAGAGGATAAGTCCCTTGTCACTGTAACAGTAATAACTGATTTGGAGGAAAGGGGATTGTTATCTCATCTCGATTGATTGCTCCACCCTGCGTAGGGGTAGATCTTTCAGTTCAATAGTTAGTTTCTTTTATTACAGATAATCTCCACCCTTATCTAGGATTGGAATGAACCAAAGCTGTGTTTTGTGGTATGGTTCATTGAATTGATTGCGAAGTTTTGGAGCCAGTGAAAAAGCTTAACACCAAACTTTCTCGTTAGAAAACACAAGAACAAAAAAAAAACCTGTCGCACCCAAAATATCAGGAAAAAATTGTCAATTAAAGACAAAATTAAAATTTTGAAAGAAAAGATAGTAACTTGAAAACAACAAGAGTTGAAATTGCAAAGAAGAGGAACGTACCAGTGACTACTCTGCAGCAAAAGATGATCTGAATTTAAAATCTTCTGATAAATCTCGAAAAATCAAAAAGATGAAAAGTTTTATAGAAAATCTCGAAAATATGCCTAAAGAAGTTTTTCACAGCTTAAGAACAATAAAACTGTCAACTTATCAGTTAAAGGTTGCCGAGATAAAACAAAAACAAAAAAAACTATAACTATATATATATATATATATGTGTGTGTGTGTGTATGTTTATTTTAAACATAACAAATGACGCTTAAAAAGCTACTTCCGTCAGGCAAAAGACCTTTCGCTAATACTAATCCTACGAAGAAAATTATAAAGGTATCTCGGTTAAATTTCAATATTTTTAAATGATTTTTTTATTTGTGATTTGAGATTTATCTGCTCCAAGGTCGATTTTACTTTTCTGTCCTTGTTCATAGACATTTTTAATAAGGAAAATTTCATTTTCAGAACTGATTTAATAATAATAATTAAAAAAAATGTAAAAAACGGTGTTTGTACAGTTCGATCTCAGCTATCCAATGCAAAAATCATTTAGAACTGTGAATCATGAAACTGTGATAGCTTTATAAATGTCTTTCATAAGATAAACATTAGTTAGCGTGTCTGAAAAAGCCCCTTAAAGAGAAATTTCTTGTCTTTAATTAAAAAAATAATTTATCAGGTCATTATGTAATTTTGCCCTGTTAGCTTATGTTTTAAATGTGTGAATCAATTTAAATTTCTTAAAGAAAACTTAATTTTATAGAAAGTACTCTTTTTAATATTTTATTAATAGAAAAAAAATCTTGCGAATATTCATATTTAAACTATTGTTTTTTTTTCGAAAAATTGCTAATTTTTCCGTTATTGCCATTTTTTCTTATTATCCACTGAGAAACTTTTTCACAAGTTTTATTGTATGTGGGTTAACATCGTTAACCAATTACATACTTTAAATAATATTTTATGTAATCATTTTTAAAGACATATTTTGTGATATCTACAAAATATATTAAAAATCTATACTTACATTGTAATCGAACATTATAACACGAAATACATCAACATTAATATCTGAATTTAAAATATGTTATAACTGTTTTTTTTTAAGAAGTAACAGAAAGATTCTAAATCATTTTTTTAAATAATGGAATTAAAATAATGTAATAAAAGAAAATTTTCTAATCATGATATGTCATTTAATCTAACATAGACAAATTTTCAAGTCAGCGGAAGATTTACATTGTTTATACGCTATTATCGTTTTCATGTTATAGCTATTGCTGTCAAGAAGTAATGGAAAAATAATAAATACTTTTTGGATTTTCAAATTTAAATAACATAGAAAAATATCATTTTCTAATTATATGATGGTAACTGACTTAATGTAAATAGTTTATATATTTTTCAAAACATTTGCATTAATTTTGTAATAGTATCTTAATTTGAAAATATGTCTTTACTGTTGCGATCATGAAGTAATGGAAAAATAATAAATATTTGTTTGAATAACGAAATTTAAATAAAAATTTAACAAATTGACACCTGGTATTAATACATTATTTCCCATTGCTTAAATGTGTATTAACGATTTAAAAACATGTTTTATATCGTTGACATGATTTTTACTTGTAACAAAACAAATTAAAAAAAATGATTTTTTTAAAATTATTTTGGTAGTGACTCTGTGATGAGTTGAAACATGTCAACAAAATAAAACTATTCTTGTTATTATTACTATTAAATCTTTATTATAATAATAATCAACTGTAAATAATACAAATTTAAAAAATATAGAAAAATACAATTCTCTAATAACTTTTTGCGGCTTAATACAATGTAGACAGTTTGCAAAGTCTATGAAATATTTTTTTATATACTATTATACATTAGTATCTTAATCTAAAAGTATGTCATAACTTTTGGTTTTTTGAAGTAATGGAAAAATTGTAAATAATTTTGAACAATAAAATTCAAACAACACAGAAAAACAGAATTTTTTTAATTTTTTTTTCTATGACTTAATTTAATGCATATTATAAAAAACTGATGTAGAAAACACTTTTTCTTGTAGTTTATAAAATTGCTTGTGTGAAATATGGCGAAAACCTTTTAAAAAATATCCAAAGAAACTTTAAAAATATCATTAATCTTCATTTTCTTTAAAATTACTAACAAGCAAGAAAAAATATTTTTAGAAAAATAAAAAATACTTTTTTTTGTCATTTCATAACTTTTCCAAATCCGCTGAACATGACAGATTCATAAAAAAACAGTGGGTAGATTTTAAAACTTTGTTTGATGTTCAGTCGCTTGTAAATTTAACTGAAAAAAAAAAATGTTCAAATGAAGTTTGTTTTTTCTTATTACGATAGTGAAAGTGGAATATGACATGTAACACATAAAGAAATACGATTATAAGGGCATTTAAAGACATCACTGTCATATTATTTAAATATGTATAGTAACAGTTTTAATAATTAATGTTTTATTAATGGTTATTTTACATAAGCTTTATTAATTATTTTATATATCTAACGTAAAAAAATCATGGAGGCAACGAAAAAAAAAAATATTTTAACATTAATTGTCTGGGTTTAAATATATGCCATAATTTGTATTTTCCGGTAGAGTCATGGACGAATTTCTGGATAATTCAAAATGTAAATACTATAGAAAAACATGATTTGCTAATTATAGTCAGCGAATTATAATCAATGAAAATAGTTTATAAATTTTACAAAATACTTGCATTATTTGTGCATGGGAATCTTAATTTAAATATATGTCATAACTTTTTGTTTTTATAAAGTAATGGAAGATTATAAATACTTTTAATATTATATTTTCTTTTCTAAATATATTTAGCGAATTGATACAATGTTGACAATTTGTAAAGGCTGTAAAACATTTGCAACATTAATCAATTAAAAAATTAATTTGAAAATATGACAAAAGTTACATCTTAATTTAAAAATATGCCATGTTTTATGAAGTAATGGGGAAATTATAAATAATTTTGATTAATCGAATTTAGGTAACATATAAAAACTGAAATTTATAATTACGTTCCATATGACTTAATTTAATGCATATTGAAAAAAATGATGAGGAATAAAATTTTATTCGTAAGATATTATAAAACCTGCCAGAAATTTAGCAAGACAGGGATGGAAGAGAATATAAAATTATATGCATTAGGAGCATTTTAAAAATATTTTTTGTCATTTTACAACATTTCCAAAATCTACTGAACATGGCAGTTTCATTGAAAAAAATGAGTAGATTTTAAATGATTGCTTGATGTTCAGCTGCTTGTAAATTTAACTGGGAAAAAGATATTTAAATTCATGTTTACTTTTTTTTCCTCATTGAGATAATGAAAGCCGAATATAAATATGTAACATATAAAGAATTGTGGTTATAAGGTAATTTTGAAACATCACTGTCATATTATTATTTAAAATTGTATCGTAACATCTTTGATAATTAATGTTTCCTTAATGTTTATTTTGCATAACTTTAAGTATTTTACATAGATAACGTAAAAAATATTTTTAATGGAGGAACGAAAAAAAATAAAGACACATGCTTAAATCAATATTCTGAGTTTAACTATGTGTCTTAATTTCTACTTTCGATTAGAATCAGGAATAAATTTCCGGATAATCCAAAATGTAAATGTTGCATCAAAAACATGATTTTCTAATTATATTCTGCGAACTAATTTAATGTAAACGGTTCATATATTTAAAAAAAATATAGTTGCATTATTTTTACGTTAGTGTTTTAATTTAAAATCATGTAATAACTTTTGCTGTTATGAAGTAACGGGAAAATAATAAATGCTTTTTGAATAACAAAATTTAAACGACATAGAAAAATATAATTTTATATTTATATTCTGCAACTTCACACAATGTAAACAATTTGTAAAGGTTATAAAATATTTGCAACATTTATAAGTTAATATCTTAATTTTAAAGTATGCTTTTTGATTTTATGAAGTAATAGGCATATTATAAATAATTTTGAATATTAAAAATTTAGGTAACACAGAAAAAGAGAATTTTACATATTTTTGTTACTTAATTTAATGCACAGGATAAAAAAACGATGAGGAACAAACTTTTTTTGTAATTTATAAAATTGTTTTTATGAAACATGGCAAAATTTTAGCAAAAGAGGGATGTAAGGGGAAAAATTACATGCATTATGAATAATTATAAAACGTCATTAATTTTCATTTTCTTTAAAATTATTAATGAGGAAAAAAAATATCTTTAGAGAAATAAAATGTAGTTTTTTGTCGTTTTACAACGTTTCTAAAATCCACTGAACATGACAGCTTCATTTAAAAAAGTAATCAGATTTTAAATGATAGCTTGCTGTTCACTCGCTTGTAAATTCAATAAAAAATGTTTAAATGAAAGTTTACTTTTTTTTTTTTTTTACTTATTAGATAATGAAAGTAGAACAGTAATGTATAAAACGTAAAGAATTATGATTATAAGGAGATTTTAAGACTTCAGTGTCATCTTATTATTTAAATATATGTATAGTAACATCTTTAATGATTAATGATTACTTAATGAATACTTTACATAAACTTTAATTTATGTAGGTATATATATATATATATATATATATATATATATATAAGGTAAAAGTTTTCAATGAAGTCAAAGAAAAAAAGGAAATACGTTTACATCAATTATCGCAATTTAACTTTGTGCCAAAATTTCTAACTTTCCGGTAGAGCCGGGAATGACTTTCTGTATAATCCAAAATGTAAATATTACAGTAAATCATTGCAGAATGCGTTGATGAACTGATAAATGACTGTAATTATTTCCAAAAATAAAATTTCGCTTTCTTTATTCAATAAGGATTCCGAGTAATTTTATTGTTCATTAATCAATTTTTCAAAGTTATAATATCGTTTTTTAGGATGATAAAAAATCTCAATTAAAATTTCAGCAGCGTACTATGTAACAGTAACGAATAATTAATAATTTGAATTAAGTTAATTTGTCATGTTTTTTATTCAAGCACATTTATTGAATATAAGAGTTTTTCCATTAGAAGTGACAATAGTGGAGAAACTTACCTCTAATAGTAAGATATTTTTAAATTTACCCGGTATCATTTATCTGATTTTTTCTTAACCTAGCTTTTGCTGGAATTTCTTACACTGGAGTCGTAGGCAGGGACATTTCAACTTGATTTCCGTTAGAGTGTCTTACATTTTGTCCATATTCAAGGACCTATCAACCTGGCTTCCGTTAGAATCTGTTACACTTGGATCGTAGGCAGGGACTTTTTAACTTGATTTCAGATAGTCTTTTACACTTGGATCGTAGGCAGGGACCCCTCGACATGCCTTTTGCTAAAGTTAGTAAGTAAGAAAGGAAGTCTGATGTAATACTCTTGAATCTTAATAAGACGGGAAAATCCAAGGGACAAGCAGACGAAATGCTAATGGTCATCATGCGTGAAATTTTCTCTGTTTAAATGAGCAAGCTTAAAACCTGTTGATTAAAACAGTGTTTAGAAAAAATGTGAAAATCGATAGCAATAAAAGAAATTTTAATTTCGGAAACGGTAATTTTGTCTTAAGAATATGTTAGTTTAGTTTCTGAAAATTTTAAAAAGAAAGAAAGTCTTTTGGAAACTGACAAACAGAAAAAACTATTTTATGTTTAATTGGCTGCAATATTATGTTTTCCTTGTTTAATAAAAAATTTCCTTTTTCACTAGTGTGTCACACTTTCGAATTTTAATTTAAAATAAATGAATGAAAGAGACATAATACATGGATATTTAATTATATATAAGTAAACAATTCCTAAGAAAAGAGGAAAAAATCCTATCGTGAGATGTAAAATGTTGAAAAATAATGCTTATAATACTAGTCTTTCTTTTTTTAATTATACATTATGTAAAATTACATGATGCACAGTCGTGGGAAAAAAGTAAACGCTCCATATTAATTGAGCAACAAATTGTTATAAAAGAAAATTACTGGTAACAAGTGACTGGAATTTTTTTTTTTTTTTTTGAATGATGTACATAAAATTTGCATAGGAAAAAATCTGCAATCAAAACCTGATCAGACTCGGTTTTCTTTAATAGCAACATTCAATTTTTACAATATAATTTAAATCTTTTGCTCAAACAATGCATCGAAACGAGCGGTGAAGAAGAATCATTAGTTCTGGTGTAGACACCAATATGTGTAGTAGGGTGGATCGAAAAGTATAGGATTTTTTTTTTTTTTTTTTTTTTTTTTTTTTAGAAATCACTATCGGCGCGGAGTGCAAAAGTTGCCTTTTATGCATACTAGTTTACAGGGTTTTTTTTTATTAAAATCCATTAATATCTTCCGGTGCCCCAAGTGCCCCAAAAATAATTAAAAAATGAGTTTTTTATGATTTTTTTTATATTTTTTTGTTTATTTATTTTTTCTTAATTACTTTTGGCGCGGGGTGCAAAAGCTATCTTTTATCTATCTTAGCTTACATATTTTTTTAAATAAAATTCATCCATATCTTCCGGTGCCCCAAGCACCCCAAAAATAGTTTAAAATTGAAATTTTCCTGAAAAAAATATTTTTTGTTTTATTTTATTTTACTTTTTGAAATTCATTTGGCACTGGCTTGGAAAGTTGTTATTACAATACTACATAACTCTGCAGTTCCCATATACTTTTTTAATCAAAATACATTCACATCTTTGATGCCCCAATTATAATTAAAAACTGAAATTTTTACAAAAATGTATTAAGAATTATAATTTACGAAAAAAACTTAAAAATTTTTAAAACAGTTTAATTAATAACGTATGAGGTTGTAAATAACATTAATTTTGCAATAATAAGTAACATATAAATTTAGAAATCAAAGCATTAAATCATAAAAATTAAAAAATCGAACTTACGTAGAGAAAAGTTTTACATCCTTCAATTTGGAAATTTACATATTTTTAAAGTTTATAATCTTTTTTTGGTATCAAAGTGTTTTATATGGCTTCTTGATTTTATTCTATCCAATATAAAACCGTGTCTCTTTTCTTGCAAAGATACAGTTTCTGATGCCTCAGACACTAGTCGAACCCATCTTTCAACCGCTTGCGTATGGCATAGATATTTTGACCATTCATTTGTTTTTACAACTTTTATCATATTCTCAATTTCTTTGCAAGGCACATTCATCAAAAAAGGTGGTTCAAAACGTCCAACTGGTTGCCAGTCAATAAGTTCAAAATAATCCTTCGCTTTGAAGTTTATTTGGGGTACTTTGAAAATTCTCACTTCTGGTGATTTTCTCTATTTATTTCTAGCATAAATTAGCTTTCGCATTGCTAAAGATTTGATATGCTCTCTGTTATCTGTGAGCATTGACAATAGCAAATTTTCAAGGTGGCAAAAAACTATTTCGTTGAATAACAGCATCTACGATCTTTCTTAAATTGGGTTCCAAATATCTAGAATATGTGATAAGTTTCCAAATATGACGCGCTTCTTCAGTTATGGATGGCTTTGTTTTGACATGAAACCATACAGGTGCATATACCTTCATAATATATGTTGTAAGAGTAATGAGATTATCAGAAGGATTTTCTGTAGCCACTTATAACCTTAAAATTCTACACGTAGTTGTTAGCCATCTTGAGTGATGAACTGGACCAGGTTTCATTAATGCCAGATCAGAACCACATTCACCACGTGATATTGCTATGCAAATATCATATAAATATTGCTGGTCATTGCTGAGAACTCTTCTATCTATGTTGTCTTCCAAATAATAAAGTATAAAAAGTTTATTTTATACATTTAATAAAATACGATAAACGATTTCTCATCCTCTCGATCTACTTTTTACGTTATTATGATTTAACTATTAATTTTACTTGTATTTTTTAGCTCAAAATTTGCATAAAACTCGATTTTCGGCAAATAATTAAAAGTTTTGGGGCATTGGAAGAAATTTATCAAAGTCGAAAATTATTTGGATGGATGCTAGTATACTATAAAATGCATATTTTTTATCCCGCTGATAAAATAATTTAAAAGAAATTAAAAAAACAAAAATTATAAATTTTTATAAAAATTTCAATTTTTTTACAATTTTGGGGGCGTTTGGGGGCACTGGAAGATATGGTTGGATTTATATATAAAAAAAAGATTGAACTAATACATATATAAGGCAACTTTCGCAACCCGCGCCAAAAAAATTTTAAAAATATTAAGAAGCAAAAAAAAATATATAAAATTTATAAAAATTTCAATTTTTAACTATTTTTGAGGCGTTTGGGGCACCGGAAGATATGAATGGATTTCAATAAAAAAACATATGTGAATTAGTATGCATAAAAGGCAACTTTTGCACCCCTCGCCGATTCGATTATCCGAATTTCGATTTTTCGATCCACCCTAATGTGTAGTAATCTTTCCTGAGTAGAGTTTTTGGACGAAAAATGTACTGAGGTGCGTACAACATCATAGGCTGGCGTTTATAACCGGCGTAATGGAAAGATCAAGAGCGATCTTCGATAAATCTATTTTAACTAACGTACCGTGAGAGGGCTATAGAGTATATCGCGAATATATAGAATAAGTGGAACGAGTTCACAGAAAGTATTTGCTGTATGTAAAATAATATCGGACCGGATCGTCTATATCAGAGTTCTTAATTATAAATATTATTCGTTTATATTTAAAAAATAAGTAAATAAGCTAATTTTATAGATTAATAATTAATTGTTTGCTTAATTCGCTAATATTAATTGAATAAGTTTAACTTTATTTTTGATAAACCTTATCACAACGTTCCCATATCACGTATTATATCAGTGGTGGCAGCATACCAACATAAAAGAACACTCATGAAAGTTGTGTGGACTCAGAAAGAGTACAATAGGTTAATTAAAGAATTTAAAATTAAATTATATTGTCAAAATTTGGTATTGCTGTAGATAAAAACAAAATTTGGGCTCGTTAAAATATGATGATGTCCGCCTGAGTAAATTTCATTTACACCATTTAAAGTTCGGCTTAATTTACAATCGTTTTGTATCTGTATTTTTTTAATTGTTTTTTTAAGATAACTTGATGTACAGTTAGAGGTGGTATTTACATTTTTATTGCCCATGACTGTGCTCTTTATAAAATCGAAATTTTAGAAACATTATTTTTAAAATATTTTTTCTAAACTCTAAAATTTTTTTAATTTTCAAAATATATTCAATGATAAACTAAAAAAAAAGAAAAAACACTTGATGATTTGCGATAATTAAGCTGGATATCTATTGATTCCTAATGATTTGAAAAAAAAAATCTAATTTTTTTTTCTAAAATAATCTATAAATATCCCATTCAATTGACATCATCTTAATTAATGCATTGACTAAAAATTGGATCAGCAGTAAAGTGGTTGCGTCAAAGTCTGTTACTTTAAAACTTAACATAAAATACACTTACATGCGTACGGCTAATGTATTGTTTTGATTTTGTTTGTAAATAATATAATTATTTTTTAAAAAGCTTAGGAATGCATTAAATTTATGACTAGAATGAGTATATATTCTCCAATGTACGACTAACATAGAAAATAATTATTTAAAGCATTAATAATGCAAAGAATTAAAACTATATTAAAAAAATTTTTCATAAATATATATCCGATAAAATGTAGACTCATTATTTTTTCAATAAGTATGGAATGATACCATCTGAAATTATTTATTTGTAAAAAAAATTACCAAGTACACAATCCCATGATTCTCAAAATAACTATGTAGAGCGATATACAATTATGAAATTTTACGGTAAATACTATAATTTTTATTTTAAAACTTTTTTGGTTTAGTTCTGGAAATAAAAAGGGTCTAATAAAAAGTTATACTATAGTATAAAAATTTTTTTCTTAAGTAAAACTAAGTCTGCAATAAACGAAACTTAACTTGATAAAATTAGGTACATTAAAATAATACGTGATAAAGTTTTGGTTCTAAACGTGATATGGTATTGGAGAAAATATATAGAAATAAATGAAAAAGTATAGGCTTCAAAAATATATAGCGAATATTAAGTTGATAAAAGTTAGGAATAGAAAAAGAACGTGATTATAGATGTTACAAAAAATGGTTAAAAGAAGAAATATAAAATGCATTTTTTAATCTTTTTTTTTTATTATTTCTCTAATTAAAGCATATTTTCAAATTCTATCTTGTATAAAACTCAGAACTAATAAATCGCAAACACTGTATTAATTCATTTAAGAAATGGAAAAAATTTTCTTTCACAGTCACATTCCTAAATGTCTATAAATAGAAATATGCAGTAAGATTAAATATGACCTAAATTTATAGTTGTTTTATTTACTTAATAAAACTTTCTTAGCTCGGAATAAATTAAGCTTTTATTGTTCACTTTATGTAAATAATTAAAATTATAATAATAATGAATGGCAATGGAAAATATTTTAAAGCCCTGTTATAGCAAAAAAATTATAAGAAAATTGTAAAAGACTTTAATAAACTGAAAAATGGATAAAGAAAGGTACTCTCTGTGTTTACTTGTGTATAACGCTCCAAATTTCCCAAACATTTTAGGGCTAAAATGCTCATCATAGAGGAAACTAGCCACCTTTGGCGATCAGTTCGGTCTCCCTTAAGTGTATACACAGCATTAAATCATATTGCTTTTATTCATAATTTATTTTAATTGCTCATTTTTTTTTGGCCAAATTAGAAGATTCTGCTAGAGAAATAGACACAGACGCCATATGTGCACCACATTGGTGCGATTGCAGCAAAATGGCAATTATATGAGCTTCAAATTGTAAGCCGGCTATTGTTATTTATTTATCATAAGCTGTTTGCTTGCTTTTGTTTTCTTTTTTAAAATGATATTATTGTTTTATTTTATAATTATTAAGGAAACTTTTTTTAATTATTTCCCTTTTAAAATAATAGAAATTAGTTTACAAATTTGTATGTAAATGGTATTTAAAAACGGAAATTTTGCCAAATTGGCGTCAGAAAAATAAAGTGTCAATGTGGTGCATATATGACATATGTTCTGATAAATCAAGAACTCAGTATTTTTATGCTAGTCCGGCACAAACAATATATCGCGAAATTTTGTACCCGCGGCATGTTTTCGTATTTCATTAAATATTTAAAATATAATAATATAAACCTTTCACTCATTTCATTTATAAGGCAAAACTTTAATTTGAAAAAGAAAAGTTTAAAATTCACGACTTTTATTTATTTATTTGAGTAAAAATAATAGAAAAAAATAATGATATTTTGAAGCTCCATAATTGCAGCGAAGGGACAAAACATAACACTGCATAAATCTTACCAAAGGACTTTTGAATAGTAACCCAGCAAAATGCGTTTTATTTGGGTGTTGCCATTTAACAATTAACAAATAACCGTGATTTTTGTGCCGTATACCTTAGCGTAATATATATATAGATATTTCTGACAACTGCATAGAAAAATACATGTTTTCATAGGTCACTGAATGCAATACCCATGATTGACATGAATCTTGCGAATAAGGAAATTGTAATTAAAACTAGTGAAGAAACTACATTTTTTAAATGCTGGAGATTTTTTATTCTATTATTAGTCCTGTAGCCGATGACATCGAGGAATGGAAAACGTTTTATGTAAATTAATAGTAAAAAGAAATACGAACCAAGAGAGAAAGACATGACTAAGTTTGACAAGCGGAAAACAATTTTGAATAAATTAATTATTATTAAAAACCTAATTATTAATCTAATTATTAATGCTTTGCCGATTTTCCAGAGTATTGCCGTTTGGTCAGCATCTAGACGCGAAATAATACCACCGGTAAAAACAAAATAAATGTGAAAATTTACACCGGACGCATTCTTATTATAAGTATAATACACTTAAATAACATAATAACATACCCAGCCTTTCTGAAACAAGTCGCAAATTCCACATCAAGCATAGAGAATGAAGTGCGTTCCTACTTTAACACGAGGTTTTTTAAATATTCAGATCTTGGAGGGGTGGTGTTTTCGGATACAGTATAGTAGTCAAAACGTTTTGTGTTTCCCTGTAAATGATATCTCCTTTCTATTATACAGGAAGTTACTTTATAAAACTTCGTTAACGTATATCAACTTCATGAAATATTAACTAGTTTAATACAATTAAATCGCACCACAAATATTATTTCTCCTTATACCAATATATAATGGAATACTCTATTGTGGCAATGTAATTTAAAAGCAAATATTCTTTGCGCCACAGATTGTACAGAATGTAAATTTTAGTATATATTTCTTAGATGCACATCAATTTTACTATAGTCTAAATAGTATAAAATCTTTAAAATGAATTTGAAATTATTTTTTTACATTTGCGTTAATGTAACGAAGTATTTTAGTTGTCCCTGTAAATAAACTATACATCCAAATTTCATAAAATTTGAAATGACTCGACAAAATTATGCAACAATTATGTATTTTAAATTTCAAAATTTTCATTTTCAAATTTATGTTGAGTATTTTTTTTGGTTATATCCTGAGAAATGGACAGACAGACGGAAAGCGATCTAAACGACGATTATAAGTGCTATGTATTTATGTAATTACGTGCGCACTTAAAAACAAACTTTACTGTAAAATCCTCAATGACTGACAAATATCATCTACAAAAATAAATCACTTACAGTTTTTTATTAATAATTAATTAAGACGTCACACTAGTTACCGAAAAAGACCCGGATGATAATGTAAAGTCTATGGGGACGTTCTTTTAAAATATCTCGCTCAAATTTTAATATTTTACATGATTGTTTTTGCATAGTATAGCTGAAGACGATCTACAACCGGCCTAGATTTTTTATTTTTTTTTTATTTTGATATAGATTTTTTAAAATGCTTTAGCTTTCAGAACCGGTTTGAACCGGTTGTGAAACAGAAACTGTCCTAGTATTAAAAACACATTAGCAAAATCGAAAAAATAAAAACTACGCCGGTTGTAGATCGTCCTCAGCTATCCTTTGAAAAAAATGTAAAAATATTAAAATTTTAGCGAGATATTTCAAAAGAACGCCCCGTAAACTTTATATTATCTGGGTCTTTTTCTGTGACTATTGTTGCGCCTTAGACATATTTTCGACCTAGTCACTGATATCCCTGCCTCATTTTATTCATATGGCTTTTTAATATTGATTTTATTATTTGATGTCATCGACTCCCGGGCAATATACATGTAGGGATTACCCAAAAAATAATTATTGAATCTTATTTCCTTATAATAACTGAAAAAGAAAGCCAAAACTTATTCAAAAGAAACGTGTCACTCATTTTTAATATTTTAGCTTTGCGTCATCAACAGAGTAGAGTAATCGAAATGATGTTCCGTCTCACAATTAATTAAAGCTATAACAATCGTTAATCACTTTCTTCAGAATCAGAATTTTTGTAATTTTCATTATTATTATTTCCGAACTTCCTGTGTAAAAATATTATAGTGAACATTATTCGTTAGTGTCCCCGTTAAACATGGATAGACATTATAGAGGAGTAAATAGAGTATTTTAAATCTCGAAAGCCTGTAGAAGTATGAAAACAAAAATTACAGAATAACTGATGTACATAACTTATTTCGATATAAATTATTATTTTCTTAATATACTTATTTATAAAAAATACAATTGAAAACTAGAAAATAGAAATTCTGCATTTTCAGAATATAGTGTCATTCCCGATGAAAAAATAATATACATTTATATGAAATGAATATTTCCAGCTGAGCAAAAAATTGCTCAGGCCGGGAATCGAACCCGGATACTTATCTTACAAGGCCAATGCTTTACCTGTTAAGCTATCTGGGCGATAGCCGGCTGGGATGTTTCGCTCAGATGACCTTATTGGTCGTAACATCTGGTCTGTCATTCGAAACAGCTCGCAGAATAAACCGCAGGTAATGGAACTCCATATAACGATGGATACGTAGATATACTATTATTTTTAACACAATCAACCTGATTGGTAAATTTAACATACGAATTGAATATTTCCAGCTGAGCCAAAAATTGCCCAGGCCGGGAATCGAATTTTGGATACTTGGCTTAAAAGGCCAATGCTTTACCTGTTAAGCTATCTGGGCGATAGCCGGCTGGGATTTTTCGCTCAGATGACCTTATTGGTCGTAACATCTGGTCTGTCATTCGAAACAGCTCGCAGAATAAACCGCAGGTAATGGAACTCCATATAACGATGGATACGTAGATAAACTATTATTTTCAACACAATCAAACTGATTTGTAAGGTTAACTTTACCAATAAAACAATTAAAATCCCAGCCGGCTATCGCCCAGATAGCTTAACAGGAAAAGCATTGGTTTTGTAAGGCAAGCATCCGGGTTCGATTCCCGGCCTGGGCAATTTTTCGCTCAGCTGGAAATATTCAATTCGTATATTAACTTTACCAATCAGTTTGATTGTGTTAAAAATAATAGTATACATTTATATGCTTTGAATGCCTAAAAATGACTGCTCAGATAAGGAAGTAGAGCATAGTTTTCCTCCAGGTTGTCATTATTAAGGTCTTAAAAAAATTCTGCCAGAAGAAAATAGAAAATAAAATATATAGACTAATCTCATCTGATGGGTCACAGCCTGACCTCTCGCGACAAACAGCGGAGAGAAAAATATGAAATATTCCAAATTTCTGAGAGATGGCCACTGGGATACTTGCTTCCGCGTGACAAACAACTGGTGAGATGGGAAGGAGCACTCTAGACCTCCTGCTATACGACAGAAAAACAGACTTCTAAGTGGTTTGAATGGAAACAAATATAAGATAATTATACATGTTCCTTAGTTTAGCCAGCAAAGTTGGCCGACATAACATCCCTTGCATCCAGGATTTAGGAGGAAAAAGGTGTAGTAGCGGTATCACACGGATCCTTTTCACAAACCTTTTTTCCCTACACACCATTAAAGTCAGCAAAAGTTGGGTTACCTTGGTATACGGGACAGTCTGTTCACTGTTTTTGTTTACCGAGCGTTTCTCGCATTACATAGAAATTGTTGGTCATTCATTCAGCGCTGATCAACTGATCAATAAGAAGGGAGCGGGAAATTAAATAACCACGCAAGAAATTTGGAAAACCTGTTTGCCGAACACGCAGCAAAATGAACAATCGTGTTTTGTAAAATGCTTGCCGAAAAATGTTTCTCCGTGTGATACAGCTATAACCTGAGATATCAATCAGGCTTTAGTCAGAGTACAGTGATAATAAGTATGATCTGGCGTTCCTACTTTGCCAGATTTACAGAGTTATGAAGAGGCGCAGTGGAATTTTTTAGATATTGCTTAAAGGTCTCGTTGTCAGTGAGGAATTCTGTGGTTGGTGAAGAAAGGAAAAAAAAAAGTTTTCACGATACTTTTGGGATGTGGTTGTAGATATGGCGTCGTTGTGTTTGACTCGTAACACCTACCCTGGAAGGCAGGCAGGATTCTTTCTTTTAGGACTCGTTTGACAAAGGAGAAAGGAACTAGGAGTTAAATTTCTAATCAACCCATCATTGCGTTTAATGCCAATATGGGCCGAAATGTGACCAAGATCATTAATTGTTGTTCGAGTTTTAGGATTATGGGTATTTAGTACGATGAGATACTAGTAGTTGGGAGCCACCGTAATATTTACCCAATATGAATATGCATAGTATAATATATGAAAATAAAACGTGTGTAAACTATTTATAAACTGTATTGCAATTCCAAAAGAAAATTTAGAATATCTAAATATTGTAAATATACCTAGTAATTCTCTATTAATGAATTGCTGATGAACCAATTTTGACGAATCATATAAAACGCCAAACTACTCAAGTAATTGCGTAAAATAAACATTCTTAAAACTCCAAAAATAATAATCCTAGTAACTAGCAATTTACTACTTTTGATAAAGCGTCTCATTTACAATTAAAGTATATATCTGATTTAAAATCTGAATGAAATACTGGGTGAAGAAAAATTGATGATTGTGGAAAATAGGTTTTGTATTATCTATCTATATCTATCTATCTATATATCTGCTTATATATTTATATACTTATGAATATAGATAGTATAAAACATATTTCAGCTTAAGACTTAAAGTATACGTTTTTATATTATATAAATATGCATCATTCGCATTCGTTAAAGAATTCCACATTCACGATCCAGTCCTTAAACAACATTTACAGAAAAGTACGTATATAAAGTCACTATAGCTGAATAATATACAAATCCAGCAAAACCTATGTCTTCAATTCAAGAACATTGACAAAAAATCGACTATGTGATGATTTATATGTCTTCATTTGTTTGTAATATTTATCCATTAAAGCCTGAATTATTATCCTCTTAAAAATGCAAAACTTGCATTTCACACCAGTTTTTTCCTAATTGCATTTTTTATTTGATATTTTACATTGTTTTGCTTATCAGCTAAATATAATGTTTCCGTTCAAAAATACTTGTTTAAAGAAAATAAATGAAAACAAAAATAAAAAAATGAAAACTTTTCTTGTGCCACATTGTATCGCTATGCTTTAACGGGTTGATAAAGATACTTAAAATTAAAAAGTTAGAAATAGCTCCATGTTCTATAATAACTCGATGATTAATAATTTTTCGAAATAGAAAGAATTTCATTTACATATCTTAAAGATACAATAATTTAAGATTTTTCATATATTTTTCCTTTAATTTCCACAGGCATGGAGTTTATCCGTTTCCAACATTAAACAGATAGTGTTAAAACTATACAAAAAATTAATATCTCAAAAATAAATTGACATGCAGTTAAAAAAAAAAAAAAATATTGCACATAAAAATAATTTTTACCCCTGTACGACGGGATAAAAATTGATAATACGCGATGCTTAGAAGTTTAAAAAATTGCAGTAGATATAAACAGCATTCAACCATATGCATTATTCTACATCTGCCTTAAATAACGGAACATTATTTTTAGAGCCAAAAATTTAATTGCTACTTTAAAGAAAATGCATATGGAGTGTAAAAAAAAAACTCTATCAAAAGACTGGAAAATTACTTACAAGTAATTTATTTCGCAGCCCCCAGTAGTCTGAACATGACATCTTGATTAATAAATTGAGTAATATTAAAACGATTACGTGACGCTTTGTTTCTTGTAAAATAAGCGGAATAAAAATTAAATGCACGTTATAAATGTATTTTGAAAAATTTGGATATAAAATTAAATTATTAAAAATGCATAAATTATAAAGTGATATGATTAAAAAGACATATTATGAAACATATAGTTTGTGGATGTCTAAAAATATAAAAATAAAATAAACCCACAAAAAATTTTGTTACATTTGGCCATTATTTTCAGCTTATGGTCATCATAGAAAAAATGTATCGCAAGCATTAATGGGAAAAGTAGTTTAAGTGATTTCTGTAACGAGTTCTTTTACATGAACTTAGAACCGGGAAAATCAAAATCTCATTATAATTCCAACTAAAGAGTTAAAAAAAATCAATCTTTAAATTTTTAGCTGCAAAAAATATTTTCTTTCTATCATGCCCAAAGAATGTCATAAAACGGAAATGTATTGTAAGAAATCTATATGCGTGATATTTCCATCTTAAAAATTCTTATCTTATTTTGACGAATTTGAAGTAAATCCTGAACTTGAATATAAAAAGACCATATTAAAAAATTACGCAAGAAAATAGGTATACTGCTGCTCAGAATTTAATTCTCATCCGATAAAGAAAAAAGACATACACTGAGCCAAAAAAGTATTTGCATACAAGGTAAATTTGCAGTAGCATATGTATAAATAAATAAAAAGCGCCTAAGAATTGAAAATATCAATATTTTTACAGAACAAACAAACATATTTAATATCTGATTTAATAATTACATTTAAAATATGAAAATATAAAAAATTTTTGTACACTATCAATAAAAATAGAACTAGAGAAATTATTTATAAGTTAAAAACAATGCTAATATTTAGTATGCATGCATGCTCTTTGCTTCAATTATAGCTTGTAATCGTCTGGGCATTAATTCTATTAATTTGTGATATGTTTCACTGCTGATTTTTAGCCATTCTTCCGTAAGAGCTTGCTTGAGTTCTGATTTGTTATAAATTTTCTTTTTCGTTATTTTCATATCCAATATATGCCATACATTTTCAATCGGATTGAGGTCTGGTAATTGTAGAGGCGTTTTCAATTGATTTTTTTTTTTTTTTTTACATTTAAAGCAACCATAACCTCATAATATATGCAGTGTGTTTCGGATCGTTATCCTGTTGGAAATAATATGAATTAGGAATTCCTAATTTCAGAGCACTATTAGATAAATGATCTCGCAATATATTAACCCGCGAGTAGTCGCGACTTTTTTTACAACGTCATTAGTCGCGCTCGGTCTTTTCGCCGCTGGCTCCTCGCATACCAAATATGTAAAATAAGAAATATTTTTCACCTAATATACGAAAATAACATTTTAACGAAGATATAAATTTGCAGTTTTCTTAAATTATGCATTTTATTCATGAGATCTGGAGTAATTGGAAGAAGTGAAAATGAACTCACATTAGTGACTTTTACGTAGACTTTTTCAACAAATTCAACTTTGTTTCTAAAAATCTACCAGAAAGAAAAACAGAGGTGTGCTGTTACTTTCCTAAGATGGTTGAGAAAGCTTCAAAATCAGCTACACGGTAGATCTCCGCTGTATTTGTAATGTGATATAAGTTAGGAGAAGATAGGTTATACGGGCGGCGAAAAGACCGACACGCGACTACTGATGGGTTAATACATTGTTTAGCACTCGTATTGTCTTCAATAAAGGTCATTTTGAGACATGCATCCGCAAATCATTACATGATCACCGCCATGTTTTACAGTTGGTTTCAAGTTTTTAATTTGAAGAGAAGTATTTGGCTTTCGCCATACAGTTTTCTTACCATCTGAGCCAAAAATATTGAACCTGCTTTCATCGGAAAAAATAAGAGTTTTCCAAAACTTTGTGTTTTGCTGACGTAAGCTTTTGCAAATTCAAGTCTTTTCACCTTTTTATTTCACAAATAAATGTTTTTTTGAGGGGATTTTCCTCGAATATTTGCATCATGAAGAATATTTCTAATTTATTGTGGTGTAACTATTGTTCCCGACGTTGAAGCATCAACAGCCAATTCTCGAGCGATTAGAAAAGGGTTTTTTGAAGATTCTTTTATGATGCACTCTAAAAAATAAAAGTGTAAATTAGACAAATTTACATATATATGTGTGTAAATTCCTAAAATTACACACCTGACATGAAAATTACCCACTTTTTGCAAAGTTTTACCTGTTTTATGTGCATTTTAGCTTAACAAACTAAGTGTGTATTTTGTTGTCACTTGAAAAACATAAATAAATGTGTAAATGCTGAAAAATATCTGAATTTACACAAACTGGTACGTTATTGTAATTTACACATAATGATATACACATAGGTAAGAGCGTAAATTTCTAAAGTCACCCACTTGTCATAAAAATACATATTTTAATGTGTGTTTAGTTTGTGGCATTAAGTTTGTAAGTTTGCTATCAGTGCATAAACTTATAAAAATGTGTAAATGTAGATTACTCCTGAAATTACACTAATTATTGTGTTGAAAAAGTTATAAATGCATGAATTTTAAAGTAGACGTTACGAAAGGGATAGGAGGCTTACATATCATTCAGAGCTAACCTTTTTATTTTAGTAAACCCATTCCATAAATAACATGGTGTCATTGCTTTGCTGTAACAGTATTTTTAAGTAATAAATTAATATATTTATATATTTTTATAAGATACTCTGACCACCTCTCTCACTCTCCCCGTTTCAGCAACACGTGAACATTTAGAAGAAGTTAAAAAAAATTAATCTCGACCCATGTAACAAATGTAACAAATATTTTGTTACATGTAACGTAAAATTTTATTCATTTAATTAGTAAATTTTAATTTCGTTTTCCAAATTCCCTTTTAAAATTTGTACATCAAATGTAAGAATGCTTGATTGTATAATTATAGGTTTTGATTAAATCGTAATTTCTTTCAGCCATCGCACAGACTGCTCTTTTTCACAATTTTACTTGTAATTTTCAGTAATAGTGCTAGATTTCATTCTTAAAGCGACATTAGGAGGACTTCATAACGAGGCATTATAATAGAGATATAATCCCACTTTATGCTTATTCATAAAATTAAATTATATTTTTTGTACTGTTGGTATTCTTTTTTGCTGCCCCCCCCCCCCTTAATTAAAATGATAGTAGTTTAATCTTCAGTAAAATCTAAAAACTATTTCGAATTCATTTAATATGTAATATAAAATATAATTCACGTAATTAAGATAATTCTAAATTCGTATCCTGAGTTATTTATACATTTTGCACATCAAATATAAGTATGCTTGATTTTACCCTAAATTATTTGAGCCGTCTGGTAGCTTGTAAACTTTTATCCATTTCAAAGTTTAACTTGTAATTTTAGTTTAACTTCAGTTCGCAGTGCAATTGATGGTTGTATTCAGGAACTACTTCAACCCCGAGTTAGACGCGAATCTAGCATACAAAACTAAAATCGTAATCTTCGTTGACTTGGCTTCATCATGTTTAAGTTGAAAACTAATGGTGTGTCCAGCTGATTGAAGACGCTCTCGTTCAGAAAAATATAGTATATAATAAGTTATTCTCTTATAAAATATAAGGTATGAAATGTCATACGTCCGTATTACCTCTAACTTTTTTATCTGGTTTGTTTCTATTTATGTATAAATGTATATGATACATGTTGGATTGTTTTTTACGTATAAGACTTTTTTATACGTATAATTTACTTGCCTTAAAAAATGTCACCATTACATAATTCCTGATAAATGTGTATTAAAATAACAACTGTTGTATCTAAAGTCATTTATTTCTTGAAAAATTTTCATCTTAAAAAGAATTTATGAATGTATGTTAACAATAGCAAAGTAAACATTAACATAATTTTTTTTTTTTTTTTTGGGGGGGGGGGGAGGTGTTAAATTTTGGTTCGGTTGTGTGGAAGATATTATAGTTTATTTATAAACTATTATACAAATGTATACCATATCTATAAATTATATATTCTGATTTATAAGTTAAACAATTCATCTGAGTTTTATTTATTTATTGAATTTTTTTTAAATTATGAAACTTATAATGTTAACTAAGTTTATCATCGATTAAAACTATAGCGTTACTTTTGAGTTTCTACGTTACATTTCCTAATTTTGAGAGATTAATTTTTTTAATTTTTTATCTTAATTACATTAAATTTTCAGCTGTGTTTTAATTTGAAAATGTTACATCGGAAGAACTATGTTCCACTAAAATATTCATAGTAAAGAACACACATTTTTTTTAAATTATAGAATTAATAAAAATACACAGAAGTAAATTGCAAAAGGGCGCAAATACGTTGATTTAAAATAACTCCAGATCAAAAATTCTAAAGAAAATTTATATTAAAGTAATGGCTTTTTCTTCAAATATGCATTTTCCATTCCAATTTTGCATATTATTACAGAACTGATATGACATAAAACATATGATTGTATGTATATAAAAAATTATAACAGTTGTGTCTTAATGAATATTCAAAATCGAACTTATCATTCTCTCCCTCCCCCTCTACATAAATATCCCCCGCCGGGTGAGTTTTATACACTTAAGACACACATGTAATTATCAAATAAATTCTACGAGCATTAATTTCGAAAATGTATAAGAGAGTCAATTGATATTTGGATAGAGACACAGTATTTCTCGTTTTATTTTTTACTAAAGCTGATAAATAAAAATACACATTAGTTTGGTATCTAAAATTTTAATTAGAATATCTGAAAATTTCATTATGAAGATAAGATTAATTTCATTAATGTTAAAATATATTTGTATTTTTTTTTCTTTTTTTAAGAAACAAATTTCTAAATATAAATTTAATGCAAAAGATGTTACTTTAATGATTCAACAGCTTTTTTGATAGTCCTGATAATATTTTATATGGCAAATTCTTTGTAATGATGAGTATTTATGAAAAGAAAACAATTCATCATGTAATATAGGTGATTTATGTATATATAAACAAATCAGCTAAAATATTTGCAGGTAATATGTGTGTGTGAGAGAGAGATGAAGTTTACATACATTTTTTCTATTTTTTTATAGTATTTTAAATTTTACTTTTATAACTGTATGTAACACAGTACCTTTAATACAACTGACTTTGTATCTTGATTCTGAAAAATAAAACATGAAAAATTGAGTCTGAACTCTGAAAATAAAAAGTGTGGAAATTGCAAGTTTACCAACTATGATTATTCCATCTGATTAGTCTAAAATCTATCATTAATTAATTATTTATTTTTCTTTATCTTAATTTTTAATTGCATGTTCTGAATAATATATAAATGAGGGGAAGATATAAAATTAAAAAGCAAGGAAGAATATAGAAAATAAAATAGCAGTTTTTATGTGTATATTTAGAGGAGAGTGGGGAGGAATGGGACACTTTTCACAAAAATAATAAAATCAACTTTACTTGACACAAATACAAAAACTTTGATTTATAGAATACAAAATGAAATACTTTCTAATGTCCTTGAGCAATATAGAAACATAATTTGAAGAATCAATTTTATAATTAAAGAAATTGAAAATGGTCACAATGTGTCCCATACTTCCCCACTAACAGAGAAGTAATATTTGTACTATGATGGTTGATGAGGAATATCAAAAACTAATGTCTTAAATGACTATATGCTGAATTTTAAATCCGTAGCTGCTATAGTAGCATAGTTTTAAAGGGAGGGGTAAAGTTCTAAAAACCTATTTATAGGGAGTTTTTAAGAGGTGGGGAGTGAGTGTGATAGGCTGATTTGGAGCTTATGATGCTACACTTGTGATAGTGGATGAGAAGTGTGTACATCACTATGAGTCCAAACAACACTATTTTATCGCATCCACTATCACAAAACTAGCCCCATAAGCTAAAAATCAGACTTTCAACTACCCCCCCCCATTTTATTCCTCCCTACAAAACTATATGAATATTGCAGCTACGGTTCTGAAACTAAGCATAAATATATCGATATTCTTCAGCAACCCGTTGCTGTACAGATATTTCATATACACTAGACACAATAGTTATTGAACCTCCATCGAATATGCGTATTTTGCATATTACGCAAAGAACTGTGTAAATTACAATAACACAATAATATGTGTTTTTTGCGTAATACATATTTATCAGCGTAATCACAGAAGGTTACACAGATCAATGAGTAAGAATATAACGCAGATATATGTGTATTCTTGCGCAATTTACACATTAATGTGGGTATTTCATGAGTGATCACAATAACTTTTACACACTTAGTGTTATCATAAAATTACATACTTAAATGTGTATTTTGAAATTTACACATTAGCCGTGTATTTTGGCAATTTACACACAAATTTACACATATAAACAAATCGTTTTTGTATCATCGATTTACACATTTTTGTGTGTAAATTTACACTTTTATTTTTTAGAGTGTGACTCTCCTTTACCTGGTATTTATATTCCTTGGACGCCTAGTTCGAGGCTTATTTATTGTCAAGCCAGTTTCCTTTTTCTTCTTAATTACAGAACGAACACTATAAAAATTTAGATTTAAATTTTTACATATTCCTCGGTAACTTAATCCAGAATTGTTAAGAAATATAATCTCCTCAAGGTTAGCAACAGACAGGTCACATGTTTTCGGCGCCATTAGAACAAAAACTTCCGAGAATTCCTGCTCCTGTTAATATATTATGTGACTTTAAAGTGCGGGGCTAATGTAATGCGGGACTGATATGCTAAACATTTGCATAATGTTCGCATTTAATGCCTTTTTTAATAGTCAATTCTTCGTGTGCGAAACATTTTATGGGAAAATATGCATAAATACTTTTTAGGTATGAGAAAATAATTAATTTATTTTTTAAAATGTGTAATATTACTGTTTAAGGAAAATGGGTAGATATTTTTATTTTGTTCTTATATAAATAAATAAATAATTAAGAGAATAGTTTCAAATTTGCTTTCTATGGTTACTTATGCAAAAAACCATCTGCGTGCAAATACTTTTTTTTTTTTGCTCACTGCGTATTACATAGATAATACAAAATTTATTCCAATTTTAAAATTTTAAAACACGCACTTCTATATTATATAAAATGACGTCATTTGCATCAGCTGAAAAATTTCACATTTACGATCAAATATTAAACAACATCGATAAAAACGTATAACGGAGTCACAATCGATAAATAATACAAAAATACCGCCATAAGCGATGTCGTCAATTAGGAAACTTGACACACACACACAAAAAATATATGCTATCTAATAATTTGTATGTCTTCATTTGTTTGTAACACAAGCAAAGACATTTAAATTCAAATATAGATAGTAATAGTTCCACGTTTTATCACAATCGTTCATTGACATTTTTTAATAGCACGTATTTTAATTAATCATTTTCTAAAAAATGGAAAATTTCTGGAAAATGGCGACAAAAGATATAATAATTTGCTATTTCTCCTTTACTTTTTTGTTAGAAATTAAGTAATTTTGTTGACAATATTAAAGATAGAATGTTAAAAACTACAAAATAATAATAATAATAATAATAACATCTGAAAAATTGATATGCAGTTTTGAAACAAATAACACTTAAAAGTACAATTTTTCTTTGTACGACGGTATAAAAATCGAAAATGCGTGATGCTTAGAAATTAAAATATTTCCGTAGAGGTAATTTCGCATTTAACCGTATAACGTTATATCTTATTTGTTTTACGGCTGGCTTAAACAACGGAACGTTATTTTTTAGATGCGACACTTTAATTTCTGCCCGAAAAAATAAGATATCTGGGTTAAAAAATTTCTATCAAAAGATTGGAAAATTACTTACAAATAATCTACTTACGTGTCCTTAAATTGAATGTGCATGACATCTTGATTAAAAATTCGAGTAATATTAAAACGATTATATGAAGCGCTGCTGCTTGTAACTAAAAGGGATGGAAATTTAATGGAAGCGAAAAGTGTACTTGTGATTAAGACCAAGAGAAAAAATTATAAAAATTGAATAATAAAAAATGTATAAATTGTTAAATAATATGAATAAAAAGACATATTATTAAATTATTTTTATCAGTTTGTGATCGATAGCGAAAATAAAGAAGCAGAAAATTAATATTATACTTGTTATCATTTCGGCTTCTGATTTTCATTAAAAAAAAAAGAATTTCGCAAGCATTAATCATAAAAAATAATTTAAATGATATAGATAAATAATATTTTTACATGAACTTAAAAACGGGAAAATTAAAATTTCATAATAAACAAAATAGATGTTCCTAGCCATTGCACACTTCATTCATTCATTAAAATATAATATAAAGTAAACATCTGAAAAATATATACATCATTATATATCCAACTAAAGGCAAAAAGTTACAATTCAAATCTCTAGCAACAAAATATGTACATTTTTTATCAATGGCGTCCGTAGAATGGTGTAAAAAATGAAAAGTGTCGGAAGAATAAAAACTCTATGTGGAATATTTCCATCTTTAATCTTATCTTAGTTCTGCGAAAATGAAGCATTTTCTTATAATCGAATAAAAAAAGAAGCATATCAAGTAAATGTAAAATATATATATACATATATACAGGGTGAGTTAAAAATATCGAAACAATAGTCTATCTCCTTAAGTATTGTCCCTACACCCATACTTCCATTTGCAAAAAAAATCATAAAAAAGGTGAAATTTTATATAAGTTGCAACTCCATGGGGGGGGGGGGGGGGTCTATTTGAAAAATTACGAAAATTAACGTTTTATACGGCTCCCGTAGGATAAAAATTCCAATTAGGAAAACTTTCCTTATCCAGTCCTGAATAAGACACAAAAAATTGCATCTTCATATCTTCAAGTTATAATCTAGAAATACATATAATATCTGTTGATTTTCTAGCCGTTTGAATTATTCATAAGGTTTTAAGGGATTAGACATAAATTGAAATGCGCGCAATTCAAAAGACAATGTTACTTTAACAGTTCTAGGAAAGTTGTAAAAATAGATCTTTTGAGTTAAAATTATTTTTTTTCTTTTTTTGTGATGGTTAGCCATATAAATTGCTAAGAAAATCACATCCTAAAATTTATCCTAAAATTTATAAAAATTTAATATGGTTAGTACAGGTGTAAATGGGATAATTAAAAATCGTTATAACTCGAAACATTATTTATCGGATTTCAGTTTCTTTCCATTTAATTAAAGATGAAAATCTGATTTTAGTTTTGTTTCAGGGTTTTTGTTTTTCAATATTAATTTTAAAACCATTAAAATTATTTATTGAAAAAATAATATAACTTTAAAAAAAATCATATTTTCAAAAGTAAATATTTTTTCAATTTTTCTCGAAACAAAACTAATGTAAAATAATTAAAAATGACATGTTTCAAATTTGTAATTTTTTCTATAACAATTCTTAACTTTTAATAATTTAAAGACAAGAAATAGACGGGAAAAAATTCATTATGCAGAAAAACGAAATGTACTGTTTTACTGCCCGTTAGTTATTTAAAAGAATGCTTTTCTAAGTTGCAGATTAAGTCTTTTTTAGAAATTTACCTCTCACAACTTCAAGCATTTTATCGTACTAGAGAAACTGTTAAAAATCTCTATTCTGGGCCCAGGTCGGGTCAGGACCGAGACGTTACTTTTTTTTCAACACTCGCGTATTTGGGCCTAATGTATTTTTCATACCTGCTTTGCTCTTCCTAGGTCTTCGCTGGACGAAATTTTCAATCCCGGTCTCGAACAATCCGTATTAAAATCACTGTACCTGACTAACCTAATACGTGCCTGAAATAAGTAAAATTTGGTTCAATCAAAATTTTTACAAAAACCACATAGATTTTAAAATCGCTTTTCTTTTACCAAAAAAACATTATTTATTTATTTATTTATTTTGGAGAATAGTATATTCAAATGCTAAAAAATTAAACACAATAAAACCAGAGAAAAAAAATCTGCCTATGACGAAACTCTGTCGTAAACGGAAAATGTCGTCATCTATGCAAAATACTACAATAATACCTGAGAAAAAAATAAACTCCATTTAATCCTCCTAGGAAGGGCATTTGTCTATAACGTATTTTTTCGTTCCTATGGGCTTCCGCCTTAAAAGGTTTTACTGTATAACATTTTAAAAATTCTATAACGCACGGAATATGGATTAGCGTTATTAAAATATAAGTAAAACATTTGCATATCAACAGAGATTCATTGATAAAATAAATATCACAGCCGCTTCTTTAATAAAAAAGTATAAATATAAAAAACGAAAAGCTATAAGTACTTTTGGTCAGAACTTCTTAATACGAAATAATTTTTAACCACACCGAAGTAAAAAACTATGTAGAAATTCACGACTGAGCTATGCTATTATGAAAACTTTTTTCTATACCGGTCTGGGTTATGATTTTAACTTTTCTTCCATGCCAAGCAATTTTTCCCCCATTAGTCGGTTTGGGACCGGACCTAAATATTTTGATCCATGCAGACCTCCAGTGCTGACGATCAACATAATTTAAAAACAAGTTTTGATTTAAATCAATACGCTGCTTTATTATGTCCAAATAAGAGGCACTGTTTTAAATCGACATTTAATAATGGATAATTTGTGGACGATCCCTGAATTCCTTAGAAAATCAGTCAAAAATGCTTCGTTTACAAGCATGGTAAAGTGGTGTAAGTCGTGAATTTTGGAGAATTTTGAATTTTAATATCTCTGTTAGGTTTTCAGATAACGAGATATTTTTTTTTGTTCAATTTAGGAATGGATAAGGAATAATTTCGTAATTGGGAATTTTGCTTTACGGGGGTCGTACAAAAATGTAATTTTCGTATTTTTTCAGACAGACCCCCCCCCCATGGAGTTGCAATTTCTCTTATCAGAAATTTCACCTTTTTTTATGAATTTTTGCAATTGGAAGTATGGGTCTATAGACAATATTTAAGTAGATAGCCTATTGTTTCGATATTTATGACTCACCCTGTATACACTGGTGTGCAAAATTTAAGCACGAACGGATTTTCAAGCGAATATTTTCACGCGAATATTCAACAGGTAGTAATATAATTCGAATAATTACTATCCCTGCATAACAGCTAGTCCATATAACATCTCACTCAGGTCACACATGGTCATAAGAGTCACAGTCACTACGGCGAAGCCAAAAATAAGAAATTCAATGCGTCTATTTTATGAGTCACAAATGACTACTATATGTGACTCTACTGTCAGGTCACTGCGACTGCCGATTTGTGACGAGTCACCAGTTTACTTTACAGTGTCATTTTATTGAGACTCTCATGTGACTGTCATTTGGAGGCTCAATTTCAAAGTCATTGTGAATGTTGCATTATTATAAATAAGAAAATAATGACAGATTAAAGTCACATGGTGACTTTCTGTCAGAAGACTTTGCCAAATGGTAACAGAGACTCTACTGTGAAGTAACCACTGTGCAAAGTGGTTAAAACTCACCATAAGATTTTAATTGGACATTGTTTGGTGATTTATCATAATGCATTATTTACAATGACTTTGAAATATAGCCTCCAAATGACAGTCACACGATTTTTCCAATAAAACGACAATGTAAAGTTACCTGGTGACTCGTCACAAAGCAGCAGTCGCAGTGTCCTGACAGTGGAGTCACGTATAGCAGTCATTTGAGTCTCATAAAAGAGACGCATGAAATTTCCTATTTTTTTGTTTCACCGTAGTGACTGTGACTCTTGTGCCGATGTGTGACCTGAATGAGAGGTTATATGGACTAGCTGTTATGCAGGGATAGTAGTTATTCAAATTATATTACTTCCTTTTGAATATTCGAGTGAAAATTATCACTTGAAAATCCCTGGAAATTGGCATTTTGGGACTCCGTCCTTAAATTTTGCACACCAGTATATATATATATATTAATGAGCTTGCGTGATCGGAAGATATTTTCTAAACTCAATTTATTTTTTTATTATTATTAAACGGTACAATATGCAAATATTTTTCACTATAGTGATAAAATATATGTATACGTAATATTTTTTAATAAATTCTGAAAAAAATCGGAAATTTTAAATTTTTTTGAATTTTTAGGTGGTTTGCGCGATCGGAAGATATAGACTGATTTGAAAAATTCTTTTTTTGTTTTTTCTTGTATTTACCAATCGCAACTTTTCCGCACTATAGCGATTCGGAAATAAAAACGTTTGTTTTTTCGCTCCACCCTAATATATATATATATATATATATATATATATATATAATAACAATTTGAAAACGTGGCCCGTAAACTCTGGTCATGACATTGTCATTAAAATTTGAGATATAATAGGGATTACTTTCATGCGTTGCTGCTTGAAAATAGAGAAAAGTATAACTACATGTAAAAATGTAAAGAACATTGCAGAAAAAAATTCTAATGATGAAACAAGCGTATAACTCCCAAAAAATTATAATTAAAGATTAATTTTTTCTCAATTTATTTATCGTTATAAAAATATTGATATCATTAATCATAAATCATACTTTAATGATAATTATTTCATAATATTTGACAGATTTCAGATATTTAATTAAAAAAATGCGTTTGATAAATTAATTGTTTAAGGCGTAAACATTTTTTATGGATTTAATTGTATGTTAAATGAAATATTATATCTTCTGACAAATAATTATCCTTAATATGATTATTTTTTTATTTAATTTTATTTCTTTATTGTTTTTTTACAAAAATTGATAATAAAAATTATTTACAATAATGCTACTGAAAATGCAAATTTCCTGTATTACACTGTTTGTTATAATTCCCATGAAAGTAACAAAAAATAAATTGTTAAGTATATCAATATTACATAATAATGCTTAGAAATGTATTCATATTTTGAACATTATTGTTTAACATCTGCTATTTTGCTTCAAGTAAAAGTTTTTTAAACAATTAGTATTCAAAAATCCCGCAAAATTATGTATTCACGTACATTCCTTCTATTTTTTAAATTATATCTCCTTTGCTACTCTGTCTTATCTTCTTTTAATTCTTTTACTTTAAGAAATGTTCATCGTTAAATTTGATAGACGAATTTAAAAATGAAAATAACAGAAATAATCTTCTTTTGCAGGTTATTTTAATATGCCAAAAAATTCTTGTTATTAAGTGTTAATTTTAATTGTATTTCATGCATTGTTTTTGGATAGTTATCATTAATAGTGATTCTTTTTAGGTGCGTTAGTAATTATGTAAATACGTAAGACCTGTCTATAGTCGTCGTTCAGTCTGTCTGTCCGTCCGTGTATAACAATACGAAACTCAACTGAATCCTTTGAAATTTAATATGTATAATTTTTACATAATTTTTTCGAGTTATTTCAAATTTTCTGAAAATCGGATGTATAGTTCAATTACAGGGCTAATCAAAATTATACTGTTGCTTTACGGTCAACAGGAAGAAATAGATTCAAGTGTATTTTTAAGATATTTCAATCTTTCGAAAATAATAAGATATTTATGAATTTATGATGCATTAAATTATTAATTCTGTACAATTTATAGTACAAAGGATATTTGTTATTAAATTACCTGACCACAAAAGTATATTTTGTTACATAACGGCATAGGGGGAAACATTGTTCGGGGGTCATTTTAATCACATTAAAATATTTCACAAATTATGAAATCGAAATACATTGCTGAGGTTTAGTACAATTTACTTTTTGTATAATAGAAAGTGGATAGTATTTACAGGGACACTTAAAAAATTTGGAATATTTATACAGTATCTGAAGTATTGTATACTATTACACCTAGACCTAAATATTTTAAAATCTTTATTATGGTACAAACGCACCTCATTTGCACACGCACGAAATTGCACATTTGACGTGCAATTTCGAAGTTTTGTAAACTGTCTTGCTGAAATATGCATGGAAATAGAAAGACATTATAAGAAAAAAATTTCTTGTGCGACGCGATCACTGTTAAATTTCAACAGAACTTTTCCTTGACGAAGTTTTCTAATTAACGAAATTTTCCGTCGAACATTCACTATAGACACTTTTATCACGTAAATTAATCTCCATATTACGTAAAATAAATTCTATATAACGAAGTTTATTCCACTATTGTGCGTTGACAGCATTCAAAAGCAAAGATTGTTGTGGCGATAGATTGATGCATTTATTTTCGTGGATTGTATGAAAATAAATTGTTCATATATTTATTTAATCATTTACATTATTCTTGGTACTAAACAAAAGAAATTAATTCGTGTTAAGTAAATACTTGCTACCGTCACTCTCCCATACATACGCTGTGGCGTTGACAGTATAAAAAAACCTCCTTTATCTTTTTTTTTTTTTTTTTTTTTTTAATAGAACGCATTTTAATTAATTATTTTTTCCAGATGTTATGTAAAAATGGCGACAAAAGATATAACATTCTACTGTTTTTTTCTACATTAAGGACTACATTAAAAAATAGTATAAAAACTACAAAATAATAATAATAATGATAATGATAATAATAATAAAATCTGAAACATAAATTGTGATATCCTTTTCAAACAAATTACATTTAAAAGTACTTTTTTCCCCACGTACAGCATTATAAAAATTTAAATATTGGCTTAAAATTAAAAAAAAAAATTGCAGTAGAGCTCATTCGCATTTAACCGCACAATGATACATCCTATATGTTTTCCGGCTGGCTTAAATAAAGGAAAGTAATTTTTTTAGAAGCAACACTTTAATTGTCTCCTAAAAGAAAAATCATATCTGGGAGAAAAAAACTCTTATCAAAAGATTGGAAAATTACTTACAAGTAATTTACTTCCACGTCCCCCAATAGACTGAACATGACATCTTGATTAAAAGCGTGAGTAATATTAAAACGATTATGTTGTTTAAAACCATGCAGGATAAAAAATAAATGCACGTGGAAAATATATTTGTATTTAGGATAATTAGAAAAAAAACATAAAAATTATGTAATAAAAAATTCAAAAATTAAAAAAAAAATTATTAAAAAAGTTGTGTTATGAGACATTTCTTTTCAGTTTGTAATCGTTAAAAAGTATAAATCACACAAAATGTGTGGTAAAGTCTCAAAAAATTAATTTTGCATTTAGCCATCATTTTCGGTGTATGATTATCATAGAAAAATAAGTCGAAAGCATATTACAGGTAAAAATAATTTAAATGATATTTGTAAAATATATTTTAAGATAAACTTAGGACCGAGAAAATTAAATTCCGATTTTAAAATGTCTATTTTGATATTTGTAAAAATGTCTAAAGTATGTTTTTTCGAACTCTTCAAAAATAAATGTTGCAATCCAAGTTGAAGATTATTAATAAAGTAAAGATGATATAATGTAAACAGATGAGTAAAATAAATCTCATTATGTGTCCAATCAAAAAAATAAAACGGCAATTCAAATTTCTAGCAATGAAAATTATGTATCAATATTTAATCACATCTGCAAAATAGCATGAAAAGTTAAATATGTCGAAAACTTAACATCTGTATGTGGGATATTTCCATCTTAAAAATTATTATCTTATCTCAACGAATATGAAGCAATTTTGTAACGTTAGAGAAAAAAAGGCCACATAAAATAATGGAAAAAATATACATACATATATAATAAAATAATTTGAAAACATGTCCCGAAAACTCTATACATCACATTATCATTAACAATTTTAGTAATATAATAATGATAAATTTATACGCTGTTGTTTGAAAATAGAGAAAATAATAACTACATACATAAATTGAAAAGAACATTAAATCAAAAAAATCCTAATAATGAAACGATCGAATAACTTCTAAAAAATTATATCTAAAGATTAATTTTTTTCAGTTTATTGTAGTTAAAAGCATATTGATATCATTAATCATAAATGATATTTTAAAGATATTTATTTTACGATCTTTGACATATTTCAGATATTTAAGAAAAAAATGCGATTTATCAATTAATTGTTTGCGACATGATTTTTTTAAATTTAGATTTAGTTGTGTGTTAATTGAAATACTTTGACAGACAGTTTTCCTTACAATAAAAAAGTATATATATATATATCTGTGTGTGTGTGTGTTTTAATAACAATTTTAATGATTTATTTATTTATAGTAATAGCAGTGAAATGCAAATTTCTTGAGAAATAAATAGCATATAGGAAAATGTTCGCAATTATTTTGTTTAAATAGTCTCGCAAGATGTATGATTAAAAAAACACAATTACAAAAAGGTATTACATTACAAAAGAATTTATAATGAGTGATCTAAAAGTAAATGTATGCAACAGCAACAAGATTGGAAGTAACTTTAGAATAAAAATGATTTCCTTTTTGTCATATAAAAAAAACAGATTTTAAATAATTAATGATCAAAATTTAATGACGAAAATAGAATTTCAAAACGTTTAATTTATATGTGACTTAGTTGCGATAAATTACGCAAGTACTAAGAAGAAAAAAGGAATTGTTTGTACAAGATATATAGGGGAGAGTGGTGTACATTGGACATATGTGTACCTCGGACCTATGATAATTCTAGCTTTATTTGTTTAGATAATTAAACAAGAACATTTGTATATTAACTATTTGCCACCAGAGATCTAATTTAAGTTCTTGCCATTTGTTAAGAAGGTCAACTAATTGTACAACTTTTAAAAAAGGAAATCCACCCTTCAAAAAATTTCATTGTTATTTCTATGTTATTTTTATACTAAAACATATCTATTTCTTTAATGTGACTTATGCATAATAAAGTAATGCTCTAGCTATTACACCATGTGTTTTAAATAAAGTTAGGCTGTACCTCGAACCTATTAAAACTGGTGTACCTTGGACCTAGTCCAAGGTACACTAGGTATTGTCTAATGGATCTGAAACTTAGCTCAATAAGTTATCATATGGAATTGACTTATCTAATTACAAACTTAAAAATAAATATATAAAATAAATATAATTACTAATATAAATAAGCTTTAGTGTCTTTTTTGATTATAGTAAGTGTAATTGTTCTGAAGTTTTATGCCTACTCAGACTTTTTTATTTAAAAAAAAAAAAAAAAACAATGAAATGTATTAAAAAAATTATATACGTAACTTCTTGATAATTAAATGTTGATATTATTCGCTAAAGTTTTTTTCCATCCTTAGTAATGGGACCAAGATATACCACTAGTGGTGTACTTCGGTCCTATTTTTATTTTATTTTTAATTCAAAATTTATCATGGAAATTATTTAAATAAAAATTTAAGAAAAATATATGTAGTGTATAACATCATGTAATACAGAAGTAAAAAAAGAGAAAGAGAAAAAAGATGTAGAAAATATAAATGTTTTAAATACACTAAAAGTAGAAAAGTCTTGAAAACTCCCTCAAATGTTCGGAGTTTACATTAATTTGCTGCGTATTCAAATATGGAAATTAAATGAATTTCACTGAAAATTTTGCGAAATAAATCGGGTATCACCAGGTTAACTTCATATATGACAACATACGTTTGTCACCAAATATGGCCGTATTTTGCCAAGTTCATGAAAATTTGACAACGTGTCTGTAATTTCCACCAAAACAATCGTAGAAAAATCGTAACTCGAAAAAAATAAATGTGAAAAATTAACTTTTTTACCAAAAATAAAACCAACTGTAAAAACTACTGCAAAATAAAAAATCTTTTTTTTAACAGAATAGTTAATAAAAAAAATTAAATAAAGAACTTTGTGCTTAGCACGCGTTTTGTTATATTAAATACATTAATTTTATTTTTTGAGCCGGTGTTTGCCAATCCACGTTTCTGCATTTTCAAATTTATGATTGACTACGATTTTTTCTTAAATAATAGGCTGTATAAACGTACTAATTTTCTATTAATACTTAATTTTAGCAAACGTAATTATAGTTGCTATTCTCACTTGAAAATACACGTTTATAAAATCCGATGAAATGTTTCAAATTTGTTAAAATAAAATTTTTAAAACTAAATAATAAATCGTAAATACAGTCGTAGATATTTGGATTTATGTATATAGAATAATAATATTTAACTTGGCTTGGCTGGCACCAACTCCAAAAGATCGAATTGATGTACTCAAATGTAACAAAACGCATCATAAATACAATGCTCTTTATTTAATTTCTTTTTTACTATTTAAAAAAATATATTTTTTACTATGCAGTAGTTTTTAAAGTCGGTTTATTTTTGGTAAAAAAAAGCTTACTTTTCATGCATTTCAGATTTTGAAATGCAATTTCAGCGCTGAAGCCGTTTTAACCTGTAAAAATAACTTTTCTTCGGGCGGTTTAGGGGCGGTACATTCGGGACGTGTACCTGTACGTAAACCTGTTTCTCGTACTCGATTTTAGAAGCCCAGTGTCCCGAAAATCTTCCCATTTACGATATCATGAAACATACTTTTTTATCTTGAGCCCTTGGGGACGAGCGACACGTATACGTGCCGCAAAAAGACTTCAAAATCTTTGTATATCCCACCAGTAAAATTATACTGAAAAAACTGTATTATTTAATCGGAACACTTTCTCGATTTAATAAGGCACAATTTCCTGGTTTTTAAAACCAGTTAAAATAACCATTAAACATTTCGTAAAAGACTGTCGTCGCGAAGGTATTAAGATAAAATTGCAGATTTCTTTATCCAGGAAATTATTCGTTTACTTTATTTAATAATAATAAAAAAAGAAATAGGAAAAAAGAAAATGTAAAACATTTATTTCATTTCAATTGTTTCGTAAGATTTATGATTAAAAAAATTAAATAGAATTATAAAATACCAATACTATTGTATTACAAAAGAATTTATATTAAACGATTTAAAATTGAATGTATGCAATAGCGACAAGTTTAGAAATAACATCAGAATAAAAATGGTTTTATGTTTCAATTCTTTTTCGCAATCTTAAAAAAATCACAAGAGAGATTAAATGATATATGCTCGAAATTTAATGACGAAAATAGAATTTCAAAATGTTTCATTTATATGTGACTTAATTGCAGTCTTTATCGTATAAATTACGAAATGTTTCGAAATGTAAAAAGGGAACTGCAATATTCTGATACTTAAAAGATTAATTTGTTTCTAAAGTTTGTGCAATGTTTTCTTAGTTTAAAATATATAATATAAAGAAGCTTGTAAATTCATTTTTGAACGATCTAAAAAAAAACCTTTTTTTGTTAAAAAAACTTGCATATAATAAAGAATTTAATTATTTATTTATTTATTTTAGGTGTGATGCGCATCTAATGAAAGAATGTAAGGAGCCATGTGTAAAAAATAATCAAGGACCAGATATAATTCCACAAAAGAGCTTTTTTCATGGTAAGAAAATGAAAGGAACATAAATTTTAACAAAAATTCTGCAGGACAGAAATTTTGTATTTTTTTATTGTACAGAAATTGCATACACATTAATATTACCTTAAAGTAAAATAAAACGTAGATGGCCGTGCTTGCAAAATGAGAAAAATAGCACATAACGGAAATATGTCAGAAAAATTGTACTATATTTCAAATGAAATGGCATATTTAATTCACAATAAGATTTTTCATACTATTATAAATTATTAATTTCTAAAATTTAGTATTGTTTATGTAACATTTTGAGGGAAATTAGAGATACTTTCTAGGTTTTAAAGCAAGGATAGTCTAAATAAAGTTATTTATTAGATTATAGTAAAATTTCATAATTACAACTTAATTAAATTTAACTGAATAAAGATCGGCAATACAGAGACAGAGGTGTAAAAAACGAACAAAACACTCATCATAAATCTACATATCACAATATAAAAATATGTCAAAACTACACATTTAAAAAAAATTGGAAAATTACAAAAATTTTTCTAATGGAATTACATTCAAAGAACTTTTTATGCAATGACAACAATAAAAATTCATGTAACAGATACATGTAACCTTACAGATACATGTAACCTTACGAGAATTATGGATGAAATTATACTAAAATTACCAAACTTTTAATAGATTCTTTTGTAAAGTTACAAATGTCTTTAGTTTTGCTTACAAGTTTTATAGGTGGACATCATTTTCTTGTACAGTATACATATAAAACTTTATTAAGCATAACAGATTTCGGTAAATTTAGACTACTAAGATTACAGTTTTTTTATAGTGTAGATTTTACGTTAAATTTTTTTGAAAAATCATTTTACTTTGAAATAGTCATGTTTTTAGTGATTCTTTACTACAATACTTGATACTGTTATATAAGCCTCCGATTTCGGAAACTCATTGTGTTAAAAAAAAAAAAAAATCCTTAAACAAAAAGCATTTGTTGCAACCTATAAATGAACTTATTGTTTTTATTATTTTCATTATTTTTTAACCTTCACAAGATTACAGAACAAAATATTACAGCTTTGTTCTCTTTAAGAAATAAAATTATATGTGTGACTTTAACTAGTTCGCAGCTGAAAAATGGGTATAATAAGTTTTGGATCATGCTTCCGAAAGCATTATTATTATTTTACAGTATTCAGTGGAAATATAAACATACTAAATTTAAGTAGATGACAATTGAACAAGTCTTTTTTTATATTTTAAAAAACACTCACTAGAACCAGACTGAAGCATTGTTTAAAAAGATAACAGTTCTTTTTTCTAAGTGTCTAACCATTAAAACATTGTTCTGGTCGAAAACTTTCTGATTTGCCTCATATACAGCTGTAACAGGATCCTAACCGTTGTCACACTATAAAATAACTTTTTAATAAATTTATATATATGTATGCATGTATATAAAACTGTAGGTATTGCTGTAATCCATTTTATTCCCAAAATGCTTTCAGTTAATCCAATATCTCAGTCATTAAAATGAAACCCTAATCCTTCAATTATGGTGTAATTTTTTTCCAGGATAATGCATAATTTCAGATATAATGTGGAACAGAATTATTTCATCTGCAGGCAGTCTCGCCTTATATTTTAATAGATTTCTTGTGCTTTGTTACGATAATTTTCTTGTTGGGTTTAAACTAAAACTTTCAATTTCCTAGAAATTTGTAAATGACTGGCTATGTAAAAGTTTTTCCGTGTTTAGGAATACCGAACACGACTGTTTTATATTCATATTTTTTCTGATCAATATCTTATTAAACAACAATTTTCTCTAAGTAATAATTTTCTTATGTTTGTAAAAATTTACATCTGTTGTTTTGACCCTAAGTTCTCTTTTAAGACAAATATATGACATGTTGTAATGTAAGAAAGGTAAACAATAGAACACGGAAGAATATCTTTTACTATTTGTCGGGAATTTTTATCTAACCATGTGCAAAGATAACCTATAGTAATGTAATTTGTTATCCTGACCACCGCAACCATTCGCAACAAGTTTAATTGCATTGATGTTTTCTGAATTCCCACTGTAAAGTTTGTTGTAATATGCTTCTTGAAATGTTGCACTGTGAAAACTAATCCGAAACGTTTTCGAAAAGGTTGGACAGCCAATAAAAATTATTTCTGTAAATTCGTTTTTAAATGTAGAAAATAAATAATTTTCTGAGATTTTAAAAGGTTAGGGAACATTTTTCGGAAATATGGTGACACAAAGGTACTTATAGTATATTTTTGTACTTGATTTTGGATATTTTTTGTGTAGTAAGAAACATCTGCCTCGTTTTAAGGTGCAGCTAAAAAACACTTCATTTTTTAAAATAGTCTTTAAATCTTGAAAAAAATATTGGTTTCAAAATTTCTGAAGAACAAGAACAGTTTTTTAAATCCATTGTTTCTTGAGGTAAAGGATGCATTGTGAATTCATGGGTAAATCAGAGGTAGATAATTTATATTTTCGCTTGTTGTTCAATTTTATTCATATCCTTTATATATATATATTTAAATCTGTTTTTAGAGAAAGAAACAAAATTAAAATAAAGAAAGAAGTAAAAAAAAAAAATAACAGTAATTTGAGTAAAATAGAGAAAGAAAGAAAAGAAATGTTTTAGTTACAGAAAATGAAAAGAGACAAGAAAAGAGTAAAAGAATTACAAAAGTAATTTACTAACTAAAAAAATAAGGGAAAAGATTAGAAATTTTTGATAAGTTTTTTCAGAAATTTCAAAAATAAAATAAGTTTTTAACTGACAGATATAACCTAAATTAGTAGCATAAGTTTCGTCAAACTAAGAGAGCTTTAAAGTTCAAACTAAGTAAGCACTGGCGATATATATCAAATCAAGAAATCAACAAATCTGCTATTGCCTTTTCGTGTTGGACTTCCAGTCGCTGTTTTAATTTTTTCATGGCTAGAATTTTTTATTCTCTGTCTCTCGCACTCACATGTGTTTCCATAAAACATTTAAAAATTCTGATAAACATTTGAATAATCTCGCATCATTTTATTATCTCAATTCAGGTTAGAAATCACTTTAGTAATTCTTTCACAATTTTCTTGTCTTTTTTTCCAATTTTATAGCAAAAAAGAAAAAACTTTTTTTGCTAATATGTTATTTTTATTTGTTTTTCTAGATTTTATTATTTATTTATTTTTGTATTTTGTATTTTATTTCTTTTAATCTTTTTTTTTTAATCTCCATGTCGCTTGTAAATGTTTTCTATTCTTGTGGCAGCATTTTCCCAATTCTACATGTAAAAAGTTTTTAAATCAATGTTATCGCCACCTATTGCACACATTGTAATCTCTTCTCTTTTTCTTTTCTACTCATTTGTCAGATTGTACCAATTAATAACATATTTTTATAGTATGACTGAATGTTAACTTTCAAGCTCTGAATGCGTGCTATGATTTGTTTTGCTTTTATGATGATTTTTCATAGAGTTTTATTATTTTAATTTTATGTTATTGCCAGTTTCTGCTGTTCTTTCTTCAAATCTTACACTGCCTTTTCTTTTAGAACGCACAGAGACTGTAGTCAAATCATGTGAATCAGAAGAAGACACAACGCTATCGACAATTGAAAGCGAAAAAAACAGAAAATATGGAGATTATCAAAGCGTAACTTACACAGAAGAAACTGAGCTAATAACGGTAAGTATAAAATAAAGAAAATTGTTTAGATTGAATTTTAAAATGATGGATTATGTAAGCCTAAGATTATAAATATATAACTAAATGAAATGATAAATATATAAAAATTTACCAATCTTTTAATTTGTTTTTACTTAAGTGTTACTTTTCAAAAATGCAACTAAATAAAATACCAAAAATAAATCTATCTAAATAAAACATTCAGAAAAAAATATAGCTTTATCGTAAAATATTAGTGTGTGAGAATTTATATACAAAAGGACAAATAATTTTTTTAATAAGTGTGTAATCAAATTAGCACAATGCGTCTTTCTTAAAGTAAAAATATGTTAATGAAAACGATCAAAATTTTAAAAATTAATTTAGTGATTATTTTATATGAAAATCTCTTTTAAAAGCATGCACTATGTATGAAACTAGAAAAATAAATCATGCGTCAAATAGATTTAGATATAGAATATGAAGAACTTAACACATCTATTGATTTATTAAAATACCTTCCTGCTTAATAAGGTAATCAAGATCCCTTAATGATGGTTTAATAAAAGCATAAATTGTTAAGAAATGGATTCTGACATAACATTTAAACGCAAGAACATTATTAAATTCTTTTGTGGAAAAAATTCTGGTTTTTTTTAAACAGTCTTGAATATTACCTACAGAATTTATATATGCATATATTAAACTGAAATTTAAATATGGAGGGAAAAAAATCCTTGAAACTACTGAAAACACACTTTTTGAAAATAGTATACATACGCTGTCTTCTATTCTGTTCTTTGTGTGGTTCACCAAATTGGTTTATTTATATTCAACAAAAATCACTTTGTACGCTAAATATACTTTCGCTGGAAAATACATAACTCAATTAAAAAACAATACTTAAGTAATTCCCACACGTATTTAATAATGCTTAGTATTTTTTTTTTTTTTTTTTTTTTTTTTTTTTTTTTTTTTTTTTTTTTTTTTTTTACTGTAGACCTATATATACTATTTGGCAAATATACATATCCACTGATAGTTATACTGAAAAAATATGCCATAATTATAAACTAAATTTCAGCATTTATATTTTATAGACAATATTTAGGATACAGTGCTTTATCCGACATATTTTGTTCTTTTTTCTAAATAAATGATAGGTAATATACGTATCACATTTTATAGCAAGTGAAATAAATGTCAGTGATGTGTGTCAATTTCAGTATATTTAGAATAACGGAATGTAACAAACGCGGGAATCAGTGGATTTTTTCATAGACCATTAGGTAAAGGTCTTATGACTCTGTAAATAAATAGCAACTGCTTTGCAACGCTATATTATACCGAATGCAAGCACGTAGACATTTCACAAGTGTTTATCTGTTATATTATGTTTGAAATGATGCAATAACTAACATACACTTCTAACGATTTTTAAATATATTCCGTAAACTGTTTGAATACTTTTGACTGGTCCCGTAAATAAACTATAAATGCTACAGTGTTCATTTTAAATAGACATCACGCTGTAGTAAATAATAATGACATGAAAAAAATGAATAAAAATTTCACAGAAAATTTGTGTATTTTTAAGAGAATTAGAACACAAAAAGGCAAACCGAAATCATATACAGATTTAACTATATTCAAAAGTATTTAAAAGAAACACGTCTGAATATAAATAGACAGTAGTCAGATGTGGCAATCCCAAATCTTTCTTCTATCTCATGTACGTTAATTTTTCCAAAAAATTGAAAAAAGCGTCACGGGTTAGATAATTTACACAAGAATATAATCTGAAACAACCTAATTCAAGCTCTAACTGAATCTGAAAATGAATGAAAATCCAGGTATTACTATATGAGATCTTCTCAGAAATCGTAAAAAAACTGGATAGAAGCGCCACCGGTTGAGCAATTACTCTAAAAACTAAAGAATACTAATTTATATCAGGAACTAACTGAATCTGAAGTTTGATGAATATTCATGCATGAGATCCTGAGACAGAGAACTAATCATGAATAATGCCGCATAGTAACGCCATCTTTTACTCCAAAAATTAAACAATACTTGAACCATGCATTAGTTTCTAAGATAGAGCTATTGCGGTAATCATGAATAAGGCCGTATATCAACGCAAACTGTAAGACGATTTACAGCAAAACATAATCAGAAACATATTATATCAAGGACTAACAGAATATGATGTTTTATAAAAATCCGTCTATTTGTTATTGAGATATAGCTATTGTAAATATCCTAAAAAAAAGCAGCATAACACAGTCATCTTTGGGCAATAATTATCATAAACTAATCAGATTCAATTCATATCAGAGTCTAACTGAAAATAAAATTTTGTAAAATTCCGTGCATTAGTTCTTGAGATAAAGCACCCACATAATTTATGTCACATACAGACAGACATACTTACAAACAGACATTTTGTTAAAACATGTTTTTCGAAATCTTTCACCCCTACAAGGTGTAAGTTTGAAAATTTTTACAAATCCAATGCTTTTTTCTTGTAAAGAGACAATAACGTAAAAAATAGTTTTAATTCGGATATATTTAGTGTATTAATTAAAATGCTTTGACAATATAAATAAAAGAAATGCAAATTTTTAAAAGTTCAAAATACAAATATTTAATTTGGAAAAATTAAATATTAGTTTAATTAGTTTTAACCATATGTTTAATAATTTAAAGAAATCATTTTAATTATACCCATTGTTGGAATATGAATTATAACATGAACATAATGAATATTCAATTTGTTTCCTGAGGTTATTTTAGATATAATTTTAGATAATATCAAACTTTATCTTTATTTGTTCCAATTATTTTTTTAACTATAACCAAACTGTATAAGATTTCAATTAAACTAAAATAGAATTGATGTTCATAATGTTAAGTATACACTGACTAATTATACAATAGTTTTTATTCTCAAATATTTTTATTTCAAATAATTATATTTTGCTTTAATTTATTATTAAATGTTTATTAAGCGTAAGGAAAATAATAAATATTGCATGGAACTTGAGTAACAAATATAAAATGAATATATTTCTTAAAATAAAATTACGGTTAACCCTTTCGTGTCTTGTGTATTATTAACAGTATCTGTCTTTTAATCGAGAATTATTTTGTCTTAAAAACTGCTTAGTTACTTTCGACATGAAGATATCATAGTATATGGCTGTGCTTTTTTTTAATTATGACTGCATTAATAATAATAATAATAATAATAATAATAATAATAATAATAATAAACGTTTAAGTCAATCTCTTTACAGTTTGACGATTTCACTATTTGATACATAAATTTCACTATTTAAATTTTTAAATACAAGTTTCTTTTCTGAACAGCAAAACGCAAAATCATTATAAAGTTGTGACAGTCTCACAATATCGTGTTCTAATGCTTCTTTTTCCAAACGTCTTCACAAACCTTTCTTTAGCCTATTACCATATAAATATGAATTGAATAGTACTTAAGATAAGTGCATCCGTTTAATTTCAAACAATTAGATAAAATTTAAACTTCAGTAAGATTCTGTTTATATTTGAAATTTTCAGCGGTTGGAACCTACTGTACAGTAAGAATTGTCAACGGTATGAGTCCGTGTTCTTTGATTTTCTTAATTAACTTATTTCACAATAAAAAAAATCTGAAATAATAATATTTAGATGCATCAACGACTCTTTATTTGATAGTTTTAAATGTTCTCTTTAAATGTTTTCAATTATTTTTTCTCACCAGTTTATTCGGTGTTTTTACACTGTTCAATGGCGCAACAACTTTTTTGTTCAAAGGTGACCCATTTCAAGAAATTCAACATTACAACGGTTTACTCAATTCAAGTGAAAAAGTTTAATAAGACAAACCTTATAAACTAAAGCTAACAGTTTTATTTAAATATTGAACAATAAAATAAAGTTTTAGCGATACAAAACTGTAAACAAAAAGCTTACAACTTTATTTTCTTAAGTTTAGATTCAAGAGGAAGACAAATACATACCTTGCATAGACAGTATTGTTCATATAAAATGGTGCAGCTTTGTATACTTATTGTATTGCAGCAGTATTAATGTATCGCCATCTACATATTTTAAAAATAATTTATTTTAAAGAAAATATTTTGAGTGTTCAAAGGTGCCCTTCACTCCTCTACTTTTACTGAAAAAAAAATTAAAAACGTTTCTTATTTTAAATTTATAGCCACGATCGGAAATGTAATCTATTCCAAGATATCTATGATTCTTAAAAGTGGTTAATTTATTAAACTAGAGTAACTAAACGATTTTCGAGATTAAAAACAAAATTATTAAAAAAAAATTCTCTTTCTTTTTGAAAACATTACCGAATACATTTTATAGTGCATTAATCAGTTTACTCAACCTGGATTATACGTTTTCCCGATTTTATAAATTCGCCAAAAAAGCTAAAGCATGACTGTTGAACATGAACATTATTAACAGCATTAACACCAAATTAAAAATTAATTTAATGTTATTACTCTTACATGCATAAAATAAAAACTAAAGCCTTTTAATCAAAATTCTAAGTTGACAGAGCTTATGTAGTTAAAAAAAGAGTTTATTGATAGTAAAGTGACATGCATTTATTACATCAAAAACAGATATTAAAAATGATTGTTAATTTATTATTTTTTTATTTATACAGACACCAAAAAAGCTTCGACTTTTACAAGAAATCGAAGCAGACGTGGAAGATAGTGGAATAACAGTAGAAACACCACTTATTTCCAGTATACCGACAGCATTACAAGTAAGGTTGCAAAAGATTTTTGTAGTATATTTACCTATATTAGTAAAATTCCATATGATTGACTCACACCTATGGTAGACTAAATCCATTCTGAAAAAGAAGAGAGATTGAGAGAAAGAGTGAGTCCTTTAGAAGATGTTAACACTAGAACCGCGGCGACGGGTCATTTTGACCCGTATCATGTGCAGAGATGTCAATTCGAACCAGAAGACATTTTATAAAATAAGCTAAATATAAGTTGAGTAAAATAATTTTCAATAACTTACTTAAAGAATTTTAAATAATAATTCCGGTGATAAATATTTCGATAAAACTTGAATGAATTTTCCCGCGGTTCTAGTGTTAATCTTCTCATCTGTTTTATCCAGTTTGTAAAATTCGTTTTATCCAATCAAACTATAAAAATCCCTGTCGGCTTGGCCTATAAGTGGAGGTAGATTTCGAAGTTACGTGCTGATTTCGACAACAAAAAATAAAATATGATTAGTGATAAACCCAGTTTAACAACTTTATTCGGCCGTTTTTGAAAAAAAAGAATATCATTTTTTTCTGTGAGAACTGATTTTATTAGAATCATCTTAAGAGAAATTCGGCACAAATGCCCATTTTGACATTTTGAATATTTTAAAATATATTGTGGCTTTATTAAAAAATTGACCAATACGTACATTATATAGTTCCTAAATAAAAAAAAACTGTTAAATGAATGCGTTTGAGAGCAAAATTGAATTCAAAAATGAGTCATAAACTAACCAATTTGTTATTTGAATACATCCTTAATCATGATCGCTTAGGGTAATTCTGTTCAAAATACCTTTTTTGGCAGGATTTTTTGAAATATATTCTACCTTTATCAAAAATCTGTCCAGTTCGTCACATTATATAGTAATATAAGGACCTGTAAATTGGATGCGTTTGAGAACAAAAACGGATTTATAAATGAGTAAAAAAAAAAACGTAATTTGTGGTTTGAATACTTTCTCAATTACAATCACGATCACTTTTGGAAATTCTGTTCAAAATACACTTTTTGGTAGCCTTTTGTGAAATATATTCTGGCTTAATCAAAAAACTGACCAATACGTCACATTATATAGTTCCTAAATAGAGGATCTGCCATTTGGATCCGTTTGAAATCGAAAATGAATTTATAAACGAGGTAGAATATAAGCAGTTTGAATTTAAGGTTTTTATTTCTCCAACACCTATTATTGTTTAATTTATTTTTGCTATAAGAATTGGTCCTATAAAAAGATGATTAGCATAAAAGTTGTAGATATTGTTGAGAAGATGTATAATGAATTTAATTAGATTTAATAACTTAAGAATTGACTAAGTTATGGATTTTTTTTTATTTTTCCACTCTCCTTTTTCTTTTCGTTTTTAATTTTTTTATCGGTAAAAATTGGTCCTATCAAAACTTTTAAACACAAAAGTTTTAGATACTTTTAAGAACATTTATAAAAAAAATTTCTTGGATTTGATATCTTCAGAATTGACGAAGTTACGAATTTTTTTTTCTCGCAAAAACCCTGTTTTTTTTCGCCCCTTGAGCCGATTTTTAACTTTATCAAAATTCTGTCCTGCATAAACTTTCGGTCCATTTTTTAGAAGTAATATAAATTTTAAATTGATTCGATATCTATTTTAATAATTAAGATGTTATTGTGTTTTGTCGGTTTTCACAAAAACCCTCCTTATTTCCACCCCCTTTGTCCAATTTTGCCCATTAACGAACTCGACCGTAATTTTATACCACTTGATTTTATGTATCAGTTTGGTGGAGATTGGAGCAGAAATATAGCAGTTCTCGTGTCCAGAAGAAAATGATATATATATAGATAGATAGATAGATAGATATAGATATAGATATAGATATAGATATATAGACATATAGATACAAAGATATAAACTTTTTTAATGATGGTAGTTTTGGGGTTTAGAGGTCATGATTGGCGGAGATCTCCAAAAAGTTTTCAGAAATTCCAACATAGTAGCGACCTTAATAAGTAGTATTTCATACGAAATCTACCTAACAGATGACATACACGGGCTTCGTATATGGCTCTCGAAATTTTAAAACTAAGAAATTTTTGATACCAACATTTTATTTCTGAAAATCACAGTTAAAGTAAGACAAAAATTTTCCTCGTTTAATTTAGATTTATTTTTCTATTAAGAAATACGGATATCTCCTAGGGAAAATTTCCTCTGATGATATATGGTCCTGTCATGTATGATAAAGTATGTGGAAAGAGAATTGGTTCACTACGAGTATAAATAAATCTGATTTTTTGTACTTTCTAAATGGACAACGCATTTTTTTTTATACGGACTTTATCTATTATAGTTGTAAGCTCCTCATGTCTAATTTATATTTTTTGTCATCAGTTAATTGAATATCCAGAACCAGTTTAGGCTGAAACATACGCACATCTGAATATACAGGAGAGAGTGGGGTGGAGTGGGACATTGGGTTTCCCTTTTTATGTATCATTCTAAATATTTTTTTCAATTGCACACAAGATGAAGCAATTGTGGTCCAATCTCCAGTTGAAAAAAATGTTGATCTGTATAAGATTGCAATTGTTTGAAAAAAAAAAAGTATTACTTCAAGAACCAAAAATAATTTTGCTTCATGTACTTTTTATGCTTTTCTTATATTTATGACTTGTTTACGCACAGATGTAACACTTTCTTTATTTATGGAACATTGTACTGTGTATTATCCATAATTTAAACTAAGCCTAAAAGCAACATTTTACTTGAATCAAAAAGTTTCGCAAAAAATAAGGAAGATGATGAATTTTGAATGATGAATTTGATTGATTTTGATTGATGAATTTTGAATGTCATCTACGACTGAAAATCCTGATTTTTCCTTCTAGTCATGAAGATACTGAAAGTTTATATTGCGGCACGTTCATTATCAACCTACAGTCACCGCAAAAAAAATTCTTTACATTTCTGATTTCAGACGTTTTGTTGAATATCTAAAAATATACGTAAAGAATAACTCTGAAACTGCAAATGTATAAACAAAATAGTACAAACCATATATTTCCGAGAAGATTTTTTTCCAAAATCCAATAGGGGACCGTCAACAAATTGGAAAAGAACGAATATCTTTTTAATAACCCTGTCAAAATAATGTAGTAAAAATGTTTAAACTGCAGTGGCTTATGGTAATAAACTGTGTTCATTTTCATGCGGATAGCATGTATACTCGTAGAAAAGTTGAGGTTTTAATAAAAACGATCCCAAATTTTGCCAAGTCTTTATATTATAATTTCAGAGTTCTTAATAAAAAACAATGTTCCTTTCAGAAAATATGAGATTGGACATTGTACATAATACCCTGTAATCAAAATTAAAAAATATCAATAATTGTATAAAAAATGAGCTACATATTACTATGTACTATTATACTACATATAGTGTACTACATGTAGTATACTACATGTAGTATACTACATGTAGTATATATACATACTATATACTACATAACTATTTACTACATAAATTTCAACTCTATAAAAAAAAAATTCATTTGCATATTGTGTTAGCTAAATGTATTGGGCAACTTTTGTTAAAGTTTGAAACTCATAGCTTGAAAATTCTCTAATTATCTTCTAAAGAATAAGATCAAAATCCGATATTCCCACAATGAAACAGAAAAATGAGGGGCTATATCCATATTCCATTGATTAATGTCTACACAGTATTGCACGTAATACACTATATTTGAATACAGCTCCTCAACTTTTTGCTTTATTTTTAGAATAATGGACTTTGATCTTCTTCTATCAACGATAACTTTTAGAATTTTCAAGCTATGATTTTGAAACTTTAACAAAAGTTGCTCTATATATTTAGCTAACATAATCTGCAAATGAATCTTTTATAGAAATGACGCATGCGTAGTGAAAATTTATTTAGTAAACATGTTCATTTTTCATATAATTATTAATATTTTTTAATTTTGATGACAGGGTACAATGTCTTTTCGCATATTTTCTGAAAAGAGCATTATTTTTTATGAAGAACTCTGGAAGTTATATGCAAAAAAACTTGGCAAAATTTGGAACCGTTTTTATAAAAAACCTCAATTTTCTACGAGTATACATGCTATCCGCATAAAAATGAACACAGTTTATTACCATAAGGCTCGTAATCATAATCTGCAGTTTGAAAGTTTTTACTACAATAGTCTTTACAGGGTTATTCAAAAGATATTCGTTATTTTTCACTTTGTTGACGGTCTCCTATTAGATTTTGGAAAAAAAATCTTCTCGAAAATATATGACCTGTACTATTTGTTTATACATCTGGAGTTTCGGAGTTATTCCTTTTGTATATTTTTAGATATTTAACAAAACATCTAAAATCGCAAATGTCAAGATTTTTTTTTTTTTTTTTTTTTTTTTTTTTTCGGTGATTGTACAGTTTTTGTTTAAATTGTATATATAGCTGACACTAGACTATCTGTTTCTTATAGCTTTGTTTTATTGTAACACTATACCTCCTGTTAGTTGGGAGGTATAGGACAAATTTTGAAGCTTTATTTTTTTTTAACTATAAAATAGTTTTTATATGTTATGCTTCTTTGTTATTCAGAGAGATTGAAAAGTGTTTCATCTTGCATTCTATAAATTGAAATTGAATTTTTTTTTTTTTTTTTTTGTGCCAAACAAAGTTGGTTTTCTTATTTTTTAAAAAAGATGTTTATCTCTTTAAAGCCTTGTTATTGCATCATTCTACAAATAAGACATATATATAATTGATTATTACTTTAGTTAATTTTGAAAACATATTCGAGAATAAAACTGAATTGTTGTTTTTTCTTCGTATATGATCATTGATGTTATTTGGGTGAAATAGTCTGCCAGTGTCCGTGTCCGGCATGGCTCAGTTGGAAGAGCATTGGCGGCTTCAGCCAAAAATCCCTGGTTCGAAACCTGGCCCGGACTTATTTCAACCACATGGAAAATGTACGTCTCTTAAAACTGTATTGTTTTCTCTGAAATATGCTAAACATGATCACTTCAAAGATCCGCCTCCAAAACCATTTTAAAATTTAGCTTGTTTCAGAATACGTAATATACTGAGAAAAAGGATTAAGGAAAGATAAGATAGAATCAATAACATCCTATAAGCACTTGTAAAGTTTTAAAGCCCTATCTTTAATTGGCTGTCGAAGAAAGAGTCAAAGTTAAACAAATATCAATACAGAAAAAGAAGTGGAGTCGATTAAAAAGCAGAAATTCCAACATAGTTTCTTCTTTCTTTTTTCTCTAAATCATGCAAAATTATCGACTGAATCTTTACTTGACTCTAGAAGAAAGAATCACAGTTTAAAAAAAAAAAAAAAAAAAAAAAAAAAAAAACAATACAGATACGTTAAAGCAGACGATTAAAAACACAGATTGAAAAATGGTATCTTTCTTGAAAATTCCCGAACATTTTACGACTATGAATGTTAGGTTGTTAATACATTTTCTTTCAATCTGTATATATATAAGTGAGAATATAATGTAATCAAAAACATTTTTTTATTTTGTTTTTTATGTTAATACTCTAATGATTTGAAATAAGTTTTTCCCTGGTGGCAGTTATTGTTTTCAATCTATCAACATGGAAAGGAATTTGCCTTTTTCAGTGCCAACTGCTCACAAAAGTCTCTAAGTCCCATTATCCTCAAAATGAGCCTTTGTCATCACACAAACATGCGTCAGACATAGTCGTATGTCAGATTATGGCTGCGTAATGCTATTATTTTTCATTAATTATATATATTTTTTAATTGAACGTGGGATATGGCTATGTTATTAGCTATGTTATGGCTATGTGTACAGAAGTACTTTATCAGTAATTTTCTCTTTTCTACCAATCAATAAACTTTATTTTCTTGAGACAGGTGCCTCCAAAGTGTGATTATTGTTAACCCATTAATGGTCGCAATAAATTACGGTTTAATAATTTGAATTCATTATTGATAACACTTTTTTGAAAAAAAAAATTAAAAATCATGTTTTTGGTGTATTTTATTCGCTTTTCTCAATAATTTCAATACCTAACCTTTTCGCAACACAAGACTGTAGTTTTCGACAGTCATTCGATGTTGATTTTAATTTTTTATACACTTTACCAAACACGTGATATCATTGTTATCTATATTTCAACACTTAAAACGGCTATTAAATTCCCAACTTGTTTTAAAACAAAATTATGTCCATATTTTATAGAGCTCCAATCAAAATTGTGCAAAACATTATAAGTTGATTAAATAGTTGGACTTAAAATTATAATACATTTGTGCTCATTAGGGGATTCAGGTGATTTTAGATGTTTTAGGGCCAGAAATTTCATAAATTAAGATCTTAGTAAAAGCAAGATAAAATAAGATAAATTAGAGATAAAATAAATAAGATAAAATATATTTTCATGAAATAAGGGAACTATTTCTTTACAAAAAATCTTGTAAAGTTTTTGTTTATAGGTATTGAACGGACTAACCCTATATAAGTATATAGAATTTTCAATGAATAACATTTTACTTAAAGTGTCATACACTTCTAAGTCAAACTCTGTGAAATACTTCATTACATATATGTATTTGCACTGTTTTAATGAAATTTGTAATTATCGTTAATTTATTTAATTATTAGTTTATAATATTATTTTTTCTCTTTCAGCAGTGGACAGATCATAGAAAAGAAGGACTAAGGTTATCTACGCCCGTGTAGGAAAAATGTATATATTCATTGTAAAAATCTCATTATTAAGACCCAAACTTACTTCAACATGCTAACATTCCTGTCAACAACTGCCACTCAACCAACAATGGAAGACTATATCCCCTCTTCTATGCAAACAAACTTAGAATTTTTGTCCAACCAGAATATTTCTGTGGCATGTTCATTTTACAGAAGCTTATGAAAATATGTGGCAAATGCTATATAAACTGTAGTTATTTCATCGCAGTAATTTTGAGCTCTTTTGATAAAACAAAGTCTATTGCAAATTTTTGTACTCATTATAATAATGTAATATATATTGTCCTGTGATATAGGCCAATTGGTTATAAATTTTACATTCAAACTCTAGATGAAGTTTGGAAGATGCTCAAAGAAATTATGAAAGTTAAATGGTGACCAAATGAGAAGAATGAATGTATTTATATTGTATTAAAAATTAAGTTATAAAGCATTTTTAAAAAACGACTGGCTGCCATTCATTTTTACAATTATTACCAGAATAATCAATAATATGTATTATATATAGAGTTTCCCGGCATATTATAATTAGAGTTGTAATTAAAAGTAATTTTTAAAAAATTGTAACTTGAGAAACTACGACTATTTGGAAAAATAGCCATCTACGGCGACCAGTTTTGTCTCCTTTAAATGTGTGCTAAGCATTGCAATATATTGCGTTTACTCATAATTTTATTTGCTTATTTTCATTCACCAAATGAGTATATTCTGATATAAAGTCAAGTATGTATGCGATCATGGTAGCATTTGGTATATTCTTTGGTATGTATTTAAAATTTCTTGAAAAAACTGATTAACTGATTTAGATAATTATGCTTCATGTCTGTTTTCTTGTCAGACGCAATACTTTCTCTAATGAAGAGATTTTAAAACGTCTTATATATTTTTTCATAATTAGGTCCACTATCGGATGATATATTATAACAAATACGACTTGATCAATGATTTTTTTTTCTGTGTGTGAAAGGCTTTTAATGATAGTCAAACTCACGTTAAACTAAAATATTGTCGCTAATATCTTTTTTGAGAACATCTCAATTATCTCTGTCAACGATTTCTGTATAAGAAAAGAACAAAAAAAAATCTTTCGCCGAATTATTTACCAGTTTTTGATAAACAATGTATTCACTTAAAACTGATATATTGTTCGAATGCGTCACCATATTTTTTTAATAATCAATATCTGTTATTATCACGAGGTCCGTATTTAATGATGTATTTGTTATTTTAATTAATGAAGAAAATAATAAATAATTAAAACATCATCATGTTAATAAAGAAGGACTTAACATTATGTAAAAACGTGATAATAAAAGGTTTTTAAGAAACGTAATATTTTATTACTAAATTTTAAACACATGTCTAAAACTTAAAATCACAATTATATATACCGGGTGTCCAAAAAAGGACTGACAGATTTTAAAATATAATAACTTTCAAACGATGATAGATATTAAGAAAATTCTTGTGTCAGGGTTATGTATGATGTCAAATATTTTTTTACTGCAATTCTGGATTTTAGTTTCAATTACATAGAATAGATGGCGGTGAGAGCGATGAGCACTCTGGCGAGGCAAAAACTGACGTCGCTTAGTACTGATGTGAACTAAGGAGATTTAGGGTATGAAATGGGCCTCATTCGAAAATGCACTTTTGCTTTAACTGTCCGATTCAAAACTCAATCCATATAGTTTTGATTTTGTTGGCGTCAGCGCAACGACAGAGAAAAAATATTGTTTTGATGGAAATGACTTCCTTAAAACCAAAATTCGTTACACCGACGACGTTTAAAATACAGTTTTTAAAAAACATTTTCAGATTTTAAGAATGTTAAGGTATTTTAAAACTGGGTATCTTAATCAACTAAATTTATTCTTTTTGAAGGTTTCCAACATACTTAACAAGCATTTATGCTCAGTGTTTTCTTAATCATTCTATCTGACTGACCGTTTAGCCATGTTCTAACTCACATAAATATATCCGGATTGTCATGCATTTAATATACTTTATTAAGATTATGACTGGTAACCATGACAGGTTGTGTATAAAAAATGAAGTGCATACGGCTCATTATTTATTTATAGGGGTAATCAAAATAATGATCTCGAAATAATGATCGTATTTTGATTATGTTACACTATTTCAAACATATTTAAATTGGCATTAGTCGCTGTGATACACTACAAAGTGCTTACAATAGAATAAGAAGTGCAACCTTTATCTTTCCTTTTCATACATACACAAAAGTATTCGGTTACAGTACTGTTTATTAGTAGTAGGTGCTGACAGGGAAATTTCAATAATGGTCCGTTTTTTAAAATCTTATCTTATTTTTCATGTAATTCTTGGAACGTATGAATTCTACAATAGATCACATACTTTGTAAAATAAAGGATTTCAAATGCATTTCCTAATAGAAAATTGGATAAATAGGATTATATATTATATAAATAGGATTGGAGAGCAAATCTTCAGTTATAGTGTTTGTCCCATAATTTAACTTAATTTTAGCATAATGTGTAGTACATTTCAATTCTTTAGACAATATACGGCTAAATTATCGCTGTTATATTAATTACATTAGTTTCGTTTTTAGACTGTTCTCTGGATAGACTGCTATAAGCAATCAATTTTGTGTGTCCCTGTCAAAGAAATTTTAACGAGTACGCTATAAAACTGCGTAATTATAAGCGTCTGGAGCAAAATTGAAATAATACTAAGAATTAATAATTATTACTTTTTTATAGCACTTTAACATAATATATTTTTAAATTTCTCCCTCTCCCCTCCCCCCCCCAAAAAAAAAAAAAAAAAAAATGTCATTTTTTCCTTTTTTGGCAAATTTCTCTTTCTGCTGTGAAGCTTCGGATGCAGACAGGTGTCATACCGGTGTTAGTGAGAACATCAATTCCAATAAAAGTTTTTGGGAGAAATTAATCGGTTTCGCGCTATGCGTTACACTATGTTTTCTTATATAGAAATACACAAACTAAAAAATATATATATATAGTTGTGATAAAAAAAATAAAAATAAAAATAAACTGCTTATGGCTACTTAAAGAAATTTTAAATGAGTCAAAAATTTTAAGAAAAAATTAGTTCTAGTTGTATCGCAACCAAATAAGGGATTGTAAAAGTTCATCAAAACATCATAAATATCGACCGTCATTCATGTTAAAAGTGTGAGTAAATACAAAGTAGTTTTATTCATCTTTCATATCAAAAAATGTACTTTGAATTTATTACTAATTCTTTTTAGCGAAAATTGCTACAGTGCTACAATGTGGCTACAATGGAATTTCACCATAATTATTTCATTACCGTTTAAAAATTTTATTCAAGATGATGAAATGTTTAGCGATCTCATGTCACTTTATCAGTATAAAGCTAGTTACTCCAAGGCAGATACTTTCTTTATACTGATCAAGTGAGATAGGATCGCCAGACACTCCATTCTCAGTTAGAAACGGGTATCAGTGACGTCTGATGAGTGATAAACACTCAAGAATGATGTTATCGTACACATGCGTGATATCTGGAATGCCAGGTTTCGTGCTGTGAGCCTTGCAAATTCTATGGTTGGGTTTTTCACCGGGTCACTGATGGGAAGAATGTATGTATTGGTGCCGGTTGCATTTAAACAAAAAATTCCATGTTTAAGAGGCGGTAACATTAATGTCGCGCAAAAGTCCAAGCCATTACTCAAAGTTAGTAATTCGCTTTACGATGATCGTTTGCGATGAGATTGCTACACTCTTATTATTTATATTGCTTCGATAATTTTTAAGTATGAGAAGCGGAAGATCTCTTTTTGACTATATGTCTTCTTCTCTTTGACTATAATATTTAGCTAATCCACAATCACTTAAAAAAAAGAAAAAAAGAAAAAAAACGGAAATGTGAGAAGTTTACCCCGTTGAGTTGATTTTACATGAGAAAAATGTTTTTTCATTACATTTTGCTATTGTATATAATAGGTGACTTCACCTCTGTAATTAAACTTTTTAATGACAGTTTTATTATTATTATTATTATTATTTTATTTTTATACTTTCAATTATCTTTGGTAAAAAAAAAAAAAAAAAATTAAAAAAAAAGTTTAGTAATTTGCGATGTTTTCCTAAATGAGACACACCTTTTTCAGAATGCTATTGTTCATGCACACTTTTTTGTAACGTAAATATGGAAAAACGCAAATGGAAGGTTAGTATTCTGAATGTTCTGATCAAGTATTTTCAAGCAGGCATGGCAGTCCGTGAGATATTTAATATTTTTTTTCACGAATATAATTTATTTTTACGCAAAACTTTTAAACACATTTTTTGAGAAGTATTTCCATGTGAAAAGAAAATTAATTAAAAACAATATTTTTTCCAGAATTATCCATAGAATGATTATACCAACTGATATTATCATACCACTTTATAGCTTCTTATTTATTGAATCTTCTTTTCGCAGACTAAATTGTTACTTTACAATTTATTCTCGCTAATTCCAAAAGGTGCAGGGTAGAATAGTCTTTTCATTTTACAGCAAAACTCTATACATATCAAACGTTCAAAGACAATGCTGGAATCTGTCATAAATTAACATAACTGCGCAACCTGTTAGCCGGGATGATAATGCACACGAGGGTTTTAGTATGACGTCATATATGCACATATATTTATTATCTGCGTATCTCTTGTGCATATTTTCAGAGTTTGTGCTCTATCATGTCAGATTAACCAAGTCTACCAAATTTATTGCAAAATGTATCATTGTTACAGTTTGTTTTGATAAAATTATGTGCATAAAATATAGTCACAATATCATTTAATTTCGGGAGAAAAAGCACTAATGCTACAAAAAATATTGTCTTTTACGCTGAGATTAAAATGAAAATGCGACTTTTTTTTAATACACATACAGGTTTTTTTTTATAAATATGTCAAAAACATTTCGCAATAAATCTGTTAGACTTGATTAATCGGTCATGACTGAGAGAATAGTTTGAAATTTGTGATTGAATTTTTATTATTGAATATGAATTCGGTAAAAAGCTTTGTCAGTAGAAAAAAGAGAGAGAGAGTTAAATTTGCGATTTTAGGAAAATTATTATTTAGAATCACGAAATATTTAAACAAATAAATGAACAGTATTTGTTTGTTTAATGAAACAACATTTAATACATGAACTTAAAATGAAAGTTATTCCTAATATATAATATAATGAGTTTTAAGTTAAAAACAATGTAATGTTTGCATGTTAAAAAATAAAAATGCGGTACGAGCAAGAAATCATTGGATCTTTATCGTCTGCAATCGGTAAATATGAAAAAAAAAATAGCTAAAATTCAATATTTTATTTTGTATTAAATTTTATACATATTCTAAACATTGATAACTGTTATATTCTGATAGGAAATACAACGGTGTACACCATTTTGTATAACTTAGTTCATCAAGAATTCGGTAAAATATGAGACTACTACAAAATTCTGCCTTTACAGATTAACTACTTATTAATTTTTATGCGTCATCTTTCACTACATTAAAAAAAAACATTATTAAAATCGAATATATTTAAATCAACAACATTTGTATTGCATAATTAAATATTTCATTTTAGTATATTTCATGTTAATATTTAATCGTACCACATTTAAATATTATATATTTATTTACAGTATTTCAAACCTAAAACTTATTCTATGCAACATTTTAAAGAAACATTTTTTGAAACAAAAAAAAGTTTCGTTGTGTTTCAGCGAAAAGAAACTACAATCTTTTTTAAACCTCTTATAGTTCACCCCTCATGACAGGTGGCATATGACCTTGATTAATGTGACCCCGTCTTTAATTTTGAGGACACCTCTTCCATTCATCATGGGATGCTTTACTACAGTTTTGTTTTACAACTTGACAGTGGCTGCTTCGTGAATTGCCTCTGTTTTTCAAGAATACAGTTTACTAAATTCCTGATTACATGAAAATTAGCCTTCGTATTTATATAAAAAAATACTACACTGTTTTTTTTTTTTTTTTTTTTTTTTTTTTTTTTTCTGGTGCATATATTTAAATTTGTAATCAATGGTGTATAGTAATCTAATGAGTTTTCATAAAAGTATTAAAATTCTGTATATTGTTTTTAACTTCAATATAATATGTATACATAATGACCTTCTATTTAAATTTCAAAATAAATTTTATGTTCCACTTCTTGTCTCATATTTATAGCGATTTCCCTCTTTTAAAAAGTACTTCAATTTAGAAACTATATGCAACATTTGCTTTAAAGGTTTCCTTTTATAGATTTTCTGTGTATTGCTACAGACCGCTTGAAAATTCTTTGTGCTCTGCACAAACATTATTGCAATGAGTATTTATTTAACGAAACAAATAACATTTCCTCATTTTTAGCATGCAAATCTCAGTCAAAACAACTTGCGAACTTTTGTTTGCTACTTTCATTTTTTATTATTATTGTTATTATTATTATTATTATTATTATTATTTCTATTATTATTATTATTATTATTATTATTATTATTATTATTATTATTATTACATAAATATTTCTTCAGATGCTTGCTGAAAATCATATATATAAAACAAAACGAAAAGCCCCTATCGTATACAGTATTTTAAAATAAAAAATACGTAACAGTATTATCACGTTTTCCCCTTTCTATTAAAATTAAAATTAAGAAATATAGAATGACTAAGCCAGTAGCTGATCAAATACAGTTAGTTCTATGGCGTTTTTATTATATGTTATTCCTTTTCAGTTTAGAAGTAAGGAATGTTTATAACAATTGATATTATTAAACCACTTTATACCTCCTTAATCATTAAATATCCTTTTTACATAATAAAATGTTACTTTAAAATTTATTCTCGCAACAATCCCATACGGTGCAGGGTAGAACAGATAGTTTTATTCATTTTATAAATTGACAGCGGCTGCTTCGTGGCATTACCTCTGTTTTTCATGAACTTAACGAAATTTCGGATTCCGTAAAGAAACTTAGGTTTTTTTTTATTTATATAAAAATATCCTTATATTTTTTTCTGGTTCCAATACTAAATTTTTTATTGCTGTCTTTATAGTAATCAAACGCTTTTCCATAAAATAATTAATATTCTATGTAAAATTTTTAACATCAATATATTATGTATACGAAGCGATTTTTTATTAAATTTCTGAAATAAGTTTTATATTCCACTTTTTGTCCTATACTTAAAATACATTCCGCCTTTTTTTAATAAGTACTTACATTTAAGGTACTATATGCAATTCTTGCTTTAAAGGTTTCACTTTATCGATTTTTTAACATATCTAGAGACCTCTTGTAAATTCTTTGCGCTCGACCCACACATTTTTGAAAGGAATATTTATTTTCCAAAACAAATAATATTTTCTTACTTTTAGTATGTAAATCTCAGTAAAGCAACTTTTTTTTTTTAAAAAAAAAGCTGTTTGATTTTTTAAAAATATTTTGGTATAAATATTTATTAAGATGTTTGCTAAAATGCGATATATCTAAAACAACACGAATAGGAATCCCCTACCGTACGCAGTATTTTTCTGATAAAAACATATGTAATAATATTATCACGATTTTCCCTTTCTATTAAAAATATAAAAAAAACAATGTATCGAGACAAAGCCAGTAATTAATCAAATAAAATATGTTCTACGACGTTTTTATTTTATGTTATTCAATTTCTATACAGAAGAAAATAAAAATGCTTGCTAAAATCCGTGTTGCGCAGCTATAACTAAGCTTTGACCACAACACCTTCTGTTTTGGCAAAATAAGTCGTTTTTATATTTATATTAAATAATCTCTTACTTTTACAACAATCAGAATTTCATAAAAGATTAACGTTCTAAAGATAATTCTGATATAAGTAACCTGCATGAAAATATTTCCCGATAAAATTTGCATAAGAGTAAATGCGAGTAAAAATTCTTAATGCCTTTTCGGCAAAAGATTTTTGAGCCAAATTGTATTGCAAAAAGATAAATGCATATGCATTTTTACAAATATCAGTTGGATTTAATAAAAATATCCAAGAATGCATCGAATAAATGATATTTGAATTTCAAATTAAACTATTTTAAAATGCGGATAAGTTCAGATTGTATTTTCTTTTAATTCTCAGATAATTTAAATTTTCTAATTCTTCACATTCAACAGTTTTTTATTTTAAACTAAATATTTTTTTATACATGAATGACACTTTAGTTAAACAACAGACGGATTTAATGATTTTCCGGGTGAAAATGATTTTATATACTGTTTCTTGATTTAAAAAAAACAAATACACATTTGTAAACTTGATTTGAACTTAAAAACACATAAAATATCTCGTTATTTTTCACTGATAAAATTCTCTCCTCAATTGTATATACAGGATGAATAAAAAATTGCTAGTACGAAATTAAAAAATCTGTGTGCTATTAGGATAAACGCAATAAGATAATGCAATTTATTTTATTTTTTTTTTTTAAATTCCTTTAATAATTATTAAATAAGATATGTTCAGGATCCGTTTTTAAACAATTATAATACAGTCGAGTCTCTATATAACGAAATCCATTGTTCCAGTAAAAAAATTCTTTATATAGAGAAATTCGTTGAACAGAGAAAGCCCTTAAAATTTCTGTTTAATGTGCAAATTTTGAACAAGTATTAATTTTATACGTTTAATTAAAAATTTGAAGTGTTTAACTATAAATATTAACGTAATATACTATTTTTTAATTATTTGAACAGTTTCATGAAAGAGAAAAGACATTTATTTAAAAGCTTAATAAAAATAACACAAGAAAAACGTACGTTAATTTTTTTGTCATTGAAAACACAACATCTCAAATTTTCGGGGGCGATCTCATTGCTCCTGGAGTGAATGTCCCCTAAGCCACCCTCTGAAATCAACACTGACTTCAATTACCACATTAATCCAGGTTTTATATGTGTAACAATTAAACTGACACTGTTTCTCAAGGATGTTAAAAGATGTGTGGGAGGGGAGCTAGTAGAATGAATTCGTTGGACTTAAAGATCAAGTAGATTCAAGGTAGAGAAGCAATATAAAAAAACTCAGCCTTAAACGATAAATCAAAAATAAGTGATGGAAATTTGATTCCATGTTATTTTGAAGCTTTTTTAAAACTCAATAAGTAAAGAACATTTTATGAAAAAATTCGTTATATGGAGATAGATATTTCGCTATACAAAGACTGTTTTTAATGTAATCATTAAAAAGCGGGACCGTTCCTGCTAAAAATTCGTTATATAGAGAAATTCGATGTATGGAGTTTCGTTAAAGAGAGACTCGACTGTATTTAGTTAACATACAATTCTTTAAACAAAATAAGAAACTGTGCGGCTTTCACCATCTTTGATAAACATGTCTAAATGTTTGTATCGGGTACTTACAATTATGTACTTTTTAAATTTTTTCCTTTTAAAAACGTTTGCTGTTAATAGAATTACCTTATAATGAATCGAAACACGAAAGTGTGGCAAGGTTAGTTAAATTTTAAATAACAAAAATGTTTTTCACTGCATTTTGCTATTATATTAGGTGACTTGTCCTTTGTTATTATACTTCTTTCATCACAGTTATATTAATTTTTATTATTACTTCTTTTTATACTTTCATATTAACTTTGGTAGAAAAAGCTTAGTAAATTGTGATGTCTTCAAAATATACATACACCTTCCTTGGAATAATTTATTTTATACACACTTTTTGTAACGTAAATACAGAAAAAGGCATATGAAAAGGGGGAGGGGGTAATATTTTGATCAGGTAAGGCATCTCGGGCGGTATTTGAAGTTTACATTTCATCTTTCCTTACCTTTTTCTAATAATACAATGTTAATAAAATAAAATGCTACTTTATTCTCTTTTCAGCTCCACACGGTGCAGGGTAGAAAAGATATTTATAATCATCTTATAAATTGACAGTGGCAGCTTCGTGGCATTACCTCTGTTTTTCATGAATCGGCAATGACTAAATTTGAGCATCCACGAAAAATTAAGCTTTTTCATTTATATAAAAATATCTTGTATATTTTTTTCTGGTTCCAATACTAAATTTTTTATCATTGTCTTTATATAGTAATCAAACGCTTTTCTACAAAAGTATTAATATTCTATGCACTATTTTTAACATCAATATATTATGTATACGAAATGGCCTTTTATTTAAATTCTGAAATAAGTCCACTTTTTTCTATACTTAAAATAAATTCCCCTTTCTAAAAAGTACTTCAATTTAAGAAACTATATGCAATTCTTGCTGTAAAGGTTTCATTTTATCGATTTTTTTTTGCATATATAGAGACCACTTGAAAATTCTTTGTGCTCGACCCACACATTATTGCAATGAGTACTTATTTTCCGAAACAAATAACATTTCCTTATTTTCAGCACACAACTTTCAGTCAAAACAACTTGCAAAAATAAATGAATAAAATTAAATTAAATTAAAATAAAAAAAAGCAAATTTGCAATTTAACAAATTGCAACGTTTATTTGGAAAATTATGTTTTCAAAGACTAAAATTTTAGACTTATAAATAAACTCTGTATTTAAATTAACAATAATAATCGACATCATTTTTATGTTGATCATAACGAGTCATACATTAAACATTCAAATTCCTAAACCAATGATAAAAAAAAGAAAAAAAAAACACTAGTTTACAGATATACAACTTGAACTGTTTAAAATGAGAATTTTTGTTTGATGGAGTTAATCAGATAAACCTGTGAAGCCTCTAATTACGTACGAAATGGATTAAATATTAATATTCCTAGAATCATCATAAGTAAATTTTAAATGAAATTTCAGTTTTACAATTTTCGGAACTGCAAATTTTTGTACTTCTAAACATCGCTCATTATAAATTTTTACGTCGTTGCGTAGAAAAAAAAGTGCATTTTTAAATGAAATTTGTTATAATTTTCTTTCACAATTTGTTTTCAAATTATTCTTTTTTTTTTTTTTTTTTTAGTTTTTATTATTTTTTTGTCATTGTGGCAACAATGAACATAACTATTCAATTTTTGGACACTAAACATGGACCATTCAAAAAATGAATAAAATTTAATAAGTTGCGTTCCATTCTGGGACATTTAACATGGAAAAAGCCAGAAAACGAATAAAATAAAATAAGTTGCGGAATTCAACCAATAAAAGTAATCGGATATACTCCAGATTTCTCACAAGGAAGGTCTCCATACGGCCATACTCAGAAAAATCTGAAAAAATTACAGAATGTTCTTCTCATATAGTTATAAATGTTTATAAAAAAAATTCGGCGGAACCTCCTTAAAACGTCCGTAAAAAAATAATAAAAATGTCGTTTATTTGGCGATTTATCTCCCGTTGGCGAAAAAACGAAATTTTGAAAAATACGCTTTTACGCTTCGAATACTTTTTAAAGAAAAAACTTTCTATGTTCAATTTATTTAAATAAGTTTAGTTTAAGTAATTTTAGTTTTGCATTTTTACTTTACTTTAAGTATAATTTTGTCATATACGTTTATATGTACTTATAACAAATGAAATTAGTATATTTTATCATTTAAAACAAAATTTAAATTGATTAAAATTTTTCCAAATTGAAAAATACACTGTTAAAAATCTGCTGCATTTTGTTACAACGCACTCCCTTGCTTGTATAGAAAACGGTTACTTGGCCGTGAAATGGAGCTTTCTCATTGGTTGGAATAGAGATATTATATACAAGCGGTGGAGTGCGTTGCAGCAAAATGCAGCGAATTTTTAACAGTGTTGCACAAACTACAACACCGCTAAAAATCTGTACCATTTTCTGTAGCGTCACTCCACCGCTTTTATAGAAAACGGTCAATTCACCGTGCTATGGAGCATTCTCATTGGTCAGAAGAGAGATATTCTATGAAAGTAGTGGAGTGACGTTGCAGTAAATGCTGCAGATTTTTAACAGTGAAGTCAATTAAAATCAATTTTCTGATTCGTTAAAATCGTCTGCTTTTGGCGAGGAAATGCACTGCTCGCCAAATCCTGCATCGCTTTCAGCTTTTCACGCCAATTATTCCAAACTATTTTATTTTTTTACATGTCTAATAATGTAATTCCGCCGCTTATTTTCACTGATCCGTTATTACCTACATGAATAGTTTAATTCGTATTTTTTTTCAAAAAATTCTGAGTATGCCCCCAATGGAGACCTTCCTTGTCAGTTCTCTGTCGAGGGCAACAACTATTTTCAAACAGTTAAAAAATATGTATTGCTACTTGATTTTTTAAAATTATTTTATTGATTTAAAATATCTTCAGATATTTGCTGAAATATCTTATATCTGAAATAACACCAACAGGAATTCCTTACCGTACGCAGTATTTAAACAAGTTGGAAATTGCATGTGAAGCGTAGCAAATGAGGTGCGTTCGTACGATAACGAAGTTTTAAAAATATTACTCTCGTATATCAATCTCATAAAATTGTAAATAGTGAATTACAATAAAAACGCTCATCAAACTATGTTCTCCCTATACCATTATGTAATGGAATACTTTTGTGCGGCCTTGTAAATCAATAACAAATGTTCTTTGCACCACAAATTATTTAAAATGTATATTATAATATTTACTTTATGGTTGCACATAAATTTTGATAAGTTCGAATGAGTGTAACACCATTAAAATGAATTTGAAACATTTTCCCCATTGACCGTAATGTAGCGGAATACTTTTGATTGTCCTTGTAATTGATCTATGCATCCGATTTTCATAAAATTTGAAATAACTCAACAAAAATATGTAATAATTATGTATTTTAAATTTCAAACGTATAAAATGCATTTGAAGCTTTTACCCCATTGACCATAATGTAATTGAATAACTTTTATTGCCCCTGTAATTGATCTATGCACCCGATTATCAAAAAATTTGAAATAACTTGACAAAATTATGTAATAATTATGTATTTTAAATTTCAAATGATTAAAATGCATTTGAAACTCTTTTCCCCATTGACCGCAATGTAATGGAATACTTTTGATTGCCCCTGTACTGATCTATGCATCCGATTTTCATAAAATTTGAAATGATTAGACAAAATAATGTAATAATTATGTATTTTAAATTTCAAACGATTCGGTTGGGTAGTTTTTGCGTTGTTATATGCGGACAGACGGACGGACTGAACGACCACTATAGGTGCTACGTATTTACATAATTACGAACGCACCTAAAAATAGAAAATACGCAATAGTGTTATCGCATCTTTCGCCTTCTTTTGGACATTTTACATGGAACACATTCACAGTATTTTTCAAATAAAAAATACGCAATAGTATCGAAGCGTTTTTCGCCATCTATTAAAAATAGGAATAAACAATGTAGAGTGACTAAGCCAGTAGTTGATCAAATAAAGGCAGTCAATTCTACGGCGATTTTATTCTATACGAGTAGAATCCGTCAAATTTTGACGAAAGAAAATGTTTAAGAAGGAACTGTTTCATTGACTTATAATAAACCTACAAAATTAGTTTTAGTAAAAAATGCATTTTATATTGGTACGTCTAGCTCTTAAACAAACGATATTTATTATCAAATTAACAAAATACTATTTCTATAATCTGCATTTGTAGAAATTGTTAAAATTAAATTTTAATCGTATATGTAAGCAGTAAAAAATAATAAAGACATGTTATTATGATACAATTATCAATTTAAGTTCTTATGCTAGTATTCCAAAATGAAAAAAAATCAAAATTTATTCAACTTTGACTCAATCATAGAATTTTTTTCCCTTGAAATCAAAACCCGACATTATTTACACCATATCAAAATTTACAAATGCTCTGCATCTGTATTCACCTTTTCAAAAAAATTGGAATTTTAATTTGATCATTTTGATTCAAAACATGAAGTCTCAATACTATTAACTGAAACAGATATTAAACTGTTGATATTCTTTTATGTGTAAATCAAATTTTGTAAATTAAATCAAAATTCACTGGGTTTTATAACAGAAGATATTTAAATTTCAATTTTTTCCCTTTTAATGAGAAAAATGGCAACATGAAGATAAAGCAGTGAATTTTTTCCCTTTTTTTCCTTTGCTTTTAATGAAAATGAAGTACTCCTGTTGCCACAATTAGAAAAGCAGTATTAAAAGCTACAAAAAAATAATATTTCAAAAACGAATTAAGGTAAAGCTTGCAAACAAATTTCTTTTAAAAGTACACTTTTTTCCCTACACGGTGGTGTAAAAATTAAAAATGTGCGGCATTTAAAAGTTAAAAATTTTTAGTAGCAAAAACTGCAATACCGAAAGTTCATTTAAAATTTGAAAGTGTTGCCATGCGCAAAATGACGTATGCGTTACGCACAGATAATCAGTTTCAAATATTTTACTTCCACTAAAACTTATATACAAATTTATCAGGAAATAAGAACTTGCTTATTGCTTACCCATCTTACGTTATATAGAGTAAATCTTGCAAACGTAAAAAAAAAAAAAAAAAAAAAAAAAAAAAAAAAAAAAAAACGGATTTACACGTTTTATGCGGTGGAGATTCCGAAGGTAATTCCGAATATAAACTACTGGTGGGATCACACTATGTCTTTTTTAACTGTTTCCAAAGTAGTTCAAAAATAATTTTCGTTTATTTGTTTGCCACCATCGATCTGCTTATCTGCGAATTTTCCGTGCTCTACATCTGGTAAATATGAAGAATTCGCCATGCAATTCATATACGTCATTGCGTTAAATCATATCAAGTTAGTAACATTTATAACATTTATAGTTCACTTACAAGTAAATAAACATACATTCTATCCCACGTTCAATATGTACGTTTTTTCTTGGCATTAATACTTTCATTATTTAGATAAAAGTTGTATTTAAAGGCAAATAAACAAGCCAGAAATTTCACGAAAAACGTAGCAAATTAGGTGCTTTCATACTATAGCGAAGTAAAAATATGCATTTTAAAGTATCCATTACTTCGGATACAGTACAGTATCCCAATTTTTTGTGTTTTACCATAATACAGGATACAATACCATTATACAGGAATTAACGTGTAGTAAACCTCGGCAACGTATATCAATTTCATAAAATTAAAAGTAGTAAAATATAATAGTAATAGTTTTATATAATTAAAATGTATTCCAAACAAAGTTTTTCCCTACGTATTAGGATACTGTTGTGTGGCCTTTTAAATTAATAACAGACACTTTTTGAATCAGAAATTGTGCAGAATGTATATTTTACGATAGATTTCATAGATGCATATGAATTTATTATGTTCAAAAGAGAGTAACATCATTAAAATGCATTTGAAACTCTTTTTTCCATTCTACACAATGTAACTGAATAATTTTGATTACCCGTGCAATTTAAAGGTAAATCTGATTTTAATAAAATTTGAAGAGACTCGGCAAAATGTCATAATTATATATTTTAAATTTCAAACGATTTGGTTGGGTAGTTTTTGCGTTGTTATAAGCGGACAGATGGGCGAACTGAACAATGACTATACGTGCTACGTATTTACATAATTACGAATGCACCTAAAAAGGAAGATTTAAAAAAAAATAAAAAATAAAGTGCCTGAAATTTGTTTATTTCAAAAGAATACGTCCAAGAATTTTATAACATGCCAAATATCGTAAAATATACTTTGTATTCTATCAATTTTAATCGCTTTAAAGGCCTCTAATTTTATCGGAGTGAAATAGTGTCCAAGCCGGGACGCATTTTCAGAAAGAATCCCGTTTTGAGCACCAGCCTTGGCGAGTTGGCGAAAGCGAGAACGTTCAGCTAGCTGCATAGCCAAACACAAAATAAACTAAGTTCAATTGTATCATAAAACATGTGATTAATAGAATTATATTTATTACAAGCGAATCTTTACTACTGTTTTTAATTAACTTCTCAATTTCTTCGAACATAGCGAGATAAGGAAATAATATTTTTGAATTGAGAAAAAAAAAACTTATGTTTAGATGTTCTGTGAAATTTAAAGCATTTTAATCTGAAAAAGCTCTTTGTTTTAAACTATGTTTTAATCGTAAACAACGGTGAATAACATTTCCTCATATTATAGTCTTTGCTTGGTAACATTTACGGAAAAACAAATGAACAATAAGCGCGATCTATTTGCAGAAGGAAGGGTGGCTATTCACTAGCTGTTTGATGTCACAAACAAGAAAGGGTGCGTAAAATTGACTTCATCTCCGCGCCAATCGTTGTTCTGGCGATAAGGTGCTTAAAACGTGATTCTTTCTGAAAATGCAGCCGGGACTTGAAGCCGAACCATCGGCATAGCGCACCGAGGTTCTACCACTTGAAGCGATACTCAGTACAAATGTTTTACTTTCTCGGCTATACATTTTATAAGCAATTAAATTTTGAAATATCATTGAATGCAAAGCGCGAGAAATTTTCTACATATTTTTTCTACTTAAGAGTTTTAATAGAGATTTTTTCTACATAAACTCTATTCTGTTTTGTTTTTCAGATTGTACTAAATCCAGACATGCCTTTTTGTGCGGCTATAACTTGGGTTTGACCAAAAAACCTTCTGTCTCGGTAAAATAAGTCATTTTTATATTTATGTTAAATGTTCTGCTACTTTTACAATAATCAAAATTTCATAAAATATTCATGTTTTAAAGATAATTCTGATGCGTGTAATCTGGATGGAAATATTTCATAATAAAATTTGTATAAAAGAAAATGCGAGTAAACGTTCTTAATGCCTTTTAAGTAAAATATTTTTGAGCAAAAAATTGTATTGAAGAAGAATAAATGCATTTGCATTTTTACAAATATCAGCTGGATTTAATAAAAATATCGAAGAATGCATCGAAGTGATGATATTTGAAATTCAAATTAAAGCTAATTTAAAATGCGGATAAATTTAGATTGTATTTTCTTTTTATTTCTCAGATAATTTAAATTGTCGCAATCTTTACACCCATTTTTTTTTTAACTAAATAAAATTATTTTGTACATAAATGACGTTTTAGTTAAACAACAGACGGAATTAATAAATTTCCGAGTGAAAATGATTTTATATGCTGTTTCTGTTATATAAAAAAAAACGCTTTTTTATACTTGATTTAAACTAAAAAAACACATAAAATATCCCATTATTTTTCAATTATAACATTCTCTCCTCGATTGCACATACAGCGTGAATACAAAATTGCTGGTATGAAATTAAATATTGTATATACTATTAGGATAAGTGCAATAAGATAATGCAATTTTTATTCTTTTATTTTTTATATTGCTTTAATAATTATCAAATAACAGACGTTCAGGATCAGTTTTTGAACAATTATAATATTTAGCTAACGTACAATCATTTAAAAATAAAAATTAATTTTGCGACCTTCACCATCTTTGATAAACGCTTCTAAATGTATGTATGGGGTACTTCCGATTATGTTTTTTTTTTTTTTTTTTTTTTTTTTTTTTTTTTTGAAAAATTTCCTTGGGAAAAAGAATGCTGTTGAATAGAGTTACCTAATGATGAATCGAAACACGATTGTGTGGCAAGTTCAGTTAAATTTTACATAACAAAAATGTTTTTCACTGGACTTTGCTACTGTATTAGATGACTTGTCCTTTGTTATTAAACTTCTTTCATCACAGTTATATTAATTTTTATTATTACTGCTTTTAATATTTTCATATTAACTTTGGTAGAAAAAGCTTGGTAAATTGCATTGTCTTGAGAATTTAGATACACCTTTCTCCGAATAATTTTTTTATACACACTCTTTCTAACGTAAATATGGAAAAAGCTATATGAAAGGGGGGGGGGTAATATTTTGATCAGGTACGGCATCCCGCGCGTTATTTAAAGTTTGCATTTCATATTTCCTTACTTTTTTTCACGAATGTAATATATTTCCAAGGAAAATATTTTTTACACACATTTTATGAGAATTATCTCCATGTAAAAAAAAGAATTATTTAAAAAATATATTTTTTTTCAAAATTACATATAAAATGATTATAACAATTAATATTATTAAACCAATTCATACCCCCTAAATTATTAAATCTCCTTTTTGCAAAATAAAATGTTATTTTAAAATTTATTCACGCGCAAACACCACACGGTGTAGGGTATAAACATATACTTATATTCATTTTATAGATTGACAGTGGCTGCTTCGTGACGTTACCTCTGTTTTTCATGAATCTATGTAAATTACGATACAGATCCCACGGAAAATTAGGCTTTTTTTTATTTATGTAAAAAATCCTGTATATTTTTTTCTGGTTCCCATACTAAATTTTTTATTGCTATCTTTATAGTAATCAAACGCCTTTTCATAGAAGTATAAATATTCAATGCACTATTTTTTTAACTACTTCATATTATGTATGGGAAATATCCTTTTATTTAAATTCTGAAATAAGTTTTATGTTCCACTTTTTGTACTATGCTTAAAATACATTGCCGTTTTTATAAATTACTTCAATTTAAGAAACTACAGTCGAGTATCTATATAACGAAATCCACCGTTCTAGTAAAAAATTCGTTATATGGAGAAATTCGATATATAGAGAATGATTTTGAAAATCGTATTTAATGTGTGAAATTTGAAAAAAATATATTTTTTTTTTGATCTTTTGAATTAAAAATTTGAAGTGTTTAAAAGTAACTATTAATCTAACATTTTATTTTTTAATTATTTAAGCTTTTTCAAAAAAGAGAACAGACATTTATTTGAAAGCTTAATGAAAATCAAATAAAAAAAGACTTGCATTAATTTCAAGCGAAGAAATCTGTAATTTTTTTTTTAATTGCTACGCTTTCAAAAAAAAAAAAAAAAAAAAAAAAAAAAAGAAAAAAAAAGAAAAATACTCAAATTTTAGCAAGGAATGAAAAATTGTACTTAACATTTTCATCCATTTGAATTGGCCTCTCTTATGTGCTTCTCATTTATTCTTCTCTTACATGTGTATCAATCCAATTGACACTGTTTTGAGAAAGATGTGGAAAGGTGTGTGGGAGGTGGGATGAATTCTTTGGATTTAAAGAACAAGGAGAGAAGTAATATATATAAAAAACCTCAGCACTGACGATAAATCAAAAATAAGTGATGGAAAATTGATTCCATATGATTCCGAAGCTTTTTAAAACTTTTTTATGACCAATTTGTGAAAAACTTCGTTATATGGAGATAGATATTTCGCTATATAGAGACTGTTTTTAATGTAATCATGCGAAAAGGGGACCGTTCCTATTAAAATTCATTATATAGAGAAATTCGATGTATGGAGTTTCGTTGTAAGGGGACTCGACTGTAAATGCAATTCTTACTGCAAAAGTTTCATTAATTATTTTCTTTTTGAAATTTTTTTCTTTTAGAAGTATCTTCATGTAAAAATAGAATTAATTAGAATAATATTTTTATCCAGAATAATAAATTAAATGATTATATCAATTGATATTATTAAATCACTTTTTTTCGGATTAAACAGTTACATTAAAATTTATTCTCGTCACCACACCGTACAGATATTTCTATACATTTTATAAATTGACAGTGGCTGCTTTCTGGCATACCTCTGTTTTCACGAATGATACCTTTGAATTCGACTCCTGAAGTGTTGCGTAAATTTTTGATTACTTTTATATAAAAATTTCCTGTATATTTATTTCTGGTACCAGTATTTAAATTTTTACTTTTTTTATCTTTACAAGAAGAAAGCATTATATTTGTGAAATTTTTGGAACTCGACTTTGGACGAATTTACACGTTTTAAGAGTCAGAGAACCCCAAAAACATGCTATTAAAAAATGTCAAACTGTGACTCTGTCTATCAGTCTGTCACTCTGCATGTGACACAAATTTTGTGTGAGCTCTATCTCATGAATTAATGCTCAGAATTTAAGAAAAAGTTTATTCAGATAGTCCCTGATATGAACTGATTCTGGTTACTTTTCGGTGTAAATCGCTCAATAGGTGACACTACTATGCTGCATTTTTTTTTAAATTTACGCATCAGCTATCCTCAAGAAATAATACATGGATTTTGACCAAACTTCAGATTCTTATAGACGATGACATGAATTGATATTTTCTACATTTTGGTGTAACTCGCTCAACAGGTGGTGCTATACTGCATTTTTCATGAATTCCGCAATAGATCTATCTCAAGAACTAATGCACAGATTTCGATCAAACTTCAGATTCGGTTAGTTCTTGATTTGAGCTGATGTTGTCTAAATTTTGATACAGATAGTTTAAAAGGTGGTAATATTTTAAAAGGTGTAACTTACTCACCAAGTTGCACTGCTATGCTGCATCTTTAAGATTTCCACAATAGCTCTATCTCAAAAAATAATTCACAGATTTTCATCCAAATTTAGAGTTGGAAATCAAATAATCCTTAACGTGAACTTTTTTTTACGTTTTGAGGCCAATCACAAAATAAGTGGCAATGCTATGTTGATTTTTTTTCCGATTTCTCGCAATAACTCTATCTCTAAAACACATGTACGAATTTTCATAAAACTTCAAATTTATGTATGCCTTGATAAATATTACTGGTGATTTCATTTTGATGTAAATTACACAACAGAAGGCGCATTTATGTTGCAATCTCAATATCCTCAGTAGTACTACAGGAGACAGTTCATATTTAAAATTTTCAAAATTCGATTTTTTTTTAATTCTTACATTGTTAGAAAGATTATTGTATTTTGAATAAATTGATACCAATCTTTTAACTGTGTGATATTTATTTACTGAGATATTAAGGAAAATGTAGACATCACCCCTCATTTCTGAATTAAGAACCCTGCGACAACTGTCATGAGAGTTTGTTTACACTTTGTTTTCCCGATTTCACATTATCGTAACTTTGCAAATATGCTGAAATGCGGCAATTGTTGTTGATTAAATACCTAAAAATAAAAAGAAAGCTTTAAAGTATTAACTTCAACCTCCAATTTCGCCAAATTTGTTTACTTTCATGGTTTTTCGCAGCATTAAGTTCTTAAATTTGAAGCAAAACAATTTTTCCCTAAAGCAATACTTTCCAGATTTTGAAATAGTATTGTACTTCTTAGTATTTGTTTCCCTTTTAATGAAAAAAATATGCAAAATGTACTTCAGAACAGCATCAAAGAAGGAGTCAGATTAATGGCAATCGCTATACAAAATACGGCGGTATAAATATATTCTAAGGTGCTCATCTCATATCAATACTCATCTTATAGAAAATTATAAAGTAGTCAATATGATAGTGATTTTTGTTTTAATTGGCAGTTTAGAATACGAATTTGTGGACATTAATATTTTGTTTAATAAACTACCAAGATTTTTGTGCATCAAAGTATGTAATTCAGATATCGAAATACGAGAATCCCTATAAAATGGCCTATATTTCACATTAAATAATTTAGTTTTATAAAACGTGCACATTTAATTCATTTTAAAATCAAAGCTAAACAAAATTTTAAGTTATATGTTTAAAACTATTTATTTTGCAATCTTAAATGCTACATTTTTACAAATTACATCTATTTAATTTTAAAGCATGTTCCTATATCCTGCAGCATTTTACAAATAATTTTGTATGTATTTATCATTTTTAATTAGCATCTAAGCTATCCTGGTTCAAATTTGGACTAGAGTATTATATTTAATTTAAGATAAAGTTTATGAAAATACAATGAAATTAGCATGAGATATCGTGCACGCAGTGAAATATTATCCACTATAAACATTTAAAATAGTCCTTTGAAATGGACCTCTTTAATTTTAAAAAAATATAATATATCCAACTATTTTTTTTTTTTTAACGTAGCTCCATATCACTTAAATATGCTCTAAAATGTTTGTATTTCTATAGTGGTTATATTCTTTTTTATAAAAAAAAAAACTGCTAAACTCATGGCAGATTTCGTGTGTTTTATGACCGTTAAAAAGTGAATCTATATACGGAATTCCATTCTTTAGAATCCTCATGATATTCATAGATTGCCATTTAATTTTGGCGCTATGACAACTAATTTTGAAGTTTTAGCATGTATGAGATAGAAAAAATTTTGGGACATCTACACCTGATTAAAATTAACCAAATGTGATTTCATATGCAGCGCTTTCTGCAGTTCCAAATATTGACCTTAGATTTATTCCGCTGTGCTCATCCAAAGTATCAGACCAAATTCTGTGATCTTTGAGGTCATTCGGATGAAAGAGTCCTCCAACATTCGTCCGGGAAGCATTTTCAGAAAGAATCACGTTTTGAGCACCAGCCTTGGCGAGTTGGCGAAAACGACAACGTTCAGCTATCTGCATCGCCAAACGGCAATCGTCGTTTTGTTTTGATTTTAAAATCCGACATGGCGGATGTTCTGTAAAATTTAAAGCATTTTAATCTCAAAAAGCCCCTTTTTTTAAACTGTGTTTAATTGTAAACACCGGTGAATAACATTTCCTCGTATTATATCCTCGGAAAACAAATGAACAATAAGCACGATCTCTTACAGAAGGAAGGGTTGCTATTCGCTAGGCGTTTGATGTCACAAACAAGAAATGGTGCGTGGCATTGACTTCATCTCCGAGCCAATAGTTTTTCTGGCGATAGGGTGCTGAAAACGTGTTTCTTTCTAAAAATGCGTCCGGGATGGCTCAGTTGGAAGACATTGGCGGCTTCAGTCAATACATCCTTGGTTCGACTCCAGGCCCGGACTTTTTTAACCAACCTGGAAAATTTACACTGTTATAATTGATATACCGATTGGATAATCGTGTTTAAAATTAATCTAACACATCTCGATTAATTAATTGCTGTCCTTGTAATAATTTATGGAATGCTTTTTCATAAAGTTATGGATATTCTATATCATATACATTGTAAAAATAATCAGTTAAATTTCCAGTGCAGCAATGTTCTTAGCAGTTTTTGTCGTAAAAATATGACATTTAATGACATGTAAAAACTCTTTCCGCATGATATTATGCAATATTTAAAACAACTGATCAACTACTGGATGGATATCAACTGGCGGGGGTGATAGTTTGCCTTTTGCAACTACTTTCAATGGAGTTGAAAAGTTTTTATAATTTTGGTTTATCTGTCTGGCGCCCGATCGTCTACTGCTTATCTATGAATTGTCATGGCTCTATATCTGGTAAATATACAGAATTGCAATGTTATTGATATATGTTATTGATGTTAATCAAGGTTTATCACTTGCAGACAATTAACCATAAATTTCATCTGACGTAAAGCATGCACGTTATTTATTAACATTAATGCTTTCATCATTATACAGGCTGTCTTGAAAAGAAAAAAATGTGGAGGTTTTAGAAAAATGTAACAAAGTACAGTGCCTAAAAATGTTTAACATTTTAGTTTATTTCGAGAGAATGCGGCCAAGAATCAAGAATTTTAACAAGTGAAGAATCGTAGAAGATGTTTTGTAATTCTTATTTTACATAAATATTTTTCCGTCTTTAAGACCTCTCTAAATCATAGTAATGTGAGTGAAAGCAGCTTTATCTTAGCTTTAAACAACACACCTTCTGTCTCGGTAAAATAAATCATTTTTATATTTACTTTTGTATTCCTAATTTATATTAAATATTCTCTTAGTTCCATAATAATCAAAATTTAACTTAAGATATATATTTTGGGAATAATTCTGATATCATACATAAATTGTATTAAAATGTTCTGCATTATAATTCACATAAAAAATTCCGAGTAAAAGTTATTATTCTTTTTAAGTAAGATATTTTAAAACGAAAATTGTATTGAAAAAAAACAAAATTCATTTGCATTTTAACAAATATCAGTTGGATTTAATAAAAATATCCAAGAATGCATCAAATAAGTGAAATTTCAAATTCAAATAAAAGCTAATTTAAAATGGAGATAAGTAGAAATTATATTTTCTTTTTAATTCTTAGACAATTTAAAGTTTCTAATACTTTAAACTCAACGGTATTTTTATTTGAAGCTGAATAAAACTATTTTGCATACGAATAACGTTTTAGTTAAACAACAGACGCAATGAATAATTTTTCGGGTGTAAATGAATTTATGATATTTCTTGGTTAGAAAGAAATCAAATACACCTTTTTGTACTTGACTTAAACTTTAAAAATATAAAAAATCTCGTTATTTTTCAATGATAAAATTCTCTCTTTGTTTTATATGCACTGGACAAATAAAAAATTGCTAGTGAGAAATTAAATAATGCATATACTATTAAGACAAGCTTATGTATCTGCTTTTGCGTATCTGCCTCTGAAATGGAAAATTTCACATTGATGTGTTAGTGTCTAAAGTGTCAGCAAATAAAATCTTGACACTTAAGTCCGAATCAAAATGTTCGAATATTTTCTTTTATTTTTCCCAATTTAAAACACGATTTAGAAAACATAACAAAAAAAAAAGGATCATAAACATATTTCATATGCGAGCATAAAATTCAAACGATTATAAATCTTTTTCTAATGTCACTAGTAATATTATTTCTAGTAACATTACATATATGTCAGTGTTGAATATAAAAGAATTAAGTCTTGATTACGTCAATCAATAAGTCTATCATCAGAACAAAAATATATTCTACAATGTAAAGGTAAGATCTTATATTATAATTAATTTACTTGCTTATAAATCTTAACTTTAATAATAAAACATTTAAAACATATTTGAAAAATAACAAGTTTTAACTCATTTTAATTGATTCATCTATAGGATGTAAATAGAAAATTAAAAGCACAAGAAATGTGAAAATCTGAAATAAATAATTATTGAATATAAGTTATATATATATATATATATATATATATATATATATATATATATATATATATATACATATATATGTAATAAAATAAAAAAAATTGCGCCATTTTCCTCTCTCTGAGCTATTGACTCTAAAATTGTGGAACATATTTTAATCTTAGTTTCGTAATATATTAATCTTTTAACAGCTAAAGTCCTTTTTTTTAATTAACTTATTAATAATCTATTGCTTGTTTCTCAAAAAAGCGGGCAATTATTTCGTAATCTTTCCTTTTTAGAATATTCTAGAGATTTTAATTTTATTTTTTATTTAACCTCACGTGATCAGTGTTAGTGCGCGGATGTTAAAAGGCTTGTTTATTTGGGAGACAAGATATAATCCTTACTCGAGATCCACGCCTCCTAGATCAATCAGAGGTGATCATTTTTTATTGCGTAGACTCAGATTAATCCTGGTTGGATTTTTAAAATGATTGACGCGGAGTAAGGAGGGGTTAGTTTGTCGTGCAAATGTGGGTTTCTCATTTGTTTTTTTCAGAGCGGAGAATGCGATTGACTTTTCAAATATTAAGGTTGCTGTTTCTTTTTCCCCGAAAAATTCCAATATCTTTGAAAGCTTAATCACGAAGTTTTGGAATATTCGATGACAGTACGAATGTGACTGCGGAGATGAGCTTACTTAATTTATGAGTTAATAAACAAAATAATTTAAAGTCTTATGGATTTTATTTTTCTAATGGGGAAATACCCCAATGCAACTCTTCCACTGCTTGCCAACTGCCGGAGCGACTGCTCTGCTCGTGCTGCTGCTGATTCTTAGGAGTAACATTCTTAGGAGTTTATAGAACATAGCCTTCTTCGAATCATTATATAAATATAAATATAAATATAAATAAATAAATATATATATATATATATATATATACTTACATTAATTATTTTTAAAGTTCACATGTTTGTAACAAACGCTATATTTTCACATCCCGCTTATATGGCTTGATTGGTTGGACGGTTTGCAGTATAAATACTTAATAGGGACACGGACCATGGCGAAAGTATAGAGGACGTTATTATTAATTTGAATTCAATAATTATTTATTCCAATGTATTGTAATTTTCTGTTTGCATTGTTAAGGTGACTCAGTAAAAATGAGTTAAAACATGCCAATTTTTAATATATTTTAAATATTTTATTGTAGATATTGTTTGGCTTGCCCTACCTTATTGGTTAATCTATAGACTTAAACAGGTGAACACTATGAATAATCACAACTGCATGCAGATCAAGTTAGAAGATAAGTCTTTTGTCTTTTAGGTCACTGTTATTTTATGGGTTATTATATTATTTTGATGTTAAATTGTAGTATTGTATGATGGTTATATATATATATATATATATAGTCTTTTATCAAGTTCACTAACAACTTCCAAAGATATAAACACAAGCAGTAGCATGTCATTCGTAAAACTACTGATTAGTAGAAAATTATATATATATATATATATATATATATATATATATATATATATATATATATATATATACATACAGTCAAACCCCGTTAATAGGCGCCCCGCTTAATACACGAAACCGCTTAATACGCGATTTTTCTTTGGTCCCTTGAAATACTCCTATCTTACGCATATAAAAACACCCCTTTTAATACGCGAATGCATAATACGCGAACCCGTTTAATACGCGAAATTTTATCAGTCCCTAGAAAGAAAAACGTACGTTTAATACGCGAACGAGCTTAGTTTTTAACGTACAAGTATTTTCCCAAGCTTTTTACACAACAATTATTTAAACAATTATTTAACTGATTTTTTATACAACAATTATTTAATCATTATTAAATTAAGCATTTTTCTCCTCAAAACCATACGCTGACTAGAATTGTATCCCGATCCTATGCTAGCACAAGACTGCTCAATCAAAGCTCTCCCAATGAAATCTCATAAGCGAGACGAGGTTGGCGTTTTGCAAATTTAAAGACATTATCTCTCTTTGAAAAACATCTGTTTTCATTTGGAGAGTGTATAAAACCACAGTGTAAAATTTAAATGGGATTTTAAAAATTTTAAAAATACAATATTTAAAGATTTTTAACTTATGCATTTCAGCCTATCATGGGACGCTAATTAAGATTATGTAAATCAAAAAGAAATTAATACAAAACTTTTCGAAATCAGTAAAAACCTGAGTATTTGTCCATGTTTCGCTCACTTTCTGTACGCATAGGTTCAAAAATTAAACTGAATGTAAGCAGGATGCATAATGAAAGCAGAATGTACCTTCAATTAAAAAATTTTCTTGCGATTTTTGTCATTTAAAAATATAAATGTAGACAAAAAGGGAATTACAGTTACAAAATCATACAAATTTGAAATTCATGTAAGGTTCATTCATCGCGGGCGCGGGCTGCGTGAGTCAGCTTAGTTTTTATAAAAAGCCAAAATTAAAAGAACTTTTCCCCATAATTAAGAAATGATGTGACCCCCTCCCCCCGTCTCTAAATTAAAGCGGTAGAATCGATAGATGGAGCATGCGCTACAATCGCAGATTAATCACGTGAGTTTTCCAATCCTTTCATCATTGCTGTGATATTTTTAAAAGAAGAGAGCCGGTTGTCGCTCCCAGTATTATCTAGTCTACGATATCCATCTATGCTTTTATAATTTAGTCTAAACTATGGCGGAAGGAGCAAAACATATTAAACGAAAGGCTCTCTTTATGACTGAGAAGTTACAAATTATAAATCAGTATGATGCCCAAGCTGTCTCGAAAAAGTCTGCGTTCACCAAAGAAAATGCATACCTGAGTCAACTTTAAGGACTTTGTTAAAGAATAGGAATGTCATCGTTAACCAAGTTGTGGTTGAATGAACAGAGAACCAGAAAATAAAAACCGCAAGTTTGAGGACATGGAAAAAGCCCTTCACGAGTGGTTTGTTTAAACGCGCTCTACGAATATCCCAATAAGCGGCTTGTTATTACAAGAAAAAGTTTCTGAAATCGCAGCAAAAATGGGATTGCTAGATTTCAAATACACGGCTGGATCGATTTAAAACTCGGTACGACATAAAATTAAAGCAAGTGTGCGATGACTCAGGTTCAGCTGCAGTCAACATTGAAGATATTCATTGTTGGAAAATCAATGTGCTTCCGCAACTTGTAAAAAACTACTTAAGTCGGGATATTTACAACGTGGACGAATTTGGGCTTTGTTAAAAACTGACACTCAATAAAACAAGGGACATAAAAGAAACATGTCATGGAGGGAAACTGAGCAAAGAGCGTCGTACTATTCTGCATGCTCAGTGCCAAATCTGACGGATTAGATAAATTCAAGATGCTGGTAAAAGGGAAATAACGCAATTCGCGATGCTTTTAAAATGTCAAGAATTTCCCCTGCCTCTACGAAAACCAACGTAGAGCATGGATAACGGGCAACATTTTTACAAAATGGCTTCATAATTTTGATCGGCATATGAGAAAAGAATCTCGCCATGTGTTATTGCTTGTGAAGAACTGCCCTGCGCATTCAATAACGAAAACCCGAATAATGTCCAAGTAGAATTTCTACCTCTAAATTCGACTGGTCTGCTAGATCCAGCCAATGGACCGAGGAATAATTAACAGCGCCAAAGTAAATTACAAGATTTGCGTCATATGGCGACACCTTCGCCAAATGGAACACGGCAGCAATCCTTGCTACGAGTGTCGTCCAATTAGAGTCCTCGACACTATGCACATGGTTACTGCAACATGGGTGAGTGTCACACCAACAACAATTAGAAATTGCTTTCACAAAGCGGGTTTCGGAAGTAGTGAGGTCATCATTTACACAGAGCAAACCTCGCACTCAAATGTTAAAGACGATTGGCTGGCCGCAAGAGAAACCGTAGGGGAAAGTTTTGTCGATTTAAACACGTTCATTAATACCCACAAAGATCTAATTACCTCCAAACTTAGAAGTCTGGATGATATCATCGCCAATGTAACTGCGACTAACAAACGGAATGATGAGGAAAAAGATGATGAATCTGCGCTACCGGTCCCATCCCTATTCTCCAAAGTTATCGAGGTATTCAATTTCCTAATATGCGTCGTCACTGGACGAAGGACCCTCAACAAGCGAACTTTACCTCTACTTAAATAAGGCGAAGAACATGGTGATGGCGCGAGCGCATGTCAAACAGGCCAGAATCGACAATTTCTTTTCCAAAAAGTAATTTTTATGACATTATTGACTTCATTAAGTTTTTTCAATTGACTTTTTATTATTATATACACTATTCATTATTGCATCTATCTGTTCTGTATAGCTAACAAAAATTTCAATTTTGTTAGCATTAATTTTAGTTAATATGGTTAGCAGAAATTTTTGCGTTCGGCTTATTCAATTTTATGTGTTATACATAATAAATCAAAATCTGAAAAGACATAGGATTTTTACTTGAGAAAATAACGATTATTTGAATTTTCAGCTATCAAACGTTCCTGCTTAAAATTCACAAAATGATTAAAATAAAAATAAAATGTCATTTTATGTCTTATAAACGCTAAAAATTGATAAAAAATGTGTTTTTTCCTCATAGATTGTTATTAGATAGACCACTCGACGAAAATTCGCGACCTTCGGTTAATACGTGAATTTTGATCGGACCCCTGATTCGCGTATTAGCGAGGTTCGACTGTACATACATACATATATATATATATATAACCATCATAGAATACTACAATTTAACATCAAAATATATAATAACCCATAAAATAACAAACTACATCAAAATAGAGGAGTTGGCAAATAATGGAACACATACGAAGTATTGGAAATGTGGTATTTAGCTCGTTATCAAGGGTAATACTAAATAGGCACATTAATTGCGATTAATTTCTGATTAGAAATCCGGATAAACTTAAAAATGATTTCTAAATTACCCAATTAATCACCAACGCAAAATTTAATTCAATGAAAAATACTAGACAAATATTAAACCAATAATAATATAATTATCAATAGATAAACTTACACTTTATGATTATTTAATTAAAACTGGTCTCAGCTATTTATTTTTTAGACGAGTGCATGCACGAAAATGAAATTTAAAACAATTCTGTATTGAATTCAATAATACGTAAATAATGCGACTCCATCTTAAACAAGAAAAAATCTTCATGTACAAGATGATCAACTTAGATTGATTTATTTTCATGAGATATCATTGAATTAATTAAGTATAAAAAGATTTAAGGGCATTCTTAAATCTAGAGAAATTTTTTTGGTATAAGATTTAATGTATTTTTGTTAGGAAATGCATGAAACTAGCAGGAGTTCTTCTTCAGAAAATGATAAATCCCATATTAAATATTCTATAATTTCAAGCATATTTTCATTGCAGGAAAATTACTTAAATTGTACATGTAATAAAACATTATTTATTTAGTAATACAGGAAAACCAACGATCAAATAACAAAAAAAAATCGGCTTTGTAGCTTTAAATATGCAAAAGTATGAAGCTTTAAGAATTTATACTCGAATCATTAATGTTTTCTTGCTGATTCATAACTTAATTCACCGCTTATATTCAACATATGATTGCTGCCTTTCTTTAATCTTTATTATTACCGTGATATACATACATAGATATACATATGACATCGATATTCTGCAGTTAACGGTTGATTCAAACTCTGATTATTTGAATAAATAAATAATTTAATACTAAAGCATTCGTGATAATATAATAGTATATTTCCATTTTCCTGCTAGGTACAACATGTTATCTGTAAGAAAGTAATCCCTTCGATATTTCCATAATGACATTCTGTTACATGTTTGAAAAAACATACTTTATACATATGCAATAAAATTACTTAATATGTGAATTTTCTTTATAATTCATTCTAACATGTTTACAAATTGAACGAAGATAATAAAACTAGAATTTTGAATGATTTAAACGCAAAATATAAGATCATACTAATATTAATTCATCATCTAATAATAAAATACTAATTTCATTAAAGCTTAATAAATATTTCGACAGATGAATAATCTTTATTTGCTAAACAATTTATGAGAATAAGAAAGCAGAGGCTTAAATTTATAATAAATGAAAAATAAAATTCGAGTGTTAATTTAGCACGAGTAAAATATTAAAATATGTGTACATATCACAAATAAATGGTATAGAGAAATCTGCTGCATAACGAATGAAAGCTCAATTTGTTGGAAATTTTGATAATTTTTTCTTGTATCTTAGCTGACGTACCACTGCAATAATTAAGCTGCAATAATTTGTTATAGTCAGTTTTCGAATAAGTGCAAATAAAGAATAATAAAAATATTATACAATCTCCCCAACCGAAAGCGATCGTATAATGGCTGAAAATATTTTGTATTTTTGCAATTTTAAATACTGCATGCGATGCATGCAATTCGATGCATTTTAAATACTTTTATATTATATGTATGGAACTGAACGAAATTTAATAACTTTGCCTGCATACTTTATATAGATAAGTATTTCATTTTTGATTTGATGTGAAATTATACGTTGGAGGGGGGCACCGTGATGCTAACTCATCTTGGATATGCATAATATAAAATATGAAAATAAAACATGTGTAATTTATTTATAAAATGCATTGCCAATCCAAAATAATATTTAAACGTATTTTTAAATATTTTTAACAGCTATTTATGCTTCATATTTATAAAATTTATTTATAAAATTTATTTATAAAATGCATTGCCAATCCAAAATAATATTTAAACGTATTTTTAAATATTTTTAACAGCTATTTATGCTTCATTTAATCTTGCTGAGAAACCAATTTCGATAAATTATAAAAAAAGGTCAAACTACTCAATTAGTACCGAATTGAGCAAAACAAGCATCCGTATAGCTCCAAAAACGATAATCGTATTAACTAACTGTTTTCTGCGTCGTATTAAGCGTCTCACATCCATTTAAAATTTTAAAGAAACACAGGTTCATGAAAAAAAAAGAAGATTGTGGAAATTAGGATATCAAATATCTTGGCAATTAATTATCCGACCAACTTCATTTTTTTATGAAAAAATTTCATTACTTCATTTTCTTTTGCATCCACTCCTTAAAATAAAAAAATCGAAATTTTTTATATACCTTTCACCAGAACGAATAATTCAAAAGTCCAAAAAAAATAGTTCCGGGTAATCGAGCTTACTGAAATTACATAGGATTCTTCCCATTCATACAAACTAAGAGCAAACCTAATTTCAAGCCTCTATCTCAATTTGTTTGGGAGATTGAGCGTTTACAGTTAGACAGACAGACACACAGATAGAAGACGGTATTTTTTTTTATTAAAATGTGTATTTCGTAATCTCCAGTGTCTGAAACATGTAAATCCGTCATTGTTTTTTAGGTGCGTTCGTAATTATGTAAATGCGTAGCACCTATTGTTTTCGTTCAGTGCGTCCGTCTGTACGTCTGTCTGTCCGCATATAACAACGCAAAAACTACCCAACTGAATCGTTGAGCGTTTACAGTTAGATAGACAGACACACAGATAGAAGACGGTATTTTTTTTATTAAAATGTGTATTTCGTAATCTCCAGTGTCTGAAACATGTAAATCCGTCATTGTTTTTTAGGTGCGTTCGTAATTATGTAAATGCGTAGCACCTATTTTTTTCGTTCAGTCCGTCCGTCTGTCCGTCTGTCTGTCCGCATATAACAACGCAAAAACTACCCAACTGAATCGTTTGAAATTTAAAATACATAATTATTACATAATTTTGTCGAGTCATTTCAAATTTTATGAAAATCGGATGCATAGATCAATTACAGGGCCAATCAAAAGGATTCCGTTACATTACGGTCAATGGGGGTAAAAGTTTCAAATGAATTTTAATCGTTTGAAATTTTAAATACATAATTATTACATAATTTTGTCGAGGTATTTCAAATTTTATGAAAATCAATTGCACAGTTCAACTACAGGGACAATCAAAAGTGTTCCGTTACATTATGATTAATGGAAAAAAAATGTTTCAAATGCATTTTAATGGTGTTACACTCATTCAACGTAATAAAATTAATATTGTTGATGTCCGAGATTCACGAAGCAGTTTTTTGGTGTTTTTAATTGTAAATAAATTAACACTGATTTATCTTTTTGTATTATATTGATCACCTAAAGCACATTTAATAAATTGACAAAACAAGATACAGGAATTTAGTTTCCTGCAGCGGTTACTGGATTAACATATTATCCAAGTATGCGAAAACAGAAAAGAAATATAAGCACCGTGTGTGCTTTACAAAAACATAAGAGAAAAACTGAAGTCAGTTCGTTCACAGTAAAATATTGTCCTTGAAGTAATCAACAAAAATGATTTCGCAATCATGTGCAATCAACTACTTATGAATTGCTTTATATAAACAATGATATTAAATGAATTTAATTAATGTCACTTTTAAATTATGGATCGATTTATCGTTTATAAATATTATAGTTTTAAAATAAACAGTAAAGGTGATTAATGTCACCTCTGAAATATGAAGTAATTAAACGTTTATAAATATTACTGTTTTAGAATAAATACTTTAAGCACATAAACACACACCCACCCTATCAGGCCTTAGTCCTGATATATAGGAAGGAGAGCTAATTTGTGGACAGGTCGTTTCAAAAGTGATTTTCTACACTGCACAGTTACAACACGGACATGTCCGTCATTTCCTGGATGCACCTCGGTTACCCGGCCCAATGGCCAAGAGTCTGGTTGCTGGACATCATCAAGGAGTAGCACAACTTGTCCAGGTTGAAGATTACGTTGCTCGACTCTCCGCTTGCCTCTCTTTTGGAGCGAGCTCAAATATTCCTTCTTAAATCGATGGGAGAATCCTCTTTTTAAATTTTGCAGCAGCTCCCAGCGATTTCTAGGGTTGCACGTGATGGATGAGGTTTCCTCGGGTATGGAGAAAATTACATCACCTGTAAGAAAATGTGAGGGTGTGAGAACATTTATACAGTCACTATCAGTGTCATTTAAATGTATAAGAGGTCGCGAATTCAGTAATGCTTCAACTTGGCTAAGTAGGGTGGCAAGCTCTTCAAACGTTAGGAATGTCTCTCCAATTACTCTTTTTAGATGATGTTTGGCGGATTTTATCGCAGCCTCCGAAATTCCGCCAAAGTGAGGGGAAGAAGGAGGGATAAAATGCCATTCAATGGATTTTTCAATTAAATATTGAGACATGATTTCATTTTTAGGAAATGACAACCAGGCCCTTTGTATTTGGTCGATTTTTGTTGATGCCCCGACAAAGTTCTTCCCGTTGTCACTATAAAGGTGACGAGGGGTGCCTCTTCTTGCACTAAAACGTCGAAGAGCTGCTATAAATGCTTCAGTTGTTAGGTCATATTACAGCTTCTATATGAACCGCTTTCGTAGCAAGACAAATAAATAAGGCAATGTAACCCTTAGTTGTTTTTGCACCCCTACCCTTGCTAAATTTAATGGATATGGGGCCTGCATAATCAATTCCGCTGGCGAAAAAGGGGCGTTCAAGATTTACTCGAGGTTTAGGTAAATTCCCCATTAATGGAGGAGTTGTAATAGTTTTCTTATATCTGAAACATTTTAAGCATCTATTAATGCATTTGTTGATGAGCTTTTTTCCACCAACTATCCAAAAAGATTGTTTTATGATGTGCGATAGTAGAGAAGGTCCAGCATGTAAAGTGACAATATGCTGTTGTATTATCAATAGTTCACTCATTTTATGTTGTGATGGAAGTATTACCGGATGCTTGTGATTAAATGCTAACTGTGAATTTTGAAGGCGTCCTCCCACCCGTAAGATACCCTTAGCATCAATAAACGGATATAGGGAGTGTAATTTGCTTTTCTTAGCTAGAGGTTTTTGTTCTTTGATGCATTTTAACTCTTCTTTAAAGTAAGAATTTTGAATCCAAAGAACGATCATTTCTTCAGCAGATTTTGTTTCGTTAGATGTAAGTACTGTTGAAGGGATTTGATGTTCATTAGCATTTTTGCATTTTTTAATGAATCTTAGGCAATATGCCAGAATGCGGATAATTTTTGAAAGCGAAGAGTGCTTTTGAAACAAATTATCTAGTACATCATTTGAAGGATGCGTGTGAAATGAAAAAATGGGATCTGACCTTTGCTCGGATTTGATTTTTTCATCGAATTCATCAACATTAAAGTCGTCTTTCGGCCAATTAGATGGGTCTAGAAGTAGCCAGCTTAGCCCTTTCCACCATAGCTCGCATTCTGGCATACACTTTGGGTCAATACCGCGAGAAGCGATATCTGCGGGATTTTCTTTTGAGGGAACGTGTCCCCAGTGCTTCATAGGTAAAACTTCTGTTATTTGAGAGGTTCTGTTCGCGACAAATGTTTTCCACTTGCGGGGGTGTGCGGATAACCATGAAAGGACTACTTAAGAATCAGTCCATGCAAAAATATCGAACTTGTAATTCTTTAGTGTGTCCATAACTGTGCAGAATAATTTAGATAATAAGTGAGCACCACAAAGTTCTAATTTAGGGACAGAAATTTGCTTGATTGGTGCAACTTTTGTTTTAGAAACCAAAAGAAAAGCATTGGTTTTTCCATTGCAAGTTTGTCGGCAATACATTGCGGCAGCATAAGCTAGTGTTGACGCATCGGAGAATCCGTGTAATTCAAAGGCATTCTCGGATGAAAGCGTAACACACATTGGTATCGAAAATTGATTGATTTCATTGAATGAATTTTGAAATTTGAGTAATTCCTCGGTTAGATGTTCTGGTATAATAGTGTCCCAGTCCCCTTTTGTCAACCACAGTTTTTGATAAAATATTTTTAAAGTTACAGTACATGGTGAAATTAGAGCTAGTGGGTCGAAGATTCTAGCAGATTCTGCTAAAACTTGACTCTTTGTAAGAGGTGGAGTGAGATTTAGTGAAACCTTGAAAATAAAAGTATCTGAAGAAGAGTTCCAGCTTAATCCTAGTACTTTAGAGCTTCCGTTATCACTAGGAATTATTTCAAAATTCGATTCGGTATTGGAATCATCTTCAAACTCTCTAAGAAATTCCTTTGAATTTGAATTCCATTTTCTTAAGTGGAAACCATGCGCGTGCAAAACATCGGTAATTTCTTTACAAGTTTCTATTGCCTCACTAACAGTATTCGAGCCTGAAAGTAGATCATCCATATAAAAATCTTTCTCTAATGTTTGAGAAATAACAGCATTTTTTGTATAATCATCAGCAATTTGTTTGAGACATTTAGTGGCTAGATAAGACGCTGGAGCTAGCCCATAAGTAACCGTTTTTAATTTGAAATTTTTTATTTCCTCATTAGAGTTAAACCTCCAAACTATTTTCTGATAATTTTGATCTTCTTCCGAAACTAAAATCTGGCAGTACATCTTTTCTATGTCAGCGCCAAAAACAATTTTCGGAACTCGAAAATTAAGTAAAATTTCAAATATGTCTCGTTGTAATTTAGGACCTACTCTTAATATTGAATTCAAGGAGTTTCCTTTTGAAGTATTACATGATGCATCAAACACAACTCTCAACTTGGTAGTAGTACTAGAAGGTTTAATAACCGCATGATGAGGAAGAAAATATTGTTCATTTTCAGAATCGTTAATGTTATTTTGTGTTATTAATTCCATATGGCCTAACTATATATATTCGCGCATAAAATCCTTGTATTGCTTTTCGAATTCTGGGTTTTCTTTAAATTTCCTTTCCATCGCCAACAAGAGAGAAATTGCGGCAGGTCTATAATTACCTAATTCTGTCGTAAATTTAACAAAAGGTAATTTTACCACAAAACGACCCTCGGAATTGATTGAGTAAGTTTTCTGAAAATGTGATTCAACAAATTGTTCTTCTGGAGACAGAATGTGAGCATTATTATTGAATACTTCTTCCATTTCCCAAAACCGTTTTAATTCATTATCAATATTAAGTTCATAAATATGTAAATTATGCATTGAATTAGGAGTTGTGTTAAGATGCGGCATTTTTTCCAATACGAGAAAGCCAAAGATGGAATTTTGCGCAATTAAACTGCTCTGAGCACATGTTATTTGACCAGGAAGCAAAATAGAAAAAAAGTAATCTGATCCTAAAATAACATCGATTTTATTGGGAGTCCCAAAATGTGGATCTGCCAAGTTTACATTTTTTAAGTATGAATAATGCTCTTCACTTATTTTCTCAGAAGGTAATGGAGCTGTTAATTCATCTAAAATAAAAGCTTTCACTGACAACTTACTGTCAGCATTATGAATTGATATAAGATCAATCATTACGTAACCCTTTGTTACTGCGATTTTTGAATTAGAAAGACCTTTCACGGGAAATCTGGCATTTTTCCTTTTGAATCCTAACACTTTCATGCATGATTCTGAAACGAACGTAGATTCTGAGCCACTGTCACACATAATTCTTAATGTGTGCTTTTGACCCATGCAATCATAAATATATACCGTAGCAGTGGGCAAAAGTGCGAAAGATGTTTGAACAGAATTTATTGAAGGAGAAACTTCTTTTTTATTATCATCAGGAATCGAAAGGTCCTCTGAATCAGATTTGCTTTTCCGACTCTGTTTTTCATTCGAACGTGAAGTTGGCATCGCATAATTTTGTAGTTTATTCTCGCATAACAGCGTATGGTGTTTAAGCTGGCAATGATGACAGCTAAATGTAGAATTACATTGATATGTGTAGTGTTTGTCAGACAAACAATTGCTACATAATTTGTTTTTTCTCACAAATTGTTTTCTATCTCTTACGTTTAATTTCTTGAATTTAATACATTTGTACAATAAGTGATTAGCTTTACAAAATAAACATTTGATGACGTTGTTGGCGGGAGCTTTGTGAAAATTAAATTGCTTCTATTTTTTATGTAACCCTGTATAATCATTATTATACAATTCTAAAGATAAACATCTGTCATTAATGAACTGAATAAATTGATCAAAAGAAGGAAAATCATCCTTTGATGAATATTGAGCCCATACTTCACGTGTTTTATTATCAACCTTTTGAAGAAGAATATGAATTAACCAAATGTCTCTCTCTGATGCTTTAACATCGATTGATTTGAGAGCACGAATTACCTCGTCAGAGATATCTGATATATTGCGTAAGTTAAGTGCATTAGCGTGAATAATGGGAGGTATATCCATAAATGTTTTGATAAGAGCTGCGACAATTTGTTTTTTTTTGTCGTATCTTGACAATAATTTTTCCCATGCTTCTGCATAACTGGTTTCAGAAATGGGAATATGTTTTATAATTGAATTTGGCTCTTCACCGAGCAAACCTCTTAAGTGTTGAAATTTTTGAATATTTGTTATACTGGCATTATTATGCACTAATGATAAATATAAGTCTTTAAATGACATCCAGTTTTTGAAATTACCATCAAATTGCTCATTATTCAATCTGGGTAATTTAAAACTATTAGTTGTATTAACTATAGGTAATTGTTCATTAACAACTTGAGAATGTGCATTCATACTATTTATAGAAAATTTTTCAAGTTCTGATTGCAGTTTGGCTTTGGTTTCATAATATTTTGTTTCGAATTCCTCCATTTCCAAGGATTCTTCTGGTAATTGTGCATCATATTTATCAAAATCGAAATAAGCTGTTTCTAATTTTTCTAATTTATTCAATAAATCGTTCTTTTGAAAAACTTGATCTGCGTCAATGAAGTTCGTGATACGTGTTAATGCAGATTTAGCTCTGCCACGTAAATTTATTGCTGCCTTTTCTAAATCTTCTTGACTCATTATTAAAATAATGAGGGAACCAACTTAAAAACAAAGCCAAACTGATAATAAACCAAAATGTACTTATCTGAAACAGCTGGGCTGAAGGGTACTCCTTTATGGCGACTTTGAAACGGTCTAATCCATAAAAAGCGATGTGTGCAGGTACTATTTATCTGGCCGATGCCTCCATAATGTTGATGTCCGAGATTCACGAAGCAGTTTTTTGGTGTTTTTAATTGTAAATAAATTAACACTGATTTATCTTTTTGTATTATATTGATCACCTAAAGCACATTTAATAAGTTGACAAAACAAGATACAGGAATTTAGTTTTTTGCTGCGGTTACTCGATTAACATATTATCCAAGTATGCGAAAACAGAAAAGAAATATAAGCACCGTGTATGCTTTACAAAAACATAAGAGAAAAACTGAAGTAAGTTCGTTCACAGTAAAATATTGTCCTTGAAGTAATCAACATAAATGATTTCGCAATCATGTGCAATCATCTACTTATGAATTGCTTTATATAAACAATGATATTAAATGAATTTAATTAATGTCACTTTTGAATTATGGATCGATTTATCGTTTATAAATAATAAACAGTTAAGGTGATTAATGTCACTTCTGAAATATGAAGTAATTTAACGTTTATAAATATTACTGTTTTAGAATAAATACTTTAAGCACATAAACAAATATGCATCTATAAAGTACATATTATAATATACATTTTGCATAATCTGTGGTGCAAAGAATATTTGTTATTGATTTACAAGCCCACACAAAAGTATTCTATTGCATTATGGTATAGGGGGAACATTGTTTGGTGCGCATTTTAATTGTTATTATTTACAATTTTATGAGACAGATATATGAGAGTGATATTTTAAAAATTTCGTTGTCGTACGAACGCACCTCATTTGCTACGCTTCACGTGCAATTTTCAACTTGTTTAATTTTCCAAAATGATCGCAATATTCACCTTATACTACGTATCATGGGTAAGTAAAAAGCACTTAATTAACATGTTATTTAATATGTATTGCAAAATATTCTTAATATTTTCCGAAAGTTCAAGCAGTTTGCTTTGCACATTGCCAAATGTGCTTCATGAATATATGCGGGTTACAATGATACTCGACAGAATAAATTTGCAAAAAGAAACTTTCTAAAATATATTTTAAAATCAAAACAAAAATATTTGAGTTACACAAAAATCTCTCTGAATTTTTTGCTATGCATAAAATATTTCTTTGAGACAGTAAGCATTTTTTCCACGTATTATATTTAAAGGAAAAATTTCATACAAATATTCTCTTTATTATTCTACACTCAGAATCAAAATAAGAGTATAAATATATTTTTTAAGTTGTTATAAATAATTGTGTGAATTGAAAAAGTTTATTATTTCTGTAGTATTTATTGCATAATATATATGATCAACTTCAAGCCCCCTCCCCCCGGAAAAAAGTCGTGTTTGTATGCTTCTTTTTTACAAATTACACTTAGTTAATCTGTACATGAAACATGGTCTGGGAATTTTGATTGAATGAATAAGTTTGGTGTACATTTTGTTTTAACTTTTTCATTTTGAATATTAGTTTTCGAAACTTCTAATAACAAAATACGAATTCTATTAAAGATTATAAAAAAATTCCATGGAAAAATAATACAACGATTTAAATTTAATAAATGAAGGATAAAATTCGCGCGCTTTAACTAGCTAGATTGAGTTAATCCATAATTCAGTTTATCTTAATGCGTTTAGTGTAAATTTTTATAGCTGTTTTATTTAAAACTTTATTTTTAATAAATATCACAGATATTTTTATAACTGCTAGTATTATGCAATATCTACGGGATTTAACCTTCTCATTATTACATGCCTCATATGAAGACCGATGAAAATTGTCTTATAAAGGAAAAAAAAACTATATTTAATTATAGAGATTTATTTTGTGGAGAGATAGTTCATAGCATGAAGCACAATAAAATAATTGCTAAATAGTTTTAAAAACTAAAACACACTCTTTTATATCCGGTCGAACTAAAAAGTTTAACATATTTTTTTCGGTTGCATAGTTACGAGCTTCATGTGTATTTCAGTGTTCGCCATGTGTCTAGGATGTCAGGTGACTGTTAGTTTTTCAAATTGCTTTTGATCCGTTTATCCAACAATTTTTATTTTGATTCTTTTAAGCGGCGATTTTTTGAATTGTTGAATTGTCATCGGTTCTCAATCCGTGTTCAAAATCTCAATTTATTCTGATGTCTTATGGTGGGTGAAAATAACGTTCAAAAATTCCTTTACATAGATACATATTGCTGAAGCTAATATAAGAGTGTTAAAAATATTTTATATTTATTTTCATTTATCGCAAAATAATAATAATAATGATAATAATAATAATAATAATGAAAGAATGACTGGATGGAGCTAATGGAATTTTTTTCTTTTACTTTTCATTTTCTTTTCTTTAAAATTACGTTGTTAAACTTCCTGTATTTTATGCATGTTATTAATTTTTTAATTAATTTTTTTTCATTTTTTTTTAAAAACTATTGTAACTATTTTTTTCCATTGTAACTAAAAAACTGTGTTTAAACACAATTTTTTAAGGATTTCTACTGCGTGGATAATAACGAAAAACCTCCTGACTAGATATTAAGAGCCCACAATAGTCACAGAAAATGTACTCAAAAAGACCCGGATGATAATGTAAAGTCTATGGGAGCGTTCTTTTCGAATATCTCGCTCAAATTTTAATATTTTTGCATGATGTTTTTGCACAAGATAGCTGAGGGCGATCCACAACCGGCCTAGTTTTTACTTTTTCAATTTTGCTTATATATTTTTTATATTACGATAGTTTCAATTTCAGAACCTGTTTAATCCGGTTCTGAAAGTTTAAGTAATTTTTTAAAGAAAATCTGAAACGGAAACTGAAAAATTAAAAACTAGGCCGATTGTGGATCGTCCTCAGCTATCTTGTGCAAAAGAATCATGCAAAAATATTAAAATTTCAGCGAGATATTCGAAAAGAACGCCCCCTTAGACTTTACATTAGCGCTCGGCTTTTACCGCGTGACTAGTGTGTGCTCTTAAATTGCCACACAACTAGGAAGTATTATATTTATTAGTACATTATATTTAAAAAAAAGAATAATTCTTTAGTTAACACAGTTATTTGATCATGTGTTTCTATCCAAAATATTTTTAATGTTTTCCGAAAGTTTCAGCTATTTCCTTTGCCCATTTCCAAATGCGCTTCATGAATATATACGGGTTACGATCATACGCGACTGAATATATTTGCAAAAGAAACTTACTATAATAGATTTTTAAATCCAGACAAAAGTATTCGAGTTGTACCAAAATATATCTGAATTTTTTCTTATGTATAAAACTTTTCGTCCAGACAATAAACATTTTTTCAAGTATTATTTTTAAAGGGAAATTTTCGTACAAAAACTGTAGATATTATTCTGCACTATGAATCAGAATAACAGTAAAACTGGTAGTATTTAATTGTCTCACGTTATTGTTTGTATTGAAAAAGTTTATAGTTTCTGTAATATTTATTGCATACATGATATCAATTTCAAGAAGAAAAAAAAACATTTAAAAAAAACATCAATTTTGTATGTTTTCTCTTAATAACCAGATTCAGATAATTTATATGTGAAATACAGTTTAAAATTTGTTTGTTTGAATACATTTGGTGTACATTTCGTTATAATTGTTTCATTTAGAGCTTTAGCTTTAATAAATTTCACATGTATTTTTTATTTACGTATTTCATGTTATATAATATTATATATTATAACTGTTAGTATTATGCAATATATACGAAAACAGAACACAAAACTGCATATATTTCAAGCGTTCAAACTCCTATGGAAGAGCTGTCCGCAAGGTTAAAGGCGGGGTCAAGGCATATGCCATCTAGCGGCAGGGGTGCATAACTAGAGGATGACGTGGGTTTGACGTCATATATGCGAAGATGTTTATTATCTCCATATCTCTTGCGCATATTTTTTGAATTTTCTCTCAATCATGACAAATTAATCAAGTCTACGATGTTTATTGCAAAACATTTTTGTTAAAGTTTATTTCGATAAAGTCATTTACATTTAAAAAAATAGTCACAATATCATTTTAATTTTATTTTGGGAGAAAAAGTACTAATTAGTACTCAAAAGTACCATATCATGCTAAGAAAAATATTGACTTTTACCCTAAAATTAAAATAATAATGAGACTTTTTTAAATACGGATATTTTTAATTAAAAAAAATCTGTGTTTTTAAAAAAGTTTCATTGTCATTTTAATTTTAGGGTAAAAGTCAATATTTTTCGTAGCATTATATGATACCTATGACTACTAGTTAGTACTTTTTCTCCAAAAATTAAAATGATATTGTGACTATTTTTTTAAATGTACATGACTTTACCGAAACAAACTATAACAAAAATATTTTGCAATAAACCTCGTAGACTTGATTAATCTGTCATGATTGAGAGAATAGCTTGAAATTTATGATTGAATTTTTATTATGAACTCTCAAAATGGCTTTGTCTGTTTAAAAAAAAAAAAAAAAAAAAAAAAAAAAAATAGAGAGAGAGGGTCTAAGCAACAATTTTAGGAAAATTTTTGTCTAGAACGTTAAATATTTAAACAAATAAATTAACAATATTTCATTGTTTAACAAAACAACATTTAATACATACATTTAAAATTAAAGTTATTCCGAATATACGTATAATAAAATAGGTTTTTAAATTAAAAGAATGAAATGTTTGCAAGTTAAATAATAAAAGTCGATACGACAAAGAAAACATTGGATTTTTATCGTCTGAAATTGGTAAATAAAAAATGCAGCTAAAGTTGAATATTTTTTTTAGTATTAAATTCTATACATTTCTAAATATTGATAAATATTATATTATCATATGAAATACTACGGTGTATATCATTTTGTATAATTTAGCTCATCAAAAAATTACTAAAATGTGACACTATTTCAAAATTCTGCATTAATAAGTACTTACAAAATTTAGTCATCTTTCGTTACATTAAATTAAAATTCGTAATTAAAATCGAACATATTTTAATCAGCGATATTTGTATCGCATAGTTAAATGATATTTCATCTTAGTATATTTTATGTTAATATTTAGTCGTACTACACTTATTTATTCTGTATTTATTTACAATATTTCAAACCTAAAACTTATTCTACGAAATATTTTAAAGTAACATTTTATAGAAACAAAAAAGTTTGGTTGCCATTCACACAAAAGAAACTGCAATCTACTTAATAATCATCTAGTTATGCACCCCTGCCGCTAGATGGCATATGCCTTGACCCCGCCTTTAATCTTGCGGACAGCTCTTCTATAGGAGTTGGAACGCTTGAAATATATGCAGTTTTGACAGAACACGAGATTCAACCCTCTCATTCACACAAGCCTTATATGAAGACATATAAAAATATAATAATCTCTATATCTTAGTAGTCGTCTGCAGTTTTAAACACCCCGGTCTTATCTACATACTGATCGATGCATTAATCTTGCAGAAATTAGTTTGTAAATTTTCCGGTATTGAATTTTATTTTTAAATTTCTCCAATGACATTAGTTATGATCGGGTATCTCTCCCATCGTTCCCAGTTAGTGTTATAAAGATTGTGCATTCCGGATATCCGGGCCTACTCCGCGAAACTGCGGGTGTCATGCGACACATTCAATGCACTTGCATTATGGTGCCCCAATGAAGGAATCCCAATAGCCTACCCTCATATTATGCATGGTCACAGTGACGTAACAATGACGTCACTGTGAGTCACTGTGGTCACATTACATCTGTGACCGAAATGGCATCACTCAGTGACGTCACATTGTGACTGAGATATGACAAAAAATTGAACTCAAAAATAAATAAATAAATAAATAAAATTTGAAATTCAGAAATGACTTCTCAAAGAAACTGGTTTACTGGTAGACATACCGAAGGCAAATTTTGGCAATACCAGCTATACCGATGTCGGTAATAGAAATAGGAGGTTTTCGGAAGATCCAACATTTTTTTCTACCATAACAGTCATTATTTATGACCAAATACACCGCTGAAAATTAAAACTGGAGATTATTTCAAGCGAACATAAAATTGATCTGGAAAAATATTTGAAATATGCATTAGATACTGTTCGCTTATACGTATATTTGTATCAGTTGCATCCATTGATTCCAACAATGCTCAAAATATTAATTCATGGTGCAGACATTATCAAAAATGCATTATTGCAAATAGGGCAGCTTTCAGAAATGGTCGCAAGAGCGCGTAATAGGCATTTTAGGCTATACCCAGGGTTCCACCTTATTATTCATATATCTTTCTATTCCTAATCAAGGGCAACACTAAATACTTAAAAAAATAATTCCGATTTGTTATTAATATTTCTTTTAAAACTAATGACAAAAGCTAAAAAAAAGTACTTATGTAAAAATAAAATTTCTAAACCATAAAATATTTTTAAAATATCATAAACTTTCATTAAATATTTTCCCCAAAGCTTGCCTAGTAAATAAAAATATAAAACTCCTTCTAAAGGTTATTTCGGCTTTTCGATTTTTCAAAGTACTGCATTGAGATAGCAATAAGATATTTTATTAATACCAATTCGAAAAAAAAGAAAGTCATTATAACCGGACGTAAATAGATTTTAACCTACTTTCTTGAACATTTAAGATTCAAATAGCTTTATACAAACGATCTTTAAAAAGCTTCTGAAAAATTGAAGTACTGGATATAGTGATAATAATAAAAATAGTGACAGAATGCATTTTTTTTTCAGAAAATAAAATAATAATAATAAAAAGCGTAAAAACAATTATTTAAAATGTAGGTTACAAGAATGGGGGGGATGGGTATTTATATTTTTACTTTATTCCAGAATTATAAAAAGAAAGTTTTAGATTCGTGATTTTTTTCGACTTCCGCTTTTCGTTGGTTTTGTGCTTTTTTAAAAACCTGAACCACAATTTTATTGTTTTTAGAAAATGTCTGTCTGGGAGTCTGTTTGACACTCTGTGAGTCTATGAAACAATGTAATAAAACGTCTGTGTCGGTATGCGAAAAATTTATTCTGGGTGTTCGATATCAAGTACTAAAACATAAAATTTTACAAAACTTTAGTCTCAGTTAGATCTAGATATAAATTGTTAGTAATTAGTTTATGTTGTATATTGCCTAACATGTAATGCTGCTGTGCTGCATTATTCATGCTTTTCACAATAACCCTGTCTCAAGAACTAATGTACGGATTTTCATGCAAATTCAGATTTTATTAGTACTTGATGTAACTTAGTTCTGTATGTTTTAGGCTTAAATCGCTTTACAGGTGGCACTTATATACTGCAAGTTTCACGATTTCCACAATAGCTGTATCTCAAGAACTAATGCATGAATTTCTATCAAACTTCAGATTCAGTTAGTCCCTAATATGAACTGGTTCTGATTAATTTTTGGTGAATGTCGCATAACGCATGTCATTATTATGCAGAATGATTTAGAATTTCAGCAATAACTATAGGTGAAAAATTAATTCATCAATTTTCACCAAACATCAGATTCAGTTAGCCCTTAGCACAAGTTTTTGAGCATTAGATTTCGGTGTAAATCACCTAACAGATGTGGTGTAAATCACCTAACCGATGGCGAAGTTATGCTACATTTTACAGAAAAAAGAAGGACTATAAAAAGGACAGTAAAAGAAGGACTGCTAAACATTTTTTATTTATGTGTAGACGCTTAAGATTTTTTTTTTAACCTTGCGATAACAATAAATTAAAAAAAAATGTTTATGGATTACTAATGAGAGTTGTTGATTCTGTTTCATAATAAAATAGTTCGCAATTCAATAATTAGGAGAAATATTTTGCAATATTGCAATAAATACATACTTTAACCATAAATATTATATTTTATCTTTATATTTAGATTTTTTTTGTGCTATTTGTTTTTCTTTATATTTTTATGAAAATGTAAATGACATCAATTAATATTAACATAAGCATTGTTCATCCGCATAAAAGGATTTAAAGGCATTGAGGCGTTACGCTATTTTTCAGTTAGACACTCATTGAGAAAAGTACTTTGCATTTTTCCAATATTTCGGATAATACGGATATTAACAAAATATGTATAAATAAGAACTATTACACTTTTTTGTATTCTATATGTTATCATCTACTTATTTTCATTCATATATTCTTTGGCACTCCTAACCACAAATTAATTATTCCCAAGAGCGTCTTTGTAGATTAACTACATACAAATATCTTACACTTCGTTTCCCACATTCAGATAAACTTTGCCATTTGATACGGATGAATAAACCTTAATGAAACATAAAATGCAGTTAATTGAATAGAAATGAAGCTTTTTATTTTATTTACTTAAAGGTGTTTCATGATGAATTATTATGTATAAGATTTAGTTGTTGATTTAAATTATTGTGTATAAGATTGTTAATGGATTTTATATCATGAATTTATATATTATGCTAATGACTCATCAAAAAATTACTAAGCTGATAAAAAAAAAGGTTTAAATAAACGCTTTATATGTTAAAAAAACTATATTATATTTATAAAAGGCTTAAAATAAAAGGTTTTAAAACGAGTGAATATAGCATGGTTAAGGATTATAAATGCATCCTGAAAAGTTTTTATTTGGCTAAAGGAAAGGTGTAAAATCTTTGTAATGGATCAGCTTTTAGAGATGGAGTCCACAGATCAAAATTTGAAATTAAAGTTCATTGAGTTCATAAATGACTCATAAAAAACAATTACTAAGGTGAACATTTTAAATATATGGTTTTACAAGAATATATTACAGCATGGCTAAGGTTCATAAATGCATCATGAAATTTTTAATTTGACTAAAGGAAATGTGTAGTATTTTTCTATTGAATAAGATTTTAGGGATGGAGTCCACAGATCAAAATTTGAAATTTGAGTTCGGTTTTATATGTAAATTACCACCTAAGGACAATCTGAATACAGCAAATAAAAGAATTATTTTTTTTAATTGAATGTTACCTTTTGCATATTCTACTTTTATTTCTAAATAAATTAGCTGGAGACAGTTAATAGTTCTCTGCCAAATTTTCATATTGAGGATGCAAATGCATCCATATGTGCTATTTTTATTTTTATTATATGTCATAAGTTTATCGCGTATTGTTCTAAATAGGGTAATTCAAAACACATTTGAATACAATTCTATTTTCAAACTGAAAATCTTTTTTGACTGTTTTTACGTTTTTAAAATGAATGAAATACAGTTTTAATGAGATAGACTTTTAACAAATGGAACATTTTGTATGCGGTAGAATTCATGAAACTAAAAACTAAGACGGAAGGAAAAGAAGCATATCATTACATTGAATCTTCCATGGTTCCAGTGTCTGTTTGCCACTCTATGTTTTCATCCATCTTTAATACCCATGTGCCCTTGCAGGAAAGAGACATAATCATGGACAATACGGAATTTTCGCCAACAGCGTTTGGAGAATTACAAGCTGTTCGTCATGATAAAATTGCGGCTGTGTGCTTCAGAGTTTACAAAACTGATTATTTTCTTTCTAGATCTTGTATAATTCTAAGGTAGAATTAATGTGTTACTTTTATATTTTTATTCCACATTTACACATTTCGTGTAATACTAAGTCAATTTAGTTGTGCACTTTAGACCTCTATAAACACAGAAAATATTTTCATATGTTTAAGCAATATCTTTTGCAATTTATTTTATTTTGTCTGTATTTGTTTTTAAGCGTTGGGGATAATAAATTATTTTTTCAGGTAATAGTCGCACAATTTCAAAACGTCCCAGGATGAAGGGTCATTTTAAGGCTTCAGTAATAGCTTTCCTTTCAATTCAACCATGTTTGAATACATAATGATTTTCACTTTGATAATCTCAGCTACTTTTGACCTCATTACTGACGAGAAGATATACACTGCAGATAAATCCGTTGATTCTCCTACTAGTGGCATTTCGGAGTCATAGTCAGTAATAATGAAATCTACTATGGTGTAATGAGTATAAAATATTGATAAAAATGATAAAAACAAACTATCTGGAAGGAAAACAATAGTGTCAGCAAAAATTGTTAAAGATATAGAAACCGAAAAAGAAATCGTAAATTGCAAAGAAAATGATCTACATGAAGGCTGCAGCTACAAGGCACCCCAAAAACTCAAATAACCATTTAAAATCTTATCTCTCTAAACTATTGCTAAAATCAGTTATGTCAAAATGCAGAGAGTGCTAAAAAACAATTGCGTTATCATTGTTGCTTCTTAATGTAAACCTAGAAAAATAATGACGACATAACCATTTGAAATATTATATCTTTAAACAATTACCAAAATTAGTTAAGTCAAAGTACAGAGTGAATTAAAAAACAGCCGTGTTTATTTTGTTGCCATATAAAGTAAATTTTGAAAAGAGAAAAATAAAAGATATAAAAAAAAACTCTCAAAGCACAAAGGCAATTGCACCATCATGTTTTTAAAATTAGACGTAGTTTAATGGAAAAAAGCACGTCGCAGGCAAGAACTATAGACAGAAGGCAAAGAAAACTGTTTAAAAAAATTATCTAATGATTTTAAATCTAAAAAATCAAATCATGTCAGACATGATTTGTTTACCTAATTTGTTGGAAAAATAAAATATCAGAAATGATTCAGTAGTTAAATATTATTTCATTTTGTGTGTGCAAGAATAAAAAATTGACAAAAAAAAAATATCTGCCATCCTTGCATCATTCCTTACATGATATTCTAATAACTGACAATGTGTTCCATGATTTCTATTCTTAATTACTTATAGCTTTAATTTATATTTTGAATGCGTATTGATTTTAAACACTAACTTTTATAGTTGCTGACATTTGGCTTCATTGTATTTGCTTGTTGTTGCTTTGTTTGATTGTTTCATTAATCGCAATCTTCACTTTTCATGAAAATAGTTATATTTCCTACAGTTTAAAATAGCCTAATATTGTTTGCAACAATGTAGTAGACCGAGGGTCCAACTCAAGTGACCAGTCTCTCAATTGGAATCACTTTTGACTTTTTTTCAAATAAAGATAAAACTTAAAATTTTCAAAAAGAAATTATTCTATAGATTTCTTTAGCTAGTAAATGAATAGATTGACCTTACGTAGAGAGATTGCGCAGATCTTGCAAGAGATAGCTGAGGTACATTTGAAAATATGTAAATAGATCCAAATTCAGCTATTTACACTTATAAACTGTATTGCAATATATAACACATCTTAAATGATGCTATAATAAGGATAGGCCTGTAGTAAAAATTCACAATTTAGATTGCATTGTATATATTTTTTATTTGTCATTCATATAAATATTACATTTTTAATTTATATAGATCTGTTATTGTGAACGGTATGCAAACACGTATCTGAAAACATATACCTAATTTTAATTTATAATAATGCATTTTAATACACATTATATACACAAATTTGTATATATAGTTGAAACAATCTTATTGGTTCACAAAAAAAAAAAAAAAAAAAAAAAAAAAAAAAAAAAAAATTATTTACCTCCTCAGTCTTCAGATACATATTACGAGTGACCTCAAAAATATGTTTAACTGTAATCTAAAACATCTTCACCGATGTTTCAGTCAATATATCGACGATTATGATATGCATGGATTTATTAAAAAGGCTCCGATGTAATTTTAACAATTCATCTAGAAGCATTTAAGAATCATCATAGATTATGCAGATTCTTCTGGAAGCAAATTTTTTTCAAGAATGTTCTTTAGTGTCTTCTACAGGCAACATCACAACTGAGGATGTGTTCATGAAGTGATAAAAATAGAGTTTTTATATGTAGGTTGTTTTTATAATGAATTTTATATACTAAATATAATCATACATTTTTTTCTGTCTTTTTTTTAATTTGTTAGTTACTATTTATTTATTTTATCATTATATTCATTTGTGATTATGTAAAAAAAGAAAATAAATACAAATTCAAGATCCCAGACAATTTAAATAACCTAATAATTTTTAAAGAAGTATCGCTAATATTCCTTTTTGAAAGTACATAATAATAATAATAATTAAAAAATCCCAATTTTATACAAATAGATTAAGAGTTTAGAATTATAGCATATAATGACAAAATTTCGTACATCTGAAATAAATAAATGCATAGAAAAAAGAACTGTGTTGATTTTCCTTTAAAACGTTCAAAGTTGTAATTTTTTAATTAATTTCTCTCTTTCTTTCGATTGTATCTTTTCAACATATCAGAAGGATCAAATTTAACAAGTAAGAAAAATCATGCGTTAAGCATAGATTATGAAGCACTTTCCAACACTTAATGAAATCTTGTAAGGGAAATAATAGTGTATCGCCAAATATACCCAAATATGTATTCCAGTACATTAGAACAGCCCTGTATTTCATATGTCAGTTCATATAATGGGCAAATTTAGCTCAGCAAGAAAATCCCCGTTGCTTGAAATTTCTTTTTCAGCAATTGATACTATTAGATGGAAATATACTTGAATACTTTTGTTCAGCCCTGTAGTTTACATTGTACCTTTATTACACGTCAGCATTAGGCTAAAATTTATTGTAAACTAAAACACTTTTAAATAACTGAAATCACATTCTCATAAATCATGATTCATAGGCGTCCATGTAGCGAATTCTTTGCGTGGCCCTGTATATCCCTTTATCTATATCCTGTAAACATTTCTCAGTAAATTGAATGCAGCTCAGCGTAAAAATGCATAGCTTATTTAAGAACCACGTTTAAACAATTTACGCTCATATTCAGTAACGTTGGTGAGCTCTTTTGGGTAGCCCTGTATATCAACTATAACATTTATACACACCATATAATGTACATATATTTAGTGAAATATAAACGCGAATATCATAATTAAAATGCAATTCATCCTTCCATCAGCCATCATCGAACACATATACGGTACTTCGGAAAGAATATACTATTTGAAATCTTTTGTATGGCCCTGTAAATGCTATGTACTTCATATTATGCAAGACAGTAGCGTATAATTTACATTAAGCTTCAGTGGCATATATCAATTTTATTATACATGAAAAAGCTTAATATATTTAAAATATGTCACACACAATTCCCCCTTTTACCATTATCTAATGGAATTCTTTTGTGTGGCCCTGTAAACGAATAATAGCTACATTTTCACCTTATATTTTATAGAATGTATATTTTAATATGTTTGACAGGGTATAACATCTTTAAAATTCCTTTTAAACGATTTTTCCATATAGGCCGTAATGTAATGGGAAACTTTTGATTCGCCCTGTAGATAAACTAATCATGGTAGAAACTTCATTTTCGATAGGACTTGTGCTAGGATAAACGTCAATAATGTCCTAAAATTTCATGGCAATCCGAGTATATTAACGATTTTTCCCCATGGGCCTTAATGTAATGGAAAACTTTTGATTCGCCCTGTAGATAAATTAATCATAATAGAAACTTCATTTTCAATAGGGTTCGTGTTAGGGTAAACGTCAATAACGTCCTAAAATTTCATGGCAATCCGAGTATATTAACGATTTTTCCCCATAGGCTGTAATGTAATGGGGAACTTTTGATTCTCTCTGTAGATAAACTAATCATGGTAGATACTTCATTTTCAGTAAGGTTCGTGCTAGGGTAAACCTCAATAACGTCTTAAAATTTCATGGCAATCCGAGTATATTAACAATTTTTCCCCATAGGCCGTAATGTAATGGGAAACTTTTGATTCGCCCTGTAGAAAAACTAATCATTGTAGAAACTTCATTTTCAAGAGGACTTGTGCTAGGGTAAACGTCAATAACGTCCTAAAATTTCATGGTGATCCGAGTATATTAACGATTTTTCCCCATAGGCCGTAATGTAATGGGAAACTTTTGATTCTCTCTGTAGATAAACTAATCATGGTAGATACTTCATTTTCAATAGGGTTCGTGCTAGGGTAAACCTCAAGAACGTATAAAAATTTCATAGCAATCCGAGTATATTTACGGGAGTTAGAGCGCGGACAGATGGACAGACGGCCAGACGGACAGACGTACAGACGGACAGACGGACAGACGGACAGACAAACCGAATGCATAAGCACTTTTCAACTTTGTTGGAAAGTGCTAAAAAAATCAACATATATTGTTCGATTCACTTTTTATATTTACTATACTTACGATGCTTTTCGGATAAACTATTGAAAAAATTACTCCACAATAAATTGTTTAAGCGTATACATAAAAATATTAGTGAATTTCTCATTTTTTACTGTATTTTTGTCTATGTTTTTTTTTTTTTTTTTTTGATTGATTTTTTGTATTAAGCCCTTAGCAAAAAAAGGCATAGAATTACCATAAAAAAACACCATAAGTGCAATCATATGGATTTTTGCCTATAGTAAAAGTGATTCTATGGAAAACCATATAATCGTTAAGTGTATGGTAATTCTTAGGAAAAACCGTATAAACGTTAAGGGTATGGTAATTCTTTATGGTACTATATATTAAAAAATAATAACAATATCAACTTTGGTGGCGCCATCTTTTAGGAATACTGGGAACTAAGCTTACTAATGCACTTCGACCTTGGGAAGCAGTGGGATTTGATCCACGGACGGTAGGGATGGGAGACGAGGGTCCTAACCATTCGGCCATGCGGGGTGATGAGCTGTGTTTATAAAACGTTATATGAATAAAGCGTTTCGGTAAATCATCATTATTTGTCGTTCTAAGTTAATGGTTGACAAAAGAAGGTAATTTTAAAGGTTTTTTTTTTATATAAAATGTTTAATAGACATGTATTTATAAGTTAATTTATTATTTTAATGAATGGAGTAAATATCTTAGCAAATATTATTTAGTTAAAAAACCCAATTTATTAAAGGAAAAACTATTTTCTGTTTATTAAAATTAATTTTTAAAAAAATAGAAAGTCGATAAGAAATAATATTTAATAAGAATAAGAAATCATTTGATAACTTCCCTATAAGCAAACCAATATTGGCCCAACGTTGCGCCAATATTGGTTTTCTTGGAAATATTTCCAATAAAACGCCAATATTGGTTAAATATTGGCATTTCATTGGAAATATTTCCAATGAATTCCCAATATTGTACAAATATTGGCGTTACATTGGAAATATTTCCAATGAAACCCAAATATTGTACAAATCTTGGCTTTACATTGGAAATATTTCCAATGAATTCCCAATATTGTACAAATGTTGGCGTTACACTGGCAATATTTCCAATGTAAATCCAACATATCTACAATATTGGGGTTTCATTGGAAATATTTCCAATGAAACCCCAATATTGTACAAATATTGGCGTTACATCGGAAATATTTCCAATGAAACCCCAATATTGCACAAATGTTGGCGTTACATTGGAAATATTTCCAATGAATTCCCAATATTGTACAAATGTTGGCGTTACATTGGCAATATTTACAATGTAAATCCAACATATCTACAATATTGGGGTTTCATTGGAAATATTTCCAATGAAACCCCAAAATTGTACAAATATTGGCGTTACATTGGAAATATTTCCAATGAAACCCCAATATTGCACAAATGTTGGCGTTACATTGGAAATATTTCCAATGAATTCCCAATATTGTACAAATGTTGGCGTTACATTGGCAATATTTCCAATGTAAATCCAACATATCTACAATATTGTGGTTTCATTGGAAATATTTCCAATGAAACCCCAATATTGTACAAATATTGGCGCTACATCGGAAATATTTCAAATGAAACCCCAATATTGCACAAATGTTGGCGTTACATTGGAAATATTTCCAACGAATTCCCAATATTGTACAAATGTTGGCGTTACATTGGCAATATTTACAATGTAAATCCAACATATCTACAATATTGGGGTTTCATTGGAAATATTTCCAATGAAACCCCAATATTGTACAAATATTGGCGTTACATTGGCAATATTTCCAATGAAACCCCAATATTGCACAAATGTTGGCGTTACATTGGAAATATTTCCAATGAAATTCCAATATTGTACAAATGTTGGCTTTACATTGGAAATATTTCCAATGAATTCCCAATATTGTACAAATGTTGGCGTTACATTGGCAATATTATCAATGTAAGGCCAACATATCTACTATATTGGGGTTACATTGAAAATATTTCCAATGAATTTTGAATATTGTACAAATGTTGGGGTTACATTGGAAATATTTCCAATGAAACCCCAATATTGTCCTAATATTGGCTTTACCTTTGAAATATTTCCAATGAATCCCCAAAATTGCACAAATGTTGTCGTTACCTTGGAATCATTTGTACAATAACGCCAACATTTGTACAATATTGGTAATTCGTTCGAAATATTTCCAATGTAACGCCAACATTTGTGCAATATTGGGGTTTCATTTGAAATATTTCCGATGTAACGCCAATATTTGTACAATATTGGGGTGCCATTGGAAATATTTCCAATGAAACCACAATATTGTAGATATGTTGGATTTTCATTGGAAATATTTCCAGTGAATACCCAATGTTCTACAAATGTTAGCGTTACATTGACAATATTCCCAATGTAAATCCAACATATCTACAATATTGGGGTTTTATTGGAAATATTTCCAATGAAACCCCAATATTGTACAAATATTTGCGTTACATTGGAAATATTTCTATTGAAATCCCAATATTGTACAAATGTTGGCGTTATATTAGAAATATTTCCCATGAAACCCCAATATTGTACAAATGTTGGCGTTACATTGGAAATATTTCCAATGAATTCCTAATATTTTACAAATATTGGCGTTACATTGGAAAAATTTCTATTGGAACCCCAATATTGTACAAATATTGGCGTTACATTGGAAATATTTCCTATAAATGGCCAATATTGTACAAATGTTGGCGTTACATTCGAAATATTTCCAATGAATTTTGAATATTGTACAAATGTTGGGGTTAGATTGGAAATATTTCCAATGAAACCCCAATATTGTCCTAATATTGGCTTTACCTTTGAAATATTTCCAATGAATCCCCAAAATTGCACAAATGTTGTCGTTACCTTGGAATCATTCCCAATCAATCCCCAATATTGGACAAATGTTGGCGTTACATTGGAAATATTCCCAATGAATCCCCAATATTGTACAAATGTTGGCGTTACATTGGAAATATTTCCATAGGAACCCCAATATTGTACTACTATTGGCGTTACATCGGAAATATTTCCTATGAATCCCCAATATTGTACAAATGTTGCGTTACATTGGAAATATTTCCTATGAATCCCCAATATTGTTCAAATGTTGGCGTTACATTGGAAATATTTTCTATGAATCCCCAATATTGTTCAAATGTTGGCGTTACATTGGAAATATTTCCATTGAAACCCCAATACTGTACAAATGTTGGCGTTACAGTGGAAATATTTCCAATGAATTCCTAATATTGTACAAATATTGGCGTTACATTGGGGATTATTTCCATTGGAACCCCAATATTGTAAAAATGTTGGCGTTACATTGGAAATATGTCCAATGAATTTTCAATATTCTACAAATGTTGGGGTTAGATTGGAAATATTTCCAATGAAACCCCAATATTGTCCTAATATTGGCTTTACATTTGAAATATTTCCAATGAATCCCTAATATTGCACAAATGTTAGCGTTACCTTGGAAACATTCCCGATGAATCCCCAGTATTGTACAAATGTTGGCGTTACATTGGAAATATTCCCAATGAATCCCCAATATTGTACAAATGTTGGCGTTACATTACAAACATTTCCAATGAATCCCCCATGTTGTAAAAATGTTGGCGTTACATTGGAAATATTCCCAATGAATCCCCAATATTGTACAAATGTTGGCGTTACATTGGAAACATTTCCAATGAATCCTCAATGTTGTAAAAATGTTGGCTTTACATTGGAAATATTTCCAATGAAAGCCCAATATTTTACAAACATTGGCGTTACATTGTAAATATTTCAATGAAACCCCAATATTGTGTAAATTTTGGCGTTTGATTGGAAATTTTTCCAACAATACTCCAATATTATACATATATTTTTTTTTACATTGGAAATATTTCCAATGAAACCCCAATATTGTACAAATGTTGGCATTACATATAAAATATGTCTAATGAATCTCCAATATTTACAAATGTTGGCGTTGCAGTGTAAATATTTCCAATGTATACCCATTACTGCATAAATATTGGTGTTACATTGGAAATATTTCCTATGAATTCCCACTATTTTACAAATGTTGGCGTTGCATTGGAAAAATTTCCAGTAAAAACCCAATATTGTACAAATTTTGGCGTTACATTGGAAATATTTCCAATGTATTCCCTGTGTTGTACAAATGTTGTTATTACATTGAAAATATTTCTAATGAAACTCCAATATTGTACAAATATTGGCGTTACATTGGAAATATTTCCAGTAAAACCCCAATATTGTACAAATATTGGTATTACATTGGAAATATATCAAATGAATCCCCAATATTGTAAAAAAGTCGACGTTGCACTGGAAATATTTCCAACGAAAGCCCAATATTGCACAAATATTGGCGTTACATTGGAAATATTTCCGATGAAACTCCAATGTTGTATAAATATTGGCGTTACATTAGAAATATTTTCAATTTAACTCCTTAGGGTCGCGCGGCACTTATACGTGCTGCAAAAAGCCTTAAGAATCCTTTTTATCCTTACTAGTAATTTTTTTTCTGTAAAATTTGCCTTAATTAATCCGAACATTATTTCAATTTAATAAGGAACAAATTTCTGTTTTTAAAAACCGGTGACAAATCATATAAAATCACGTAAAATGCTCCCATCGCGAAGGGGTTAATGGAACTAAGTTTAATATTTAATATCACCTAAGGGTTAATAATTAAAAAGAAATATCTATTTTAATGCAATAATAACATCAATAATAACATTTTGTTTTTTGAAATTCTCATTATTTATTAATACAGTAAAACCTCTAAAAAACGGACACCTTGGGAGCGCAGCAATTGTCCGCTATTCGGAGGTGTCCGCTATTGGGAAAACCTCAGCGATAGAAAAATTGCTAATGAATGCTTAATGTTTCTTTAGTCGATTTTAATATGTTTTAAAACCTCTATTATATGATTAACCAGAAATTAAAATAATTTTTAAAGCAATAAAACTGAAATAAAATTGTGCATACCTTTATCCTTTGTTTATTACATTCTTACAAAAATTGTTTTTACAAAAGTTTGCTTCTACTTGCGATTACATGTAATTTGTTTTACAATGTGAAGTTTTAACTCTGTCAGTAGTTTTAATCCTTTTAAATCGCCTTTTTCTAAAAAAAAAAAAAAAAAAAAAAAAAAAAAAGTATTACTGTTTATTGTAATTTTCTGCTTCTTGAAAGCATACAATCTCAAATCATCCGAGGGAGGGGGGTTATGATCACAGATAGATGTGGGGGAAGAGGTAGTTTTTTCCAGTTCATCCCCATATTTATCTGTGATCACAATTTTTTTTACACATGGCTCTAATAAATTTAGAGGACTTTTTTTTTTTTTTTTTTTTTTCTCGTTAAAAAATAATTTTTCATTCTTTTTTCCAAAATTACTGTCCGCTATTCGGAATGTCCCTTATTCAGAGGTTAAACATACAATAATTTAAGTTTTGGGAGTGGGGATTTGAAAACTGTCCGTTAAATAGAGGTGTCCGCTATTCGGGAGTGTCCGTTATGGAGGTTTTACTGTATCTACAATAGCGGGAAATATTAATATTCAATAATATCTGAAGATACTAATTCCAATGGTCAGAACATAAAAAAATACATTCTTCGTTACTACTTTAAAATTACTTACCCATCATACGTAGTATAGGGTAAATATTGCAATCGTTTTGAAAATCGAAAAAATGTTTATGACGGATTTACACGTTTCAGATACTGGAGATTCCGAAAAACATATTTTTAGAAAAAAAAAATTGCCGTCCGACCGTCTGTGTGTCTGTCTGTCTGTAACCGCTCTATCTCTCGAACAAATTGAGATAGAGACTTGAAACTTTGTATGTGCTTAATATGTAAGAATGGGACGAAGCCTATTTAATATCAATAACCTTGATTATCCGGAACTATTTTTTTCGGACTCTCGAAAAGTTCGTTCTGATGAAAGGTATACAAAAATTTTCGAAATGTTTTATTCTAAGGAGAGGACTTAAAAGGCAATAAAATAACACAAATTTTGCATAAAGAACGAAGTCGATCGGATTATTAGTTGTCGAGATATTTGTAATCCTGTTTTCCACATTCTTCGATTTTTCATGACCCTGTATTTCATTCAAATTTCGATTCAAAGATATATTTCAATTGGAAAAGAGACGCTTAATCCGATGCAGTAAATTGTTAGTTAATATGATTATTATTTTTGGAGCTATAAGGATGCTTCTTTTGCGCAATCCTGTACTACTGGCGTATTTTGGAGTTTTATATAGTTTGTCGAAATCGGCTCATCAGCAATTCATTGATAAAGCATAACTATGTATATTAAAACTATTTAAATATGCGTTTAAACTTTAATTTTGGAATTGCGAAGCATTTTGTAAATAGTTTACATGCGTTTTATTTTCATATTTTATATTATGCGTATCCATGATGGGTAAGTATTACGGTTGTCCCCCAACGACACTAGGTTAGCACTTATTTATCGACAAGTTTAATATTTATCAATTTCTTTTCACTTTTTTTTCCCGGTCATTTTTTCCCAGTCACTTTTTTCTGAATCACGTTTTTTCCCGCTTTTGTATTTTCTGTCACTTTTTTAAGATAACTTTTTTTTCAGATACAGTCGACTCTTGTTAATTCGAAATCGGATAATTCGAATCTTCGCTTAATTCGAACTAATTATGAAGTCCCGAAATTTTCAATGGCAGAATAACGTTAAAAATTTTCATTAATTCGAACTCATTTTCTCTTGACTTCCTTTTATTCGAACTAACGAAAATTCCGATTTTTCATTTTTCTCTTCTTTCTCGCGAATTTCAGATTATCTGAATATTTTCTTTGATTTTTGTGAAAATTGTTCCGAACAAGTATACATATAATCCCATGCATCTGATATCCACTTTCTTAGTGCCCCGTCTGTCCATCAGTGAAGCTTTAAGTTTTTCTTCCATTGTGCTTGTTTCTAATCTTTTGATTGATTAGTTATGTATTGATTGACATTCTAATTTAATATTAGGTCATATTCTTATGATAACAGACGAAGTAAATTTAAAAAACACTTTAAGATTAATTCGTTTCTAATAGTGTCCATATTAAGCATGTTTTTATTTTATATTTTCCATAATTCGTACTTCGGATAATTCGAACATTTCTTGTGGTCCCGACAAGCTCGAATCAACGAGAGCCGACTTTACTTTTTTCCGTTTACCCAACTATTCAGGCTTCCTAAAAATTAATTTATAAATATTAATTACAGAAAACAAATTACTTTGTAAAGGAATTTATTTTTTATCTATTTTTTTTTAATTGTCAACTGCAAATTGCAATATTCTCCTTATTTACTAAACATTTCAGTTTTCTTGCCGTTATCACGAAAAAGAACGAAGCACAAATTTAAGTTTTTAAGGCTGCATTCAGACTGCAGTACTTTCTGTTCATTTAGGCGCCGCGTTTTATGTTTCCACACGGCGCATTTGATGTTAATGACTTTTGTGGTTCAACTTCAATCCAAGTGTAGGTCAGGAATCTTTCACTTAAGCAGGGTTAAGATAGTGATCTCCCTGACCATTGTATCTTCCCCGTTTTCTAAAGTCAGTAAACATTAAGTCGGAAGAGAAGAAGGGAGTTCAGGAATTCAGTTGAACTTCAAAGTGGTCAGGCCTGTTTTAGCCTTCAACTCCCTTCTTGGGGACGATTTTAGCGGAAGTAAGGGATGCACGGTGCAGTGTTCAGTTTTTTCTTGGAATCCAGGACTGGAAAATATTTTCTTTTTTCAAGATCACTTGCTCCCGAAAGACAAGATCTTTGGCCAGACTTCATGAGCTATGCTTAGATCAGTCCGGCCGTGCTAAAAATAAAATGACATTTTCTGGCTTTCCAAAAATAAATAACTTTAATTTATAAATATATCTTTAAAAAATATCAAAACTAAATATTTAAAGTTTAATTTAATCGAGTCGAATGGACTACGATTTAACTGAGAAATTATAAAAGTGATTTAATGTTTAAATCGACAGAAGCGTTGAAATAATTTAAGAAATTAATGAAAGATAAAATAGCGAAAGCCATGCTTTGTTTGGATTCGCGAAGCAATATTTCATAAGCTAAATATTTGAAAGTAACAAAATTGTTTTACATTATTTTTGCCTCTTTATTAAGCAAGAACATTATTTTATGTTTAGGTGAATTTTAATTTTAGAAATGTAAGCTCAGACGAATTCCATAAATTGTTTTTAAACGGTTAATATATTAAAAATAACACTACTAGTAATTATTTCTTAATAATAGATATGTTTCATTTGGTTCAATTTTCAAACTTCGAATAGCACTTTATATGACAAATTTAACAGCTTATACATGTTCATAATTATTTTGCTACCACTTTACAAAAAAAAAAAAAAAAAAAATCATAAAACAATTTTTTTTAAATGCTTAAGTATTAACTGCGTAAATGATTTCACAATTTCACATAATAAGAATAAATTGTATAGTTGAATTCTTAACACTGAAAAGTAATTTTATAATTGAATATAAACAATTGATGGTTGGTTGTGTTTTTGAGGGCAAATTATCAACACGAGGGATATAGGCTTTAGGGGGGGGGGGCTCCCTTCGTTGGGGTCTTTCTAAGTGTAACTAACCCGTATTTACGCAAGAAAATCCAAAGTTCGAAGAAAACCACAGAAAACTCCGAACGATTAGGCCAACGGCCATCATTGGAATCGAACCCAGCGCCTGCCGTCTACGAGTTTCGAGAGCAGAACTTCTTGGCTACTGGTGGGGCTGTAAATAATTGAATTTTGACAAATTTTAATACATTATAAATATACTATATTTTCATAAAAAAGGGTATTTTCAAAATTTGCATAAACGAAATCGTGAAACTATAATGGGATTAAAAGTAATGAGCACCAAAATATGCGCCATTCCTAACCAATCTTAATATCTTAATAAAACATTCTATTAAAATGTATCTTTTCCAATCAAATAACATAATTTTTTAATATAAGAAAGTTTAATGTTCTTTTGCGATTTGAAGTATAAATTCTGAAATTATTTTCAATATTCTAAAATATAGAAAGTCGTCATTTTCACCTCTTATTGTTCATTATATTTTCAATATGACGTAATATTTGCTTTTTTTTTTCTTTTCTTTTTTGCTTTTGTATCCTCCAAGCTATTTATTTCATTTTCCGTTTTCACCTGGAAATTTTGTATAGAAAAGTTATGACGTTATATTCATTTTTCATTAAATTCATCCAACTACTTTATTTTCATTTTTCGCATGGAAATATTTCAAATTAAGTCTTCAAAGGGCTTTTGAGATATTTTAGTGGAATAATGAAAATATATTTCTTTTATTTAATTAATCATGATTATATCTATAATTACTAATTCTATGATTTGTTTTGGGGGGATTAATGGATTTTAAGCTTATTCTATCAACAATAATTCTCAGAATTTTCAAGCTATGTTTTTGAAACTTTTACAAAAGTTGCTCTACAAACTTAGCTAACATATTATGCAAATTATATTTCGATTGGTTTTATGCATGCGCAGTAAAAAATGTTTTAGTAAACCTGCTCATTATTCATACAATTTTTATTATTTCCTAATTCTGATTACAGGGTTTTGTCTACAATAACATTTGTCATGTTTTCTGAAAAGAACTTTTTTTTTATTAAGAACTCTGCAAATTATAAGCAAAAAATTTGGCAAAATTTGGGACTGTTTTTATGAAAACCTTAATTTTTCTACGAGTATACATGCTATCCTCATAAAAATGAATACGGTTTATTAAAGTGACGACCCATTCAATCATAATCTACAGTTTGAACGCTTTTGCTACATTAATTTTGACAGGTTAATCCAAAAGATATCTCTTATTTTTCAATTTGTGGACGAGCCCCTATTTGATTTCGGAAAAAATATTTGCGGAAATATAACCTGTACTATTTTATTTACACACCTGAAGTTTCAGGATAACTCCTCATGCATTTCTCCATATATTTGAAAAAAAACGTCAAAAATCGCAAGTGGTCACATTAAATATGACTGTACTGTACATAAGGAATACATCGTATAAAATATATTCTTCGATATACAGCAATAAAATATATTTATATTTAATTGTAATAATTTTTACAAAAATTTTCAGTAGCTTATTTATGCAGCCTCTAGAAATTGGACGAAAATAAAAAGAGGTTGAATAATGAAACATATTTCTCATTGTAGCGCGTTTGCAAAGCAAAACCTTCCGCCTTTGGCGATAATCAGTGTCTAGTGCCCCAAAAGCCTATTCCAGTAGAGAAAAAAAAAATACAAAAATAAAAAAATATGAAAAAAAAAATAAGGGAGAACCCGACTTATATTATTCTTTGAAAATAGGATTAATTTGGTTTATTTTGTGACGGTCGCGATTATCTACTTGAAGGATATAGGGCCTACGGAGGGGGTGGGGGGTGGCCCTTCGTGGAGATCTAAAGGAGCCTAGCACATATTTACGCAAGATTCGACGAAAACTCCTAACAGTTAGGCCGACAGGCGTGATTGGGTTTGAACCCAGCTCGTTTCGTCTACCAGCTTCGAGAGCAGAACTTTTCAGCCACTGGTGGAGCTGTTTAATTCTTAATATATATATATATATATATATATATATATATATATATATATATATATATATATATATATATATTAAGGATATATATTGGATGTATTTATAAAAGTATTTATATATATTTATATAAATACTTTTATAAATACATCCAAAGTTATTCAGACAATACCAATAAAAGAACCAATGAAACCAGTATTTTTACATTCCTACTATTAAAAACAGTTGAAGTTTGAAGAGAAATAGAAGGCAGATTACCAAATTACTAAGAAATATGTGGATAAATGGACATTATATAACCAGAGTAATTCATATACTACCATACAATAAACCAATGAAACTAGTATTTTTACAATCATCTTATTGAAAACAGTTGAAGTTTAAAGTGAAATAGAAGGCAGATTACCAAAATAATGAAAGATAAATGGATAAAAAGGCAGTAGAAGGCTTTTTCATTAAACTACTTCATCAGGGATGTATAGTTTAACAAAAAAGCAAAAACATCCAACCAGTTTCTGTTATGAGTCGTGCTGAAAGCTAAGAATTCGACTCACAATACACCCGACTGGCTGGAAGCTATTCAGATGACAAATTAGTAGAAAGATACACATAGAAGAAAATAAAATCAATATGACAAAATAACAATAATACATTATTCCATTAAAAAAAAGGATATATATACTAAGATATTTACCATTACCCATATCCTAGCAAGATTTGTAGTGCAATCAGATACAAACTACATGTGACTTACTAACAGTCACGGTTATGGTCATAGTATAAATCACATAGATAATAAAATAAAGTTGTAACAATAATTATAATATATATTAGAGCATATGGTGGACTCGAAAAATAGCACACAAAAAGTGTTGCGATGCAGTCCTAAAAATGGCATGGCTTACTGGAAAATACAAGAGTTGTTATTATATGAGGAAAATAAAAGCAAAAAAAAAGGGGAATTTATTTTTTTCCCCAAGAAATTTTTATCAAGGAATTTTTTTAAAATCGGATGCAAAACTCGCCAATGATTTATTATTTAGTTATTATTGTTTGTTATTATGGTTAAGTGATACTATTTTATCTTTATTATTATTAGCGATGTAACATGCTACAAAACGGTTTAAGCCTGCGCGAACGCGTTCCGCTAAACCATTATATCACTGCGGAAGAAGCTCGAATTTGAATTAGTCCTTTTACAGTGAAAAGAAAAAAGGGAATTTTGAAAAGCAAATCCTCCCTTAAATTGGAAATAATTTCCATGTAACATCAATAGTGAACAAACATTAGAGTTAAATTGGAAATATTTCCAATCAAACGCCACTATTCTACTATATTATTGTCTTTACTTTGCAATCTTTCCAAATAAATGCTCATATTTACAAATCGAAAAAAAAAAAAAAAAATAGAAAAAGTACATGCAATTTGTTGGCAAAACACTCTTGTGATCAGAAGTTTTTTTTTTTTTTTTTTTTTTTTTTTGTACATATTTTTGAAGAATTTTGTTTCTTTTGGCCAGAGAATTTGTACAAGTTTCAGGTTGCCGAACATTCCATTTTTGAGGGGGTAAAAGACATACGCAAAAATTAAATGTTTCTTAGTCGAGGGAAATATACTGTAATCACAATCGAAAAAGTGCAACAAACTCTGAAGTTACCCACTAATTCGAAAAACATTTTTTTATCTTTAGAAATCTTAGAAATCAATAGAATATTTTCAAAAATTAAAGAAGCTTTCATAAAAACAAAGTTTCTTTTGCTTGCACGGAGTTTCTGAAACGTCAACATAAAGTTTTTCTAATTAACCTGTATTTTCAACCGGGATTTTCTGTTTTTGAAGTCCAATTAACTCTTAAGAAGCTACTTCATTCAAATAAAAAGATCCATTCGCTAATACTAATCCTACGGAAGAAATTTATAAATCTAGCTCGGTTATATTTTAATATTTTTAAATGTTTCTTTGCATTGGATATCTGAGATTGATCTGTATGCTGATCGTTTTTTATTTTTATTTTTATTTATTTTATTATTATTATTATTATTATTATTATTTTATTTACAGATAATTTTTATGAGGAAGCTTTCATTTTCGGGACTGTTTAGAAATTGAAAACACCCTCAAAAAATAAATAAATAGATAAATAAAAATAAAAATATCTTCACCCAAAATCGAAAAAGTAAAAAATGGGCTGCACTCAGAGACTCGGATCAATCTCAGCTATCCAATCAGAAAAAAAAAAAAAATAAATAAATAAAAATATTGAAATGCAACCGAGATATCTTTAAAAATTTCTTCCATAGGATTTGCATTAGCGAACGGAACTTTTCATTTGACTGAAGTAGTCCCTTATATAAACACTTTCATGTTCAACAAAGATCCTTTACAGACAAACCTGATACAATAACAGCATGAATATTAGCATCATTAAAACTAATTTTCATTTCTTAAGGCACGGATATTTTCGAATCCAAACTTCTTGCTTTCAGATTCTTTTTAAAATTAATTTTTGTTCTGAAACGCATGAAATTGACAGATTTTCTTATTCAGAAACATTATGGTGTGCGATGCTTATCTATTTTTTGATAAAAAAGAGATTATACTTCAAAAACCGCTGTCAAAGTTAGCGTTTTGCACCAGATTTACCGAAGCCGACTGCTGGAAATGAAGGGAAAAAATGCTCATACTGAGGAAGTAGTTGTTAAAAATGAAAACTCACAGCTCACGTACTCTCTTCAAAAATCACGTCAGCAAGTTTCATGTTTTCTTTTTTAAAAATGAGTCTGAAAATTTATTCGAAATTTTCGGGCTGCTGAGAGTGAACATATATATATATAGATATATATGTGTGTGTGTGTGTATATGTAATGTGTATATATATATATATATATATATGTATTTGTTAAACTATACACCCCTGATGAAGTAGTTTAATGAAAAAGCCTTCTACTGCCTTTTTATCCATTTATCTTTCATTATTTTGGTAATCTGCCTTCTATTTCACTTCAAACTTCAACTGTTTTCAATAAGATGATTGTAAAAATACTGGTTACATTGGTTTATTGTATGGTAATATATGAATTACTCTGGTTATATAATGTCCATTTATCCACATATTTCTTAGTAATTTGGTAATCTGCCTTCTATTTCTCTTCAAACTTCAACTGTTTTTAATAATATGAATGTAAAAATACTGGTTTCATTGGTTCTTTTATTGGTATTGTCTGAATAACTTTGGATGTATTTATAAAAGTATTTATATATATATATATATATATATATATATATATATATATATATATACCCCATATCCTAGCAAGTGTCACCAAGTGTCATCAGACGATGGACTCATTCATCTGATTCTGAGAATTAGTTGAGATTTTTGAAGGACAGAGTTCCCTCTCTGATCTTTGCATGTAGGGAACTCGGGAAACGTAGGTGTTGGTGAATGTGAAAGCCAGCGTTTCGCGATTCATTGCACTTCGAAAATATATAACCTTAATTCACAAACTTATCTTAAATATGTATGTACAACAATCGTAAATAAATTGAAAGAATATTTCTACTTTATCAAAATATTTTTTCAAAATGTATTTTTTTAACTTAATATTATTTATTATTATTTCACTTTATTATCGTATGCTTCATTTAATAGTGTCGGATGCATTGCCATTAAAGTTTAACTCGTTATTATAAATCTACTTTGATATTTAAGCGGACAAAAGAATTGAAATACTTTAAGAAATTAATTTCATGTTACGGAAAATAAAAAAAAGGGGGAATTTAAGTCTACATTTTATTTATGCAAACAAACATCCTTTTATTTAATTTTAATATCAAGATTTCGTAATAATAAAGTTATAAACTATACACAATGTCTCAAAAATATAGATTTTTTTTTTTTTTTTTTTTTTTTTTTTTTTTTTTGACAGATAGCAAATAATGTTTTTTAGCTTTTTACATGTGAAACTAAAAATAATGAAGATATTTTAACAAAATTTCCACTGTAATACATTGCTGTTTTTGTTTGTGAAACTCGATAACGTCACGAAAAAAGCAGGAAGAACGTAATAATTTAACCAGTGACAGATTTCATTTTCATAGTTTTTACTATAGTTGCATCATTACAAGTTATCACAATTGAGGCATTTAAAGTATAGTTAAGATGTTAGGGAGTTAATTTCTAATATTTGTTTGCATTTCGAAATTTTTATTTGTTTATTATTATTATTATTATTACTGAATAATCGAGACACATCTCTACGCCGTTCCTTTTTCATTTTTTTAGGATTTCATTCATCTGACGGAAACCTATTCGTTTTTGTCCTCCGTCTGCCTGTCACAGAGTCCGTACATAAAAACTATATATGCGAGAGAGTTCAAATTCTATCTAGTTACAGCTGAATACCTCTTGTCATACAACAAATCACAAAATTTTGAAAAAAAAAAATGTTATTTTAATTAAAATATTTTTTTTTTATATCATCAGTTCATTTTAACTCCCCAAATCGCCTTTTTTTGTCCATATATCTATATATGAGAAGTGCCACCTGGTTTTACCCCCCCCCCCCCCTCAACGTCATGCTTATGTCTAGACCTAAGTCCAGATGTTTATGGGAACAATTATTCACTCCATTAATATCTGTACTGGTAAATTCACCTTTGAATTGAAAAGCAATTTATCATACTCCATATTCATAATAGCATGCAGAATTAACATAGCCCCAATGTTATGAAATAGGATTGCAAGATACACATCATAAAGCAGATGCATAAGCAAATTCATTATTTACTCATAAAGGTTTAGTTCAATTCGTAGAGTCGCAATTTTTTTTAACCTGCAGTGGTTTTTTATCATTTTGAATGCGGTTTTTGACGAAATCCTGCTATAAATACTATTAGTTAAATATAAAAATCTGAAATAGGATAGTGGATAATTTCCATAAGGCACATTCCTAAATATAATGGTGCTACCATTTATGCAAAGAATGATTAATTCTTTATTGACAATTTTCGTTCGTTAATTTAATAATAAAGTGTTTTGAAGGCGATATTAAACAAAACCCTCTGGGGATCAGCGATCACATTTACCTATTTGTTTTCTTTGGATGCAAATAATTTTTAGAATGTCACTTTCGTTTTCGGAACCGGTTTTGAAAGTGAGAGTAACTTTTTTAAAATATTTGCAATCAAAAATCAAAAAAGGAAACAGAGAGCGATGTAGAAATGTACCTTAGCAATCCTTTTTTTTCTTTCTTTTTTTATGTTGAAATGCAAACAATGTATTAGAAAATAACCTCTCCATAGGTTTAACATTAGCTTGTGAATACCTTTGAATGCAGGGTCAGGAGCCTTGAGAACAGAAAAGAATTTTCTGCATGCGCACGTTGATTTCTAAAACGAAAAATATTTTAGGTGTTAGTTGCATCAATTTTTGTGGAGCTATTAATTAATGCAATCTTCCTGTTTATAAATTGATATGCCGTTACTACTCTGTTATCCCGTCGACCGATTTCGCCAAATCATACAAATCGCCAATTTGATAGCCAAATTATACATATAGACGTAACTTTTATTTTAAATAACAAACAAATAATTAGTAGAATATTAATAAAAATACAAATAAAAAGTCAAAGTTAAATCACTCAATGACATTTTAAGCACGTGTATCATATTTAATGTCATTGAATTGACATTCACGACCATCCATTGTTGGCATTTAATCTTATAATTTGGCGATAGAATTTTGGTCGACGGAATAACCTAGTAGTACCGATATGTCTATATGCTTTCCTGAACCTAACTCTAATTAATTAATGACTAAGTAAAAGACTACTAGAAAATTTAGCATTGTCGGTGCCGAGATTAAATTGGATTTTCGAAAATTCTGAATGTACTTCCGATATTCTTTATAATACTTTTTTTCATAATTTAATTCATAGAAAACTTATGTGATAATAGAGAGAATTAAATATTTAAAAAATTATTTAATGTTACAAAAAGAAAATATATAATTCGTGGAATTTTTAATTAGTAGTAGTAAATAATAATTAATAATTCCACTACACAACATAATCAAAATATGAAAGTTGTTTGATTTTTTTCTTTGTTTTATCTGCTTTGTGTGACTTTTGTGATGTCACAACAAATCGTGTCGTGATTTTCTCCAATCTAGGGGCGATGTCTCAAGCAATCAAATTTTGTAGTCCATATGTCACCACATTCACTGTGCCACACTAAGCACTCTAGAATCACTAGTATGATGGACTCTCACAGGAAATATAGGACTAGAGGCCGAACTAGATTGTTCTTTTAGTCAGAACTTGAATCAAACATGCTTTCGCTCTTTCGTCGCTAAAAAAGATGGAGGTTTGAGCAGAGCCTGATTACCGCACAGGCCAACTAAGGTCGTGGCCTTGGGCCCACTGTTGATAAGGGCCCAAATTTAATAAAATACTTTAGAAAATATTTCCCAAAATTGCAGTTTCCAGCAATTATTTTAATTAATTTAGAAAATATTTCCTAAAATTGCAGTTTTGAGTAATTATTTTCTCAAAAACGATTTTGGTTAACTTGTCAATTATATGATAATCTAATGATAACCTGTCGAATAATGCGAGGGGAAGGGGGGTTCAGCTTTTATACTAGCACAAGGGGGCTCAGAAAAAAGTGCTGGACCTTGGGCCCTGTACAACCTTAATCGGGCTCTGGGTTTGAGATTATATTTTTTGGCGATGATCCCTTTTTTGGTAACTTTCGGATTTCATTCTCGGTCAACATAAGATCCGGAAGGAGATTTCAAGGAGCTTTTGCAGGGAGAAAAAACAATTTTGCGAACATTTCTCTCTGCCATCACGTAATGGAGTGAAGCGATGTAAAATTGAAGAAAAAGTTACCAAATTTGATTCTAGTATACTAGTTAACAATGCACTGCACTTTAACAGTGTACTACTAAAAATCTGCAGCATTTCTTGCATACTCACTCCGCCGCTTGTTTAGAAAACGATTACTTGGCTATATTAGGAACTATTTTCATTTGTCGGAATAGAGCTATTCTATACAAGCGGCAGAGTGAATATGCAGAAAATGCTGCAGATTTTTAGCAGAATATGCACTGTTAAAAATATATACTATTTGCTGCATCATTACTCCACCGTTGTCATAAAATATCTCTATTCTGACCAATGAGAATGCTCCATAATAAGTAACCGTTTCCTATAAAAGCAGTGGAGTGACAATGCAGCAAATGATAGAGATTTTTAACAGCGTGAGAAGTCTGTGAATAGATTATTATAATTATTATTATTATTATTATTACATACATCTGATGTGTGTGCTCGACATGAAAGCCTGCTTATAAGTCATTATCAATTTACAGGGATGAGATAGCACAAGTAAATTTCACAACACAAGAGAAGTACAACCGGGAGCTCCACACAAAGAGTGTGTGCAATGGAGCCAGTGGGATTTGAACCCACAATCTCCTACACTCGCATACTGTGAATGGACTTTACCCGAGGCTAACGAGAAAGACAGGCTACCACGGTCTATTTCACATATATTTTTTTACATACCGCTAGAGTCATGTGATGCTCGAATACACCAATGCGGATTCACGAATAGAGCACTACGTCATTCTACGGTCTGTATAAAAAAAGACATTTGGGATGCATCACTGTAGCCTGTCTTTTTCGTTAGCCTCGACTTTACTCACGTGACGTCAACTTCAGTTAAACAGAAGAAAAATACCAATAGATCCATTGCATTGACGTCACAGCAACGGCTGATACTCTAATCACAGCGATTGTCATAAAGTGGCACGCTCATCATTTTGTACCATTAGCAGCCTGTCGTAGACAGATGCCAGCCACGACCACAGACTTCTGATATACACGCACATTCCATTGTTCTTTCGGCATGGTTTCGAATCCAACGTCTTTGGCGAAAAGATACTGTTTTTTTGGCGGTGATCGCTTTATTGGCAACTTTCAGATTTCACAAAGAAAAAAGCAGAAGTACGGTCAGCTCAAGACAAACATAACAATACGAGTTTCGGCGGGAGAAAAACCGGTTTGGCGCGTTAAATCTGTCCTCCGTCAAGTGACGGAAAAGAAAGATGTCGGCGTAAGAAAAGGTAACTGATGTGCTGTTTAGGTCTCGGAGGTCATTGGCCACGACATGGTTAACGAAAAAGAAAGGCTACCGCGGTGCGTTACGGGTATCGTTTTTACAGACCGCTGGATTCAACGGATGCGCGTATGCACCAATGAAAACATACGAAAAGAGCATGATGTCACTCTAGCGGTCTATAAAAAAAGATATGCGGAATACATCGAAGTAGACTATCTTTTTAGTTAGCCTCGAGCCACCATTTGTCACGTCATAATAACGAGTGAGAAAACCCAGATGCAAAATGCAAATTGCATCAGCTGGCGAAGTAGTGTATTAAAGATGCCCCTAAAGTCACTCAAAAAGACCCGGATGATAACGTTAAGTCTATGGGGGCGTTATCTTTAGATATCTTGAACAAATTTTAATATTTTTACATGATTTTTTTTGCATAGAATAACTGAGGACTATAACCGGGCTAGATTTTACCTTTTCTATTTTGGTTATATATATTTTTTTTATACTATGCTAGTTTAAATTTCAGAACCTGTTCCAATTGGTTCCGAAAGTTAAATTTTCTATTAAAAAAAGAAAAAATGTGAAGAAGTAAAAATTAGCTCGGTTGTTGATCGTCTTAAGCTATCCAATTCAAAAAAATCATGTAAAAATATTGAAATTTGAATGAGATATTTGAAAATAACGCCTCCACAGACTTAACATTATCATCTAAGAATTTTCGAGTGACTACTAGGGGCTTTTAATGTTTATCGAATGACTATAAATCAGGAGGTGGCAGTACAGGTTATCACATCATCAAGTTCACGACTGAAATTTTAGAAATAGTAAAAACTTTAAATTTGACAAATAACTTTGATAAAATTAAAACCGACCAATTGTATATTAAAATGTAATTGGTCGGCCAAGTCATATCTTGGTGGAAATTACCTAATTATCCGATTTCAGCGGTTGAGTAATAGCTTTGCTAATGTATTTTCATGAACTCAAAGGTATGAAAACATGACAGATTGGATTAAGAGCAGGAAAACACAATGGTAAACCTAGGAGTCAACTGCTGAAATCGAGTTTTCAGGTGTCTTACATCTAGATATCACTTGGCAAGCCATTTTCATGTTTTAGCCGGGAACTCGAAGAGATTGTCTGTGCTGCCGTCTCCCGGTCTAGTCGTTTGGATCCAATTTATGGTGGCCACGCAGATTGGCACTGTTAGACGTAGGACACCTCAATATGTGAATGTCAACATACGCTGATGGCTCACAAACTGTGGAAAACCTATATTTCAGAACCTAGCAATAATCGATTGAGATTAATTAATAAACATTAGTTTGGTAATAATGGCAGTTTTGACACAATGCTTGGTGATCCTTTTTTCTTTAATTTATCCTTACTCAATCAAACTTTACGTACCCTATGTTCTCACTCTCATATAGAGGCATTATAATTAACTTTGAGGTGCATTTATGTTACGGTAAGACGCGTCTGAGAATTGCGACATAAGGGATAGGTAATTTGATCCGTTATGATGGTTAGGGGCAAAAACAAATTCCTAGCCCTCGTATACGCCAACTACTTCGACCCCGAGTTATGCGCGAAACTTGGGTCCAACACTCAAATGGTATTCACCATCTAACCTAGCTTTATAAGGTTGAAGCTGAAAACTGACGCTGTTATTCGACCTTTATCCAGAAGAGGTTGAGGTCGAAGTCCCTCAACCGAGCTTGCACAGCAAACAAAAAACAAACGGAGAGAACAAGTTTGGCAAATTTTACGATAATGGCAGCGTATTGAATTAAGGCGCTGTGTAAGATATAGAAGTTAAACAGAAGAACATTATGCAAAGGTATGTAATATCATATATATGTATATCTTCATTTTTTCAGTTTAATTTGTTTTATATTTATATATAAATCCACTATATTATATGTTTAATTGTTTGTTTACATAAATAGACATGATTGTGAAGAATTTGTCCTAAAATGAGTCAACATTACCTACACTGTCGATAAATTACTACTAAAATAACAACTGTTGCATTTAAGGTCATTTATTTTTTGCAATTTTGATCTAAAAAATACCATTGTATTTCAACAATATTGAAATGCAAGTCGCATTTACATAAATTCTAATTAAAATATGAAACATAAGACATGTTTGCATTTCTTAGGATAAAAAATGTATATATATTCAGATTATCTTTAAATATTCATTGATTCACTGCAGATTTTTTATTTTAGTGGTCAAAGGATATGTTTGAAAATGAGATTTACGGTCTATTGTATGAAAGATTATATTACATGGTTTATAAACAACATGTATATAAATGTACATCAACTCTGTAAATTATATATTTAAAAATCACATAATTTCTACTTGTAATTTGATAGTTTGATAAAAGTGCATACAAGTAAATTTCTAAAGGAATGAAATATGTTGAAAAAAAATTGTTCTTTTAAACCCCACATTCAAAATCCTCTTTTCTCATCATGTTATTTATGACTAATTCACATAGCCATCCCACATAATTCCCACCCCCCCCCCCCCCTTCTCATCTATGTTTCTTCTACGCCTGGCCCACTTTTCCATGATTTAGCAAAAATGCGTATCCCACTTGTTGGTTAACATAAATTAGTATAAAACAAATCAGAAATTGTACATCAAACATGACAAATGAGATGCGTTCTTGTTATAACTAGTCTTATAAATAATCAGATTTTGGTGCAATAGCTGTTGTATTCTTATACGAATATCAATGAAAGCAAAATTTGTTACAATTATTAAATATTAACATATTAAATTTAGTAATACGGAAATAATAGGACTCCTTAAAAAAAAGAACGTAATCATCGTGGCAACCTATTATCATTACCTATCATGATGACTTGATTTAGTAGAATGAAATTTTATAATATTTATAACATTCGAGAATAACTTTTGAAATGACGAAATTCTGAAACAATTATACATGGGGACGTCCATTCCGAAATTCAGGGACAATTCGAAGAAATTCTCATAAATGATCCCAATAATTTTATTAAAAATATAATTAAGGTAAAAATTGATGTAACCAGTTAAATATACCCATGTTTCATTCAGGTAACATACATCTAATTCGTAACGAGAAGTATTTTACTTCTTTGTACATTAAATCAAAATTTTGTTCCTTTTGTGACACTCTGGTCACTCTTATATCTTTCATAAATTTCAAGTATTATACATTTTTACATATTATTATTTTTTTTTTCAAACAAAATATATTCGTATCAAAACCAAAAATATTAACTCAACTGATACTTAAAAGTAATCAGTATTTTTATTTATTATTTTTTAAATTCAGTTGTTAAATCAAAAAATGGTAATTAGTCTGCTCAGGGGCGTGCGAAGAAAAAATTGCGCCCGTGGCAAAATTAGAATTTGGAGCCCCCTTCTCCCAATGTTTTTCTTGTGACAGGTCAAAAATGACGTTGGTAGTATAAGTTTGGCGCCCCTAGATTTCCGCGCTCAGGGCGATCGCCTCCTTCGCTCCCCCCCTTTCTGTATTTATTAATTTTTTTTAAAGATTTCAGATGTTAGTTTTTAACATTTTTTTTTACTTTTAGAAGTAATGCTTTTATAAAATTTATTATTATTATTAAATAAATAAAAAAAGATTTGTTCTTTGATCATATCTGAGCTGTGATGAGATCTAGCTAATTAACGTTTCCGTTTGACAACACTTGTTTTGTGTACTACTTTTCTCGCCCCTGCAACGAAAGCGTGGGCTCTGGTTGGCCATTACTTATCTTCCATCTGTTCATAAGACAATTTTACTGTTAACGGATAGCTTGTCTATCTTGCGAGCTTGCCAGGCCTATTCACTTCGTTCACCTAAGGTCATTCTCCATCTGATCCATAGCATTTCGGTCATGAGTAATATGGGCTACTGCATCACTTTGGTCTGGTACCCCGCTCATAAGGGTATCGTCCCAAATGAGAGGGCTGACTTTCTGGCTAAAAATGGTCCATTTCTCTGTAGTCTATCCCTTAGATTTCTCCGGAGGACTTACGTTTTCACGTCAAGAAGAGCTGGCTCATTGAAAATGGCTTTTCATGGCTTAACACTGACTACGCACCTACTTACCCTCACCTCACCCCTTACCGGTCTTTTTCTCTGTGGACCCCCTCCAGGCTAACTCATGTGCTTATTGCCCGATGGAGGGCTAAGATGATCCTCACCCAGCAGCGTCTTCTCCCCGCTGTGTAGGCATTGTTTTGAGTTGGATACCCCGGAGCACGTTCTCTTGCACCGCATTTTCTCAACTGCCCTCGCTGACAGCTGTTTTTTTCGCTCAAGTTGCCTGCCTCCTCGAGTTACAGCGACACATGTCTGTAGCTCTCACATCTCCTCATGGTGTTGCGGCCCTAATCCGATTTTCACGTGTGGCTCTTCCCCATCTTTTTTGACTGCTCTTGTTGACAGCCTGTGTGGGCCTGCAGTTGATGTCACTGTGGGCTCTTATTTGTGCGAGCAAGCTGTTTTCGCCAGTGCTTCGTTATAGTACCCACTCTACATATGAATTCAGGCATTCTGATTGGTCTACAAATTTTATTATGGTTGTCTGCTTGCTATGATTGGGCTACGTCGTCAAGACCGCTATGACAAAAATGTAGCGGTAGATTGGTTGACAGAAGTGTTTGTTTATAAACATGCCCATTTTTTCTCTCGTTTGCCTGTGTCGTACATGATTTGACCATGGCTGTTTATATTAGTGTCTACTCTGGAGTTTCGAGACAAAAGCCTCCCTACGGGTGTGTACACATGTCTCAGTAGTGGCCAACCAACCAACCAACGAAAGCGCGGTAATTTTCACAGGAAGCGTGAGGTGTGAGATGAGATTCGTGATTCGTGTTACGTGTTGGTCTGCCTGCCGGTACAAGTAAGTTTTTATTGTTCTACTGCGAATTTTCTGTTCAGAAAATCCAAATGAAATTCTGTTCCAAAAATCAAATTTAGTTTTGAGATTCTTTTACAGTTTTGCAAAATTACTAAATTTTATCTAAATAAGCGATTTAACACTCCCTCATCCTATTTGTATACAGGAAGCTAACTTGATTTTGCACCAGTTATGCACTCAAAATTTTCATCATCCTATACTTTCCTTAGTATAAAATGAAGTTATTAAAACAGTTTAATAGAAAACTTAGTACCTACAGTGTAAATATGCACTTATTTATCTTTATGGCAGAGAAAGAGAGAGAGAAAAAAAATAATTAGCTACCTCTATAGATCACTTCTAGCTACGACCTTGGAACAATATAAGTGAATTGATAGTAGAAATGTTCTTGTGATCAACAGATATTAAAAATGTTTATTATTAGACAGTTTCTGCAATAAAAACTTCGCTGAATCCTAGAACAGCCGAGACACTTGGCATCGTTGAATACGACGAGGCGATAAATGGCTTTTCTTGTTACCGGATCGTTTCCTGGATTGTTTCCATGCCATTATGCCTACACTTGTTAGTTCAGGATTTTGGATTGATTTAATCGGATTGCACGGTTTCTTGTCTTTTGTTTAATTGGATTTTATGAAATGCCATTGTTACGTCAGTCTTGTATTGTTTAAATTTAAAAAGGAGATTGCATTATATATGTATGACTATATTTTCTGGTTTCTTATTCATGTTATTTTAAAGATGTTGCTTATTTCAATAAATAGTAACATCATACATTTGGAAACATATATGCTGGTAGAGCACATAAATATATATTGAGGGTATGCTTATCTCGAAATAAATATTCAAGGATTTAAGTTGTGATTTGTCAATAATATTTAAAAGATTGAGATGACAATGTGTTGATGTTATTGAAAGTGAATTCTTATATCAGAAATACTTTTTTTCTTACTTAAAATTCGCATAATGTTTATATACCACAAATACTTTAAAATTTTATCACGTGTTTTTGTACAAATTTATAGAGATTTTAATAGCTTGATATCTGCATTAATAGCTGCGATTTTGCTCATTTCTTGAATGTGCCTTTTGTGCATTGAAATTAAATTTTCGGTTTTAGTGTTAGTTAACTAGGGTTTGATGAGTTTTGTGCATTTTAGTGATTATTGCACAGCGAGTTTTGTGGATGCACTGATGTTTTTTTATTTTAATGGTCGGGCAGCACTCATACACACATTAGTGATTGCAGTGTTAAGTTTTGTGCATTTTAGTGATTCCTGCTTGAGCTGAACAGAGTAGTTGAAATTTCATTTTTTAAGCATATGAATTTATAACTGACCTCTAAAAAGTTATTTCAATATCAATGTATTCTATATGCAGTAATTCATAAAACTATTTACTTGGTATTTAATAATACGTCTGCAAAATATGAAAAAAGTTATGAACAAAAACCCTCATAAAATATCTCCAGATTAAAATTGTTTCACATTTATACAAATAAAAATAAGTACTTTTTTTATATATAGGGAAATGGAAAAGAATAAAATTTTTAATAAAGAAACTGAAAGTGAAAATACAATAAATGGAAAAATTAATAATTAAAGAAATCCAACCATCATCATCAATATTGTATAAATTTGAATTACGATTTTGAAGAAGCCTTGCAAGTCTTTTTAGAAGTCTTGGAGCCTATCAAGGAGTCTAATGAGTGTATATAACATACATTACATATATACCTTGTTACCAAAGCTCTGCAGCACTTCATGAAATTAAAAACACAGTTAGTACACCTAACTACATTTAGAAAATAATTTTTATTAGTTGGATTTATAATAATATACAAGTTATCAATCTGCAAATAATTTTAATGAGATATTTAAAAAAATAATAAATTTAAAATAACTTAATTTAATCTGTACACATGAATAGAGCTGGGAATGCTCAGAAAAATTGGGGAAAAAAGCCATTTTTTTAACGTTTTTTTCCAAAGGCTTATTTTTAAATTTTTCCGAGCTGGAAAATTTGAAATTTCATTTATGTAATAATATATTGAAAATTTTGTAATAGCTACATTCTCATATTTTCTTGTTTGAAACAAGACCCTTCGCAAAATTTCTCTTGAAAATAGACATTTCAGAAAAAAGTTTAATCTACAAATTGAATCTTTCCAAATGCAGTGATTGAAAGAAAAAAATCTCATGCCATATAGCAGCTGAATCTTATCAAGTTGTATATGTGTATAAATAACCTTATTAAAAATGTCTAAATAGGAACCTAAATATAGTAATAATTTCTTATTCACAAATTTTGATTATATTTTGTACAAGTATATACAAGAAGTTCACAATTTCACAAAAACAGGATTATATGAAAAAAATCTAGATATATATAATTAAACGCAACTTCTCTTTTTAAAAATTAATTAATGTACAAAATTATTTCAATAATATGCCGATTAATGGAAATGATTTATTACTTTTTTCTATCTTTTCAAGAAGTAAGTATTGAATTCGTGAAAAATGTGACTTCCAGTTTTTTGTGTATTTAAACGTTTTAGAAAGTCCTGAACACGATTTGATTTTTTTTTTTTTTTTTTTTTTTTTTTTTTTGAAATATCGTTACTCTGCGAGTCTGTATGTGACAAAAATTTTATGGACACTCTATCTCAAGAACTGATGCACATAATTTCACAAAACTTTAGATTCAGTTACAATTTGAAATAAACTCTATGTTTAGTTATTAATGTATATCGCCCAATCGATGGCGCTGCTATGCTGCATTATTAAATTATCGCAATAGTTCTATCTCAAGAACTAAAGGATGATTTTTCAAACTACAGCTTCAGATAGTTCCTAATATAATGTTGTTTAATTTTTAGCGTAAATTGCCCTATAGGTGGCACTACTATGGTGCATTTTTCAAGATTTCGTTATTGGTTGATTGTTTTTTCAAGGTGTTGAATCTAAAATTGACCTCCATAATGTACAGTAATGTTGCAAAATATGGACAGTTTGCGTTAGGAAAGTACAACTGCAATGAGGAAAAAAAAAATTACAAGTATTATATTCCAAATTATACTTTCTCTCTTGATTAAACTTTTTTGTTTTCAGTGAGTAAAAATCTTAACATTCAATAAATCCTATGCTATTTATTAGTTGCAGACTTGAGTAAGCCAAACTAAAACTTTGTTTTGTTTGAATTTAGATTACAAAACTAAATCAAAACTTTTTTGAGTTGAGATTGAAAAGCTATTCTAAAACTAAACATATTTTTTAAAGGAAATAAAATTATAATTGTAAGAAAAAAAAAGGAATAATGTATAAAATATACATTTTTTAAACAAACAATGGAATTTTTGAATACAGTCCTCCCTACTTAATTGGGTAACGGATAATCGAATACCCCGCTTATTCGAATAAAATCCTCCGGAACCGAATTTAATCCCATTGGGCTAATGTTATTTTTTCCCCGCTTAACCGAATACTTTTCACGAAATGTCCTCGCTTATTCGAATAACATATGTGTGAGATAATTTGAAAAATGGGTGTGAAAAACATGTTTCAATCGGAATTTCCTCCACAGTTTTTGTCATTTTCTGTTGTTACACAGAAAACAAATTTCTAGAACTCCCAGCATGGATTTTGCCTGGCAGGTGTATAAGTACTTGTCAAGGAAGTTCCCTTCCTTGTTCATTTTTTCGAATTAATTTCAAAAATGGTGACATAAATTGGACAGGAATTTCGATCAATTTTGTATTTTGTTTACTTTCGTTTGTCAAGACTTCTTTTTCACTTTTTCGATTTTTTTTTTTTTTTTACAATTATTCTTAATGGAGACACTTTCATTTTCAAAAGCAGGCCCTGAAACAGAAATCTTCCTCATTAAAAATATCTGCGATTAAAATGAGAAAAGTTAAAAACGACGACGCCTTTTGTACAGATCAATCTCAGCTATCCATTGCAAAAAATATCATTTAAAAATATTGAAATGCGAAAGAGATATCTTTATAAACTTTTCTATAGCATTAGCATTAACGAGCAAATCCTTGAAGTAACCCTTGAATAATGTGTTGTCAGTTAGAGGTTTAAGATGGTAATTATGAAACCACTCGAAAAAAATCTCGTCCATTTTTTACTCTAAAATTTCACATAAACCGTTTTCATCTATTTTTTTTAAAACCTGTATAAATTACGTAAATTAAATTCTAATAACAAAATTTGGATCCAATTCACATGATCTGCATTAAATGCAATGTAAACAAAATGCATGTGTTTACTGTCATTGAACTATTGCGTATTTACTTGTCATTTTGTTTTTATTTCAGTTTGTATTATTCTATAAGTTTTTAATGATTTTCTTACTCTGGTAACTAAATATACTATGTTTAATAATTTTGTCATTTTATTACACCTTAAATATTACATTTATATGCCTCCCCGTTTAATCAAATACCCCGCTTAATCGAATATTTTTTCTGGAACTGTCGATATTCGTTTATGCAGGGACGACTGTACTGATATTTATAATAATGACAAAATTGCAATAATTTCTTTAAACTAGTTTAGTATCATTTACTTAAAAACTACCGTAAAATACCGTTAATCCGCCCTTCCCGATCAAACGCCCCCTCCCCACTTTATAAAGAATTTGAAATTTTCAAAAAATCCCGAGAAAGCGCCTTCCCTCCCGATTCTCAAAGGCGATTGAGAGCGAGATCAATCATTTTGAAACGAACGATTCATGAATCTTAGATGAAATGCGCGTTTTTTCAAGATTTTTTAATTGATTCCATGCTTGTTTTGGCTTTTTTTTTTACTAATTTCTCCCTTTTTCGACAGAATTTACGTTTAAAAAAGAAAAAACCCAAATTTTTTCAAGTATAAATATTTATGATTCATTCAACGATTCATTCATTTTATGATGATTCATTCCTGTAAATTTTGTTGAACGATCGCGAAAAAATCCCGTGTAAGCGCCCTCCCCTAACTATTGTACGATTTTTCTTTTCGTTTGGGGGGGCGGATTAACGGTATTTTACGGTATACTTATGTAAATGGAATGCATATTTTTATTCCAAACTGCACACTTTTGGGCTCAAGTTTTTAGGTCAATTGGTAGTTAAACATGTAACTGAAAAATCATTTTAACAGAGATCATATGATGTAACAAACAATAGTGTTTAATAAAAATTTTTAGGCTGTGGGAAAAAAAAAATAAATAAAAAAAATAAATAAAAAAATAAATATTAAAAGCAGGCTTTGCTACTTTTTTTTTTTCTTTTTTGTAATATAAAGTGAAAATAATTTTCTTTTTTATATAAAATGGGAAAAAATGTTTATTATTTAACATTCTCTAGAAAATATAATTTATTTGGGAGAAAATATGAAAAATTAATTTTTCAAACTTTTCTGTTTTTTTCTGGAAAAAAAACCCAGTTTTTTCACCACTTATTTTTTTTTCCGGAAATTTTACGTCTCTACACATGAAAAATGAAAAACTGCAAAGCCAGTACAATTTTTTTAATCAAAAGAAATTAAAGTACAGACAATTACAAAATAAATACAGAGATGAGATTCTTCAGACTTTAGTTCAATTTCAGACTTTTCTACAATTTTTAAAGAAATTTTACAAATTGAATTTTGAGGAAAAATTTTATATATTTTCCTTAGTTTTGTTTTTGTACTTTGATATAATAGTCCATTTTTTTATGTAATATATGTTTTAATAACAATTATAATATTTATTCTGTTTGAAATTCATAAGTATTATTGTTCAAATCTCAGTTGCGCAGTTTTCAGATTTTTTACTTTCTTGTCAATCTCATCCCTGTAAATATGAAATGTTTTCCATTATTCAATGAATTGTTACAGTAAGCAGTAAACATTTTTTTTGATAGACTGATTTTAATGGTCTGAATAAATTGGAGGTTTAAAGAATGTTTTACTTTTATATTGGTTAATAATTGTACTTGTTATGTATTAATTCTCCTTTTTTTTTTATTAGTTTTGAACTGTCAAAAATTGTCTTTAAAAGGTGCACAAATAAATTCCAAATTTAATTAGTTAATTTACAGAGTTTCCCCCAGAGGGATTCATGGGGGGGGGGGGTGCTCTGCCCCTCCTGCCCTTTAGTTCTAAAAATAGCGCCCTTCTTGCCCCTCATCCAAAAACTAGCGCCCCTCTTGACACTCATTCAAAAAACTGGTGCCCTTTCTTGCCTCACATTTGAAAAAACGCAACCCTCCAGTGATGATGTGGACATATAGAGCATAAATTACGCAAAAAATAGCTCTTATTTGTCCCACTGGAGGTGTAATTTCGTCAAAAGATCGAGAAGTAACTTCTAATTTCAGGCAAGATTCTCAAAAAAGAAAAGCTAATTTCGTCACAAAATCCCGGCAGATTTCTTCAAAAGGACATGAAAAAAAGACTAATTTTGTCCAACAATCGCAATAAAACAGAAAATGTTGTCAAATGATTCACGAAAAACAGCAAATTTTGCCAAAAAGTCAACTTTCGTCAAAAAATCGTGATAAAACGGGCGATTTTGTGAAAAGATTTGCGAAGAAAAGGCAAATTTTGTCCAAAGTGAAAAACTCTATCAAAAAATTTGTGTAAAACTACAAATTTTGCCAAAAATTCATGAAAAACTCAAAATTTATCAAAATATCCCGAAAAAAACCCACAAATTTTGCCAAAAGATAGCAAAAACATGCAAATTTCATCAAAGGGGCACAAAAAAAGTTAATACCAGAAGTGAATTTTTCAGTTCTAAAAAATTTATTTTCCTGCTTCAAAATTGTGTTTTTTTTTTTTTTTTGCTCCAAAGGCAGATTTTCCTGTTGTACAATCACGGGTGTGCAAAGAGAAAATTGCACCTAGGGGATAATTAGAATTTGATGCCTCCCCCCTCCCACACTCCTCTCCCAACTTTTTCTTGTGACAGCCTAAAAATAACGTTTGTAGTATAGATTTGGCACCTCCTATATTACCACGTCCGGGGCGATTGCCTCCTTTCCCACAGTTCTCTTCACAATCTGTTTTAAACCAGTCCAAATCTTTCTAAATGTGACTCCTGAAAGCACATGTTCATTAAACAAAAAGAATTGTTTATTCAACAAAAGTAGTTTTTTTAAAGCCTTTTTCAATAAATCTGTTTTGCTCCTTTTTAAAAGAAATACGAACAATATATTTGTTATCCTCTACACTCAAATAAGCATTATTTCATAATTAAATTTGTACATTGCTCATTTATTTTAAAAAAAAGTAAAGAAAAATTAGCAAAATCTGCCTTTTTTTTCGTGATTTTTTAACGAAATCTGCTTTTTTTGCATCTTTTAACAAAATCGGCAGTTTTCAATTTTTTGGATTTTTCCCTTGATTTTTAGAAATTTCTGACCGTTAAATTCTAGATTCAACTATATAAAAGTACCCTGAAAAAAGTAAAAAGTGCCCTTTCTAGAATAGTAGTGCCCTGCCCCTTTTTAAACCTGTGGGAAACTCTGTAATTTATATATGCTATATTTGTATATTATTTATATTTGCACACAGGTATATTTATATATATATGTACATCCAAGCTCACATTATGTGCACATCAGTGTTTTTTTTTATTATTATTATCACACAACTACTCAGCATTCGGTATCTCTGTACTCAGCCGAGTAGTCAATGGCCGAGTACTCGTAATTCGGCTACTCGGCCAAAGTACTCTCGGTACACCACTAATATTCCTCATGTGATTTTGGAAAGGAATGAGCTAATCATTAAAATTATTTTCAACATCAAAACTTTTTTAGTTTCCTTAATATTTTCATTTAAATCCGAAGGTGCTAATAATTATACATAGTGCTAATGACTGTACTGTTTACCCTATGTATATATATTTTTTTTCACAAAAATGCCTTTTTTTCTCACAAAAATGGACCCCAAAAAATAAAACCTGGATTGACCCCTGTCGTGTCATGTTGAATTCAGAAACAACCTTTTACAATTGTAAAAAAATGACTATCTGCTACTTTATTGTAAAAATAAATAATCAGTCATATAATTTATGTATAGAATATGATGTTTGTATTCCTATATGTATAAAACATGTAGTTTTGAAAATCATACTTAATATATTTTTCTTCCTTTTCATATACATACATGCTTTATGGGAGCTGGAAAAACTGATTTTGGATTTGATGCAGCTTTTTAAAGGTAAGTACATTATAAACTAATATGAGGTATTAACCTAATATAATAATAATTCTCTTAATTAATACAGTAGACTGACTCCTTCAAATCTGCTACCCTAAAATCCACAACTCTCTAAAATCTGCTCTCTCTCAAATGATCACCAAAAACTCTTGAATTTCATCAAAAGAGAAGGATTCTAAAAAATAAACATTTTATTCAAAGATTGAAAAAAACAAAAACATGAATTATGTCAGTTTTAAGAAAATTCTATCAAAGCATATCTGAAAAACACTAATTACATTAAAAAAATCTCTAAAAGAAAGACTGTCAAAAGATCATGAACTTTTTGAATGATCACCAAAAAACGCACTTTTGTCAATAGATTGCAGGAAAAAGTAAAAATTTTGTTAAAGAATTTTGCAAATTAGAAAAAAATGCAAATGTTATCCAGAGTTTTCCCAAGAGGATTTCAGGGGGACGCTCTCCTGCCCTTTAGTTTAAAAAATAGCGTCCCTCCTGTCCCTCATCCAAAAACTAGCGCCCCTCTTGTCACTCATTTAAAAAAACTAGCGCCCTTCTTGCCCCACATTTGAAAAGACACAGGCCCTTCAGCGATGATCCTGATGCGCTATAGAGTGTAAATTACGTAAAAAATCTGTGACGGAACGCAAAAAAAAAGCTCTTATGTGTCCCACGGGACGCATAATTTCATCAAAAGCACACAAAAAACGGCAAATTTCATTTTTAAAAGATCGAGAAATAACGACTAATTTTCAGCAAGATTTGTGAAAAAATGGCTAATTATGTCCCAAAATCCCACTCAAAAAGGGCAGATTTCCTCAAAAAATCGTAGAAAAAAAACCGATACATTTCATCGAAAAATTGAGATAAAATGGCAAAATTCGTGAAAAGTAAGCAAATTTCTTTAAAATAACCTGAAAAAAAAGGCAGATTTTGCCAAAAGATCTGAAAAAATGCAAATTTCGTCAAAGGGGCACAAAAGAAAAAGTTAATGCCAGAAGTGAATTTTTCTGCTCTAAAAACTAATTTTCCTGCTTTAAAATTTTATTTTTAATGCTTAAAAAGTGGATTTTCCTGCTTCACAATCAGGGGCGTGCAAAGAGAAAATTGCATCTAGTGCATAATCAGAATTTGATGGCCCGCTCCTCCCAAACTTTTTTTTGTGACAGTCCAAAAATGATGTTTGTAGCTTAAATTTGGCGTCCCCTAAATTTCCGCATCCGGGGAAACTGCCCCCCTTCACCCTTTAATCAAGCTTTTTTTTGGTTATTATATTAAATCTGGCTAAACCTGAAAAAAAACTTTCTTATTTTATAATTTAGATGTAAATTAGTAATGTACCTTTTGAGGCAAATTTTATCGATTAATTTAGGAGAAATGTGTTATGAATATTTAATCATACATTATTAATTAATACTTAAATTTTGTAGAAAGATCATGGGAAAATATGCGAATTTCGTCGAAAGATCAGAGAGAAAATATGTGCATTTTGTCAAAAAAAACTTGGAAAATAGACATAAAAAAACACAAAAACTTTGGCGAAAAAGCGAGGAAAATATGCGAATTTTCTCAATAGATTGAGAAAAATATGCGAATTTTCACGAAAGATTAGGGGAAATATGTGAATTTTGTCGAAAGATTAGAAAATTATGCAAATTATCAGGAAAAATCTGAGAATTTTGACGAAAGATTGTGGAAAATATGCAAGTTTTGATGAAAGATCACGGATAAATAAAAAATTAAATATCTTATTGCATGGTAATTTTATTTTAAAGAAATGAGAAAATTTCAAAGTTTAAACATCAATTATTATTATGATTGATGTTAATTACACTTTGTTATTTTAGCTTTTCATAGGTATATATTTACATATAATGTAGCCAATTTTCAAATTTAGTTTTTAAATATTACATTATGTTGAAGTTTACGTTTTGTTAAAATGTTACGGAAACATGTTAAAATATTTTAGTCCTTTGAAAAATTTTCAATTTCACCCCTGAATGGACAGAAGAGGGCATTTATTTAAATATTTTCACAACACACAGACTTCTAAACATTTAGCATTCATATTCCACTTACACATTGCATCATTAAAAAAAAAAAAAAAAAAATGTAAATTCTGTTTATTTCTAGTCTTGTTTTAGATAGAAAAAAAAAAAAAAAAAAAAAAAAAACACTCCAGCTATACAGATAAAGGAGGAATCCATAGATCTTCCATTATTTGAAGAAATTTCACATCTATTCCAGTTTTACTTAAATTCTTTTGCCATAGTACAAAGGAAATAGTGTTTATGTCTTAGGAAAAAGAAGTCTCAGAAAAGTTACTACCGTAATTTCTGGAAGAAACGCCGCGGCGTTTACGTGTTTTAAACTGAAATTTCAAGCGATGCGCCGTTTCTACCGATGCGATGTTTACGAGCATTTTTTTTCAAACAGCCGTGATATTTTTCTGAATTTTTCAGAAAATTAAAAAAAAAAATTCGATCATAATTCCAAAATTTCGGACATAAAATGTATCGCGAATTCCGACAGATGGTTGCAAAAACAAATTAATTTTGATTTCGTCAAAATATCACGAAAAAATGTCAATTTTCATTAAAAGACCGCAAAAAGTTACGCAAATTTCGCATTAGATTACCAATAAATGAAAATTGCATTTTCGAATGAGTTTCCTGAATTTCCCCTCCCCTTCTTTTATAACTTACAGAAAATTTGTTCTGAATCATTTTTTTCCCCCGTTCCAAAGATTCAGTGATGAATGAATCATGAATCTTTGATGAAATGTGCTTTTTTTTTAAAGATTTTTTAATTGATTTCATGCATTTTTTTTTACAAATTTCTCCTTTTTTATGCGTTTTTCGACAGAATTTGTTTTTTTTTAAACCAATTTTTTTTTTAAAGTATTGCTTCAATTATCAAAATTCATGATTCATTCAAAGATTCACGATTCATTCCTGAAAATTTTGTGAAACAATCCAGGAAAAATCCCGTGTAAGCGCCCTTCTCTAATTATTTTATGATTTTTCATCATGTTTGGGGGGGGGGGATTAATGGTTTTTTACAGTACTGTTAGGAAAAAAAAATCACCGTATCCGCTGCGCCGCACTAAGCATATTTTTACTTTTAAACTCGTATGCGTCGCGACGCTTATTCCCAAAAATATGGTACTTAAATAATATTATTAATTTTGTATTTATTTATTAATTTCTGATTAATAATTTCATTTTTGATTTCTTAATACAGCTTATTAATGTAATTCTGTTTAACATGTTAACCGCGATTACCGCGGAAATTTCACCTGCGGCGTTTACGACCATTTTCTAAATTTTTTTGAGTGATTTTCCGCAATGCGCCGTTTCTTCCAGAAATTACGGTAGTGGTGTAAATATTTAAATTTGCATTTTTTGGATAGGAATTTTGGGAAATATACCTTATTTTATCAGTTGCAGTGCTACAAAAAAAAAAAAGTTTATTCAGATGAGGTATATAATTTTATTTGTTATTGATTGATCAGATTCTTGTTTATAACAGAATTCTTATTTTTTATTACCATATTCTTTATCTATAATTTAATGTTTATTTACTATTGATAGAAATATGGTGAACTTCTGGTACTGCTGATGTAAAAGAACATTTTGTGTGTAAATATTGCACTAAAGCAAAATTGTAAAATTTAAAAAAATAAAGTGTTTGATTTAAAAAGTAAATAAATTTATTTAAATTTAACAGAAATAATTTTTGTTTATCTTGATGATACTGATATTTTTAAGTTTAATTTTACTATGTTCTAAAATATATATTTAGAAAATCATTATTTTATATATATATATGTATATATATATATATAAAAATCCAATAATAAATTTTTTATATGGCTTTACTACAGAATAATTTTAAACCTAAGGGAAATTTTTAATAACTATATATTTCTAACTTTAATTTTAAGCATGAGATTCAGAAAGCCAAAATATTTCTTAGATATTTTCATTTGAAAGTTTTTCCCGGTTATTTACCCCTTTTTCCCAGTATTCACCTTTTTTTCTAGTGTTTTTTTTCCTCAGCGGGATGGGAAAAAAATGCACCCATTTTAGAACAATGTTTCCCTTTTGAAAAGAAGGAAAAAAAAAAAAGCCCTTTTTTAGAATAAGAATGCCTCTGAAAAATTTCCACCAGGAAGCCCTTTTTAACAAGGTTAACCCTTTGGGGATGAAGCACTGGTATACATGACAATTAAGTGATCAGAATCATTATTCAGGAACTTTATTCTTAAAAATCAACTGCACAAAAAAATTTAATAAGTTTTTTTCCATTCAGATTCATTAATCTATCACTTATTTTTTCACTAGTCTATACCCAAAATGACCTCTGAAAGCATAAAACTATATAGGCTATTATTAAGAATGAAGATTGACAGAAATATAAAAATTTATTCGAACAAAAAGAAATAATGTTATTAACCACTTAACTGGTCAATATTTTTGAAAAATCTTTCAAAGAATGTCTATTTTTTTCATGTCTTTTACAATTTTTCTTTTAGCACCAGTTTTTCAAAATTTGAAATGTATTTGTACACCTTTTAAAGACATTTTTTGACAGTTCAAAACTAATAAAAGAGAACTGATACGTAACAAGTATAATTATTAATCAATATAAAATTAAAATTTTCTTTAACCCTCCAATTTATTCTGATCATTGAAATCTATCAAAAATAAAAATATTTATTGGTTGCTGTAACAATTTATTGAATAATGCGAATGAGGAAATTGCGAAGAATTACTTGAGCAAAAGGAATGTGGCACTAGGACTAGTTTAAAATCTCTGCATGAAGAATTGGTACAAAGAAAAGTACTGGCTTTCTTACAGAAGACTGATACTCCATTTGCATGGTGAGGGGAAAACAAAAAACTTTTACCGATTATGTGCAATTTGGAAAAAAAAAATTTATATGCACTTTCAATAACTGTTTATTCTGAACGTATATTTTCAAACACAGGCAAAATTTATAGCATTAAAAAAATGTTCTGTCTACTGATAATGTAGAGCATTTAGTGTTTTTGCACCATAATTTGAAATGTAATAAATTTAATTATTTTTTATTGAATTTATTGTATTTTCAGTTTCTTTATCCAAAATAAGTCTTTTCTGTATTCCTATATATTATGTGAAACTAAATTTTAATCTGGAGATATTTTATGAGAATTTGGTTCTTAATTTTTTCTATATTTTGTAGACATATTGTTAAATACTGAGTAAATAGTTTTATGAATTACTGCATATATTATACATTGATATTCAAATAACTTTTTACAGACTTAACTATATTACAGAATAACTTTTTTAATTCATATGCTTAAAAAATGAAATTCTTACAACAACTCAACTCGGTATTTGCCGAGTACTCAACAAATTGCCCGTGTACAGAGTATTTACAGAGTAATCGGTACGGCTCTAGAATTTCATAAAATTTTAGATTTACAGTGTCTCACATAAGTGATAGGACACTTGTGCTTTACAAAAGGAAACTAATCAAATAAATTAAAAAAACATGTACACATTTTTTTGTGGGTGTGTTTCATACTTAAATTTAGTAAAGATTATTACATAACATACATTTTGTCAAAATATTAAAATATTAATTTAATAAAAATACAAATGTTTAGAACGGAGCAAAAAATAGCTCACATAAGTGATGGGGCACCATTATATATGCAACAAAAATCATCTGAAATAAGCAATAAAAATATTTTTGGGGTTTTATTTTCACTTAAAAGCAATTGGCAATAATTTATAAAATCGTCTGCAGTATTTCTCTCCAGTTTGTTTTGGAATTTTTGTGTTTTTTAGCTCTGTATAGCCATGAATGCTAAATGAAAAGAAACTTCGCTTGAAGTTTGAAAAATAGTTATTAATTTGCATATTGAACGTGGAAAATCTATTAGAAAAACTGCTGAAACAGTTAGCTTGAGTCGTTCATCAGTTTTCAATATCATTAAACGATATAAAAAGAATCATGGTTCAGGATAAAAGAAGACCTGGCCAGCCATCAAAGCTATCCAATAGAAATAAAGCGAATTATCGTTCGAAATATAAAAAAAAAATCCAAGAAATAGTGCTTCAAAAGTTGCTGCTGATTTACAAGCATTATATGAAATAATTGTTAATCCTGAGACTATTAGAAGGGTAATTCGATCTGCTGGATATCACGGTAGAGTAGGCAGGAAAAAATTCTTTGTAAGTGAAAAGAATAGAAAACTCAGACTAGCTTTCGCAAAATCCAACATAAATAAGAATTCTGATTACTGGAATAAAGTTATATTTGCTGATGAGAGTAAATTTAATATATTTGGTTCTGATGGTAGAATCTTGGTGTGGAGAAAACCCAGGGAAGAATTTTGCAAACGTAACTTGGTACCAACAGTAAAACATGGTGGAGGAGGAGTTATGGTATAGGGGTGTATGTCGTCCGCTGGAGTTGGTAATCTTGTTTTTATTGACAGTATAATGGATCAGTACAAGTATATTGATATTTTAAAGCAAAATTTGAAATCTTCAGCAAGAAAATTGAACCTTCATAACGATTTTAAATTCTACCAAGACAATGACCCCAAGCACACTGCTCTGGACATTAGACTCTGGCTGCAATATAACTGTCCTGAAATAATAAAAACATCACCACAGACTTAAATCCCATAGAGAATACTTGGCAAGAATTCGCAAACACACCATTTCTTCAAAACAACTAAAATCGGTGCTTCAAGAAGAATGGGGTAAAATCACTCCAGAAATCACAAAAAAATTAGTCGAATCCATCCCCAAAAGATTAAATCATGTTTTAAAAGTAAAAGGAAATCCAACAAAATATTAAAACCTTTTAAAAAGTAAAATTTTTGGGTAAATATTTGATGGAAAAGTAAGTGTCCCATCACTTATGTGAGCTATTTTTTGCTCCGTTCTAAACAATTGTATTTTTACTAAATTAATATTTTAATATTTTGACAAAATGTATGTTATGTAATAATTGTTACTAACTTTAAATATGAAACACACCCAAAAAATTTTTGCACATGTTTGTTTATTTTATTGCAGTTTCTTTTTATAAAGCACAAGTGTCTCATCACTTTTGTGAGACACTGTAGTTAGTACTTGTTATAATATGGTGCTGATTACTTTTTGGTGTAAATTGCTCTGCAGGGCTGCTGCCATGGTTTATTTGTGATCAGGGGTGGGGAATTTTTCAAAAATCTTACCAGCCAAGGATTTATTTCACCAGCCCGCAAGATGCAACATACACGCTGTTGAAAATAGTTATCACAAAATCGCACACGATTACAGACAAAATTTATATTACTACAATGCATTTTCATAATTATTTTTTCTATAATATTAAGAAATATATGCAACAAAGGTAAGATTAATATTAAATAGAACTTAGTACCTTATTTACACTCTAATAATTTGGAAAGTTAAAATATCTAGATTAAAAAAGTGTTTCTTATAAAGTGCCCATTGCCTACAGTTTTTCAAAAACTAAAAATGCACTCGCCTTGTGAAAAAATCCACACTGGCGAGCAAAATGATGTGTTTCCCCACCCCTGTTTGTGATTATTGCAATAGCTCTATCTCAAGAACTAATGCGCAAAGTTTCACAAAACTTCAGATTCTGTGAGACCTTGTTAAACTATATCTAATTAGTTTTTGGTGTGTATCACTCTATAGGTGGCATTGCCATGGTGCATTATAATTTGTGATTATTGCAATAGCTCTAAATCAAGAACTAATGAAAGGAATTTCACAAAACCAGGGTTGGTAAAAAACCTTTTTTTTTTTGGTTTCCTTTTACATATACATGCATATTTATCAACAAAAGCAAACAAATTTGAATATATAAGTAAATAATTTGATTTAGAAGTAATTCTAATCAATATAATTATTTAATATACAATCAATTCTGTAGAGAATTGAAATCATTTAAAATTTAAACATTTTTAGAAAAAGCTATGTCTTGTTATTTTCTCTATATTTTATAAATAAAATGTTCTACATGATGAAACATTGATACCTTGAAATTATTAATGAATCTTGAATGAATGAATCTTTTGATTACTAGCACTATAAATAAATATGATATAGATTCATATATAAAGCTTCATATGTATTATTTTCAACTGATTATTCAAAATAATTTTGAAATACTTGTTATATGTGATATCTGATTTTTTGTTAGAAGACTACATGAATTATCTTTTATTGAAAAAAAAAAAAGATTTTTGGAATTATTTGAGTTTAACAATAGACTTTACACACTTTAAGTATTGTGTATTGCTATTTGAATCTTTTCTGAAACTACCAGGTTAAAAGAAAAAAAAATGACAGTAAAAGAAGCAAAAATACTATTGAATAGCTTTTTAGACATTTGAAAAACATTGATCGTAAAATATAAAGTAGTTTTATTTAAATACTGTCATCCACTAAAGCATTTAAACAGCCATCAGACTACATGCTTTATTAGAACACTTAGTATTTTTAAATGCCTGAACTAAAAATTACATCATTTTAGGCATTTTTATGAGACTTTTTTCTATTTCGTCTCAAGTAAGCCTTGTCTTACCCCCCCCCCCCCTTTCTGCTGATTTTCTTGGCTGATCTAAGTAATGGGTGTGGTTATGCAATAGAAGATTTAAATACATCTTTTGCATATTTTAATTAAATGTAAATAGGTGCTTTACTAGTGCCTAATTTTTCAATGTCTTCTTATTCAATTTCATATTTTGAGCTTCTTTTTTATTCTTAAAAGATAATCCCTCCAATCAAGAAAATTTTCTTTTAAAGCTTAGACTGAAGTTTTAATGATCAATTTATGTCATTATCTGTATATCTGCGTCTCTCAAAGGAAAACATTTTTAAAATCTAAATATTGCATATTTCATCTATTTTATCTTTGCTAAATTTACATAATTTAAGTGTTTTCTTTAGAGCTTCAGATATGTTCATCAATGCATGAAATTTGCATTCTACAAGCATACTAACATGACCTTGACTAGACTCACTATGTCTTATGGTGACTATTGAGATAAGACTTAAAAACGGAAATTACTTTCATCCAATAATTTGAAACACTTAAATTACAAAAATGAGAAAATATAGATGATTTGTTCGGAAAAACCAATTGGTTTGAACTGTGCCAACCTAGCTCATAACCGAATAAAATCATAATGCAAAACCCAATCTCAATATAGAAATGCAAGAAACACAAAGGCGTATTAAAATCAACAACCACAAAGCCCCCCCCCCCCCAAAAAAAAAGCTCATTGCCAATTATTCAATAGCATACATAACAAAAAGAATTAATGGGGGAAATCACTTAAGAATGTCATATTTGAGGCTTTGAAGAATGATGAAATCCTTAGTAAATCTTAATTATTCAAGCTATTTAAAAAGTAAAAGTGCATTTTTAACTCGAGTCTGCCCTTCTGGCTATATATATGCTTTACAGTTAATGGCTCTGTATATATATATATATAAATAACCTCCCCCCCCCCCCAAGGGAAAAAAAACTGATTAGTTTTTTTAACTAGCTAATTTTAGAAAAATTAGTTATTGTGTCATGTAGATTTATAGCTTACAAGAAAAGTTGAATTGTTTAAAAATGTTTGTCATTTTAGAAATTTATTAATTCATCTTTTTTCTATAGCTTTGCTTGTAGTTTCTTTATAATTTGGATTTTGTATTTTTCAATAATGTGTAAAATAAAACATTTGGGTAAAAGAATAAAAAAAAAAAAGGTGAAAAAAAACAGCATGGTTATTAAAAAAAAAAAAAAATGGTTTTAACCACAGTTTAAACTAACTTGGTTTAAACCAAACAACCCTGCTCTAAACTTAAGATTCTGCGAGACTTTGATATAAGCTATATCTGATTAGTTTTTGGTATGTATCGTTCAACAGGATGGTACTACTATGTTGCATTATTTACAATTCCCATAACAGCTATATCTCAAAAATTAGTGCATGGATTTTCATAAAACTTTAGTTAGTACTTGATATAACATAATGCCAATTGTTTTCATGCAAATCGCTCAACAAGTAATGCTGTCATGGTTCAATATTTGTGATTATTGCAATAGCTCTATTTTAACAACTAATGCATGGATTTTCATCAAACTTTATTTAATATCTGATCTTTATTTAATATCCAATTCATTTAATATCTGATAAAAAATTGAGCCTGGTTAAATTTTGGTGTACATAACCCAAAAGATGGTGCTGTTATGCAGATTTTCATAACATATTGCAACTGCTTTATCTCAAAAATTAATGCATAGATTTTCATCAAATTTCAGATTGTTATAAGTTGACATAAGTTGTTGATTGGACTTGTGTTTAAACCACCAAACTGGTGGCACTGCTATGTTGCATTTTAAAGGAAGTATTAACATGCATAAGATATGAAAAAAGTTTTGGGATTGCCACATCTGATTAGTTAACTTCCTCTATTTGAGAAACTTTCAGTACTGAGAATAAAAGATAGTGCATATTTAAAGCTCATTTGTCATTCCATAAAACTAAATTCAGCATAGTAATAGTAAAAATCTTTTCTTTTTCCTGTGTAGCTAACACAAAACCCTTCAAAGTTTAAACTTGACATTGTGCTAAAAGAACTTGTGTAGAAAGGAGCTCGCAAATGAGCAAAACAGCTTTGGTCGGATTGAGTTTGATTCATTTTTTCATATAGATTTTTAATTAACTTTTAAAGACATGAGAGACGTAATGCGAAACCCACTCAATACAGGGTTTGCTCACATAAGTATTTTTTTTAAATGGTTGTTCTAGTACCAGAATTTTTGTAATGTAGTGGCCGCTATAGTCAAAGTATGGAAGGATTTGCATTAAAAAGGCAAATAATGCTTACAAAAATTAAAAATCCTGTCACTAAAATGGATATATATATTTTTTAATTTTTTATATGGATAAGCCCTGATTTATGTAATTCTAATTAAATTATTATTTTTGCAAAAGTATGAAGTTTATTGCTTTTATACAGCTGCTAAGTATTGCATAACACAAATATATTATTAACACTTTCGCTGCCGATAACTCCGCCCTCCATGTTAAATGATTGAGAATTTCAAGCGCTACAGCGTGACTGGCAGTGAATGTGTTAAGTTGTTAACTAGGCTTTAAAGCTGGTGATATGCATAGTATCCCCCATCACTATTTATGTTCAAACCGTCCCTGTCTAAGGGATAAATGTTTCTGGAACATATCAATGTATGTAGTGAAAATCTTTATAATCCCTTCCTTGAGACCTGCAGTTGTGCAGATTATATATACATTTTTGCATGATATAAATCCTTTGATACATTTTTTAATTGCCAGATAAATAGAATCCAAATATGACGAACAAAAGAATTATATTAATAATTTAAAAATTAAATGATAGATTTTTTTCATTAGAAAATTTAATAATTAAAAAGGTAAAGATGATATAAGCTCTGAAACTTAGTTCTGTAAAGCATTAAATAATTATCGGTGACAATAATTCTAAAATGTAGATGCAGTTTCTTAAATGCAAAATTTATTGTTTACATGTGAGAAGTTATGTTTATATATAAAATTGCATAAAGAATTGTATTATAAATATATTTTACTGTAAATGTATTAAGACACATATTTATTAAAAAAATTCTTTTATAGTTTAAAATTTTCATTCAACATGTGTATTTTCAATAATTTTTAAAAACTATAATTATTTCTTTTTATTGTTTACAGGTGATAATATGAAGAGAGAACTAATTGTAATGAAAATGGTCCTACTGCAATAATAACTATATTTTAAAAATTAATTTTTATTGTTCATAGTTAACAATTTTTTTGTTATTTCAGGAAAAAAAAAAATAAAATGTTTATACTGCACATATTCTTATTTTGTTTGTATTAGTTTTTATATTTCTGTATTTTGCAATATTTTAAAAATAGAGTAAAAATAAATAGTTAAAAAATATAAATACAATATAGCAAAAAAAAAAAAAAAAAAAAAAAGTTACTTCATTTTGTAAATATGATGTGTACAGAGTGACAAATATCTGTTTTGAGAAAAATAAAGTTCAAATTTATTTTGCAGTGGATAAATATTACTGCACATATTTTTTCATAAAAGCAGTTCTAATAGGAGTATCACCAGAACCTCTATTCAAAGCATTTGGTAACATGTTAAACTTTAATAAAACTAAAAAAAATGACCATTTTAAAATGTTTCAGAGTAATCTCTAACCCCTCAATTGAACAAACTGGAAAATCATTTCAACAGAAATAGGATATATAACAAAGAATAGTTAATGCATCAGAAAAAAATTGTCAAAATTCTGTGACTGCAAGACCTATATAACCTATATAAGAAAATATAACTTTAAAAATGTGTTCATAGGAAGTTGAAAAAAAAAAATTAACTGTGCATAAAATGAAATTTCATTATTATCCGTTCTGAAATATACATATATATATTTGTCAAAAATTTTCACACAAATATCATTTTCTAGGGAAAAGAAAAGTTGTTTTACACTAAAAATTTTTCAGAAATTTAATATTACAGCTGTTCTCAAATCTGCAAAGATTACTTTCTGACAAATTTATTTAATTTTTGTTCAGAAATAAATGAAATTGACAGAAGTTGTTCACTATCTAAGTGAAAAAGTTTTCTATTTTTCGGTAAACACAAAAGATCTTTCTGAAAATATACTAAATTTAGCATTTTGAACAAATTTCCCGACATGACACTGGAAGAAGAAGAAAAACTTGTCGATTAAACTCTATAAATAATTCAATTATCAAAAAATGAAAACACAAAGGTTTCAAATTGTTTCAATAGTCATGACTACACAAATGGATTTTTAAGATGCTGAGTATGATTTTTAATACATAATTCCTTATGACAGAATACTGCCAACAATGGAAAAAATTAATGTTTTAATAAGTTAACAAATATTAATATTGAGTGAATTATATATATATATATATATAAATTGTGTCAATCGGACATGGCTATGATACTAGCACCATTTAAGTTATTTGACAAAATAAATTGCTCATGAAAATAGTAAATAACTTCTATTGGAATATTAAAAGGCAGAAAATTGATGTTAAAAATACATAAAAAGCAGAAAATAGCTGTTTCTAATATGCAGTTGAGATTCTTCAGCGCAAGATAGAGGAATAATGACTGTAGATGAAGGGTGATTTGTGTGGGGAGGTAAAATTATCCAATCAATCAAGCCTGATGCTACATATTTATCTTTAAGTGTTTTATGTTTATATAATATTCCTCAAATAATGGCAATATATCTTGCACCATTATTGGCATAAATGTCCCATTCTTGGCATAAAATATTGTTGTGCTATGTGCATGAGATATTGCACCATATTGGGGCAATATTTCATGCCAATATTGGAGCAATATTTCATGCTAATGTTGGGAAATATTTCATACCAATATTGGAGCAATATTTCATGCTAATGTTGGGAAATATTTCATACCAATATTGGAGCAATATTACACTCCAACATTGGTGCGATATCACACCCCAATCTTGGTGCAATATTTCATGCTAATATTAGTGCAATATTCCATACCAATATTGGCTAAACAATCGTAAAATGTAAAAAACCCCAATACTGGTGCTATATTTCATGCCAATATTGGGGCAATATTCGCTAAAAATATTGGGTAAATAATTCCAAATTTAAACATCCCAATATTGGAGCAATATTTCATATTAATATTGGAGTGATATCACACCCCAACATTGGTGCAATATTGGCACAACATTTCATGCCAATATTGGAGCAATATTTCATGATAATATTGGGGAATATTTCATACCAATATAGGAGCAATATTAAACCCCAATATTGGCGCAACATTTCATGCCAATATTGGAGCAATGTTTCATGCTAATATTGGGGAAATATTATTCCCCAACATTAGTGCAATATTTCATACCAATATTGGAGTGATATTACACCCCAACATTGGTACAATATTGGCAAAATGTAAAGAGCCCAATATTGGTGCAACATTTCATGCCAATATTGGAGCAATATTTCATGATAATATTGGGGAAATATTTCATACCAATATTGGAGCAATGTTAAACCCCAACATTGGTGCAACATTTCATGCCAATATTGGAGCAATGTTTCATGCTAATATTGGGGAAATATTTCATACCAATATTGGAGCAATATTATACCCCAACATTGGTGCAATATTTCATACCAATATTGGAGTGATATTACACCCCAACATTGGTACAATATTGGCAAAATGTAAAGAGCCCAATATTGGTGCAACATTTCATGCCAATATTGGAGCAATATTTCATGATAATATTGGGGAAATATTTCATACCAATATTGGAGCAATATTAAACCCCAACATTGGTGAAACATTTCATGCCAATATTGGAGCAATATTTCATGATAATATTGGGGAAATATTTCATACCAATATTGGAGCAATATTAAACCCCAACATTGGCGCAACATTTCATGCCAATATTGGAGCAATATTAAACCCCAACATTGGCGCAACATTTCATGCCAATATTGGAGCAATGTTTCATGCTAATATTGGGAAAATATTTCATACCAATATTGGAGCAATATTATACCCCAACATTGGTGCAATATTTCATACAAATATTGGAGTGATATTACACCCCAACATTGGTACAATATTGGCAAAATGTAAAGAGCCCAATATTGGTGCAACATTTTATGCCAACATTGGAGCAATATTTCATGATAATATTGGGGAAATATTTCATACCAATATTGGAGCAATATTAAACCCCAACATTGGTGAAACATTTCATGCCAATATTAGAGCAATATTTCATGATAATATTGGGGAAATATTTCATACCAATATTGGAGCAATATTAAACCCCAACATTGGCGCAACATTTCATGTCAATATTGGAGCAATGTTTCATGCTAATATTGGGGAAATATTTCATACCAATATTGGAGCAATATTATACCCCAACATTGGTGCAATATTTCATACAAATATTGGAGTGATATTACACCCCAACATTGGTACAATATTGGCAAAATGTAAAGAGCCCAATATTGGTGCAACATTTTATGCCAACATTGGAGTAATATTTCATGATAATATTGGGGAAATATTTCATACCAATATTGGAGCAATATTAAACCCCAACATTGGTGAAACATTTCATGCCAATATTGGAGCAAAGTTTCATGCTAATATTGGGGAAATATTTCATATCAATATTGGAGCAATATTATACCCCAACATTGGTGCAATATTTCATACCAATATTGGCTAAATAATGGTAAAATGTAAACACCCCAATATTGGCGCTGTATTTCATGCCAATATTGCGGCAATATTTCATACTAATATTGGAGTGATATTACACCCCAACATTGGTACAATATTGGCAAAATGTAAAGAGCCCAATATTGGTGCAACATTTTATGCCAATATTGGAGCAATGTTTCATGTTAATATTGGGGAAATATTTCATACCAATATTGGAGCAATATTATACCCCAACATTGGTGCAATATTTCATACCAATATTGGAGTGATATTACACCCCAACATTGGTACAATATTGGCAAAATGTAAAGAGCCCAATATTGGTGCAACATTTTATGCCAATATTGGAGCAATATTTCATGATAATATTGGGGAAATATTTCATACCAATATTGGAGCAATATTAAACCCCAACATTGGCGCAACATTTCATGCCAATATTGGAGCAAAGTTTCATGCTAATATTGGGGAAATATTTCATATCAATATTGGAGCAATATTATACCCCAACATTGGTGCAATATTTCATACCAATATTGGCTAAATAATGGTAAAATGTAAACACCCCAATATTGGCGCTGTATTTCATGCCAATATTGCGGCAATATTTCATACTAATATTGGAGTGATATTACACCCCAACATTGGTACAATATTGGCAAAATGTAAAGAGCCCAATATTGGTGCAACATTTCATGCCAATATTGGAGAAATATTTCATGATAATATTGGGGAAATATTTCATACCAATATTGGAGCAATGTTTCATGCTAATATTGGGGAAATATTTCATACCAATATTGGTGCAATATTTCATACCAATATTGGAGTGATATTACACCCCAACATTGGTACAATATTGGCAAAATGTAAAGAGCCCAATATTTCATGATAATATTGGGGAAATATTTCATACCAATATTGGAGCAATATTAAACCCCAACATTTCATGCCAATATTGGAGCAATATTTCATGATAATATTGGGGAAATATTTCATACCAATATCGGAGCAATATTAAACCCTAATATTGGTGCAATATTTCATGCAAATATTTGTGCAATATTCCATACCAATATTGGCTAAATAATGGTAAAATGTAAACACCCCAATATTGGTGTTGGATTTCATGCCAATGTTGTGGCAATATTTCATACTAATATTGGAGTGATATTACACCCCAACATTGGTGCAATATTGGCAAAATGTAAAGAGTCCAATATTTGCGCAACATTTCATGCCAATATTGGAGCAATGTTTCATGCTAATATTGGGGAAATATTTCATACCAATATTGGAGCAATATTATACCCCAACATTGGTGCAATATTTCATACCAATATTGGCTAAATAATGGTAAAATGTAAACACCCCAACATTGGCGCTGTATTTCATGCCAATATTGCGGCAATATTTCATACTAATATTTAAGTGATATTACAGCCCAACATTGGTACAATATTGGCAAAATGTAAAGAGCCCAATATTGGTGCAACATTTCATGCCAATATTGGAGCAATATTTCATGATAATATTGGGGAAATATATCATACCAATATTGGAGCAATATTAAACCCCAATATTGGCGCAACTTTTCATGCCAATATTGGATCAATGTTTCATGGTAATATTGGGGAAATATTTCATACCAATATTGGAGCAATATTGGCTGCAAATATTGGCTAAATAAGGGCAAAATGTAAACACCCCAATATTGGAGCAATATTTCATGCCAATGTTGCGCCAATGTGCCAATATTGCTCCAAGATATAGCCAATATTGGGCCAATATTGTTTGGCTACTGGGGTTAGTATATAATATATTTTTAATGATTATATTAATGTATTATATTAATTTCTTACTTACGAGCATTTTTTAATTTTAAAGTAAAATATATATATATATATATATATATATATATTACTATTTTTTAGATATTTTTTACGGAAATTTTGAATCTTTCTTTTAAATTTTATTACCAAAAAGATTAATATATATATTCAATATTTTTATACATTGTAAAATGATTTTTAATCTTTTCAATAATTATTAACGTTTAAATAAAATAAAATAAAATAAAAACTTTGTTGTTGCATATAAAATGAATATAAATGAATATAAAAACCAAAGCTAAAAAATACTACTATTGTCTGACTATTGTCTCTTCGAATTATAATAGAAAACATGATTTAAACATTATTATATGCATAAGAAAAAATAAAGAAATTTTTAATGCAGTTTTAAGAATGTGTTTGTATTTACAGAAGTTTGTAATTTTGAAGTTTGTAATTACAAACTTCTTTAATCGCTGTTAGAATTTTATAGTAAATATGTCATCAAATATATATTTTTGTTAAATCATTTTATTTCTCCCATAGGATTTTTTATTTATAACGCATAGACTCTGCTCACATATATGAAATACATAAGAACAAAATAATAACACTATTATTTCATATATTATCATAATTTGAGGTCGATAAAAATATCGGTGTAGATTTTTTGATATTTTTATAGATCGTAAAATAATTTTTAATCTTTTTAATAATTTTTAACTTTTAAATAAAATAAAAATAATTGTTGTTCCATATAAAATGACTTTAAAATTATCAAATAACGTAAATTAATTATAAACCTTTTTTTTTACTATTAAGTTTATTAATATTTAATTAGCATATTATAATATATTATATTAATATATATGTATTAATAATTTGTTGTTAATATTTTTAAAAGATATTTCAAAAATTCTTTTGGTGATTCAAATATTTGTAGGTCCTTTTTAAACTAAATTCAAAAAGATTTTCTTTAAATAATTATAGGCTATTTTTGACAATTTGTTTATTTTGATTTGTCCGGGACACATTAAAAAATCTTTTATTGAATTAAAATTTCGCAATTTTTTGTGATATTAAACATACCATTTTAAAACAAAATCACATGATAAAACTTCTCTATATTTTTTTTATTTAAAATTTAGTTAAAAAAGTGGAGGGAAATTAAAAATTATTGTAACTCAATGTAATAATTGTAGAATTTTAATTTTTTAGCAATTAAATAAACAGAAATACCTACATTTTAATTTTGAGTCAGCCTTTTTAAAAATATTAATAAGAAATTTATTTAAAGTAAAAGTTTGAAAAAAAAATAATACTTTCAAAAATAAACATTTTTTTTTAAATTTCCTGAATCAAAATTAAAGTAAAGCAATTAAAAAAGGCATGTTCTAATTTTAAAGCATTTATGTTTAACGGTTCTTGAGTTATAACAATTTAAATGTGAGAAATTGTGAAAACCCGTCATGAAGAAAAATGCATACAAGAAGTCTTATCCATGACAATCAATGCTTAAAACCTAGATGCTGAAAACGAAAAAAAAAAAAAAAAAAAAAAAAAAACCACATAATATTTCCTTTTCTAAATATAATTTTAAAAAAAATGTCGTTATAAGCATAAAAAATCAGATAAATTTTTAATGCAGTATTTTTTATGTGTGTCCCTGACTCCTTTAATCGCGGTTAGAATTTTATAGGAAATATGTCAATTATATATTTTTATTGAATAATTTTTTTTTCACAAGATTTTTTTTTAAAGGCATTTACACACTCATATATATGAATTATATAAGAATAAAATAATATGTTATTTTATGTTACATTAATTTGAGATCAAGGGATTTTCATTAGACTGGTTATAAGTTAACATAAGTTGTTCCTAAATAGATTTTGGTTTAAACTATCTAACCAGTGACGTTGCTATGATTCTATTTTTTAGAAGTGCGTAAGACATACATAAAGATAGTAGAAAGTTTTGAGATGACCACAACCGAGTAATTTTACATTATAGTTACACAAAATCTAATATATTATAAACTTTCAAAAGGCATTAAGATTTTACCATACACCATGCTTGGAAATACTATACAATTTATGGTGCAAAGAATTATGTATTATTTTACTATACATCACGCTATGGAACACCATTGAATGTTTGGTAAATTTCATTTCCCTATAGTTTTACCATCCACCTGGTTATGGAATACCATATCATGTATGGTGAATATCATTATCCTATAACTTTACCATACACATTTCTCTGGATACCATAAAATGTATGGTATATATCATTATCCTATAACTTTACCATAGACATTGCTCTGCAATACCATAGAGCGATGAATGTTTACCATATGAATACAATATGTTTACATATAATGACATAATTTTTTTATGATTTTCCATATAAAACCATCTGTTTCTATATAAAATCCTATGCCATTTTTTGCTAAGGGAGAAATTATCCTTTTGGAAATATGCTCCTATGGTCCTTCGACAATTAAAAAATGTAGTTATTAAAGTTGGTATAAAGTATATTTATTTATTTATTAAGATTAAAAATTATTAAAAAACGCATTTCTTATGAGTATATACACGCTTAAGATATTTATTATAAAAAAGATTTTTCAAAAGCTAAAAATTGTTGGAGATATGTGGTTATAAAATATTTGTAAACTTAAAAAAATTAAATTTTAAACATTTACCATGAAACATATTAATAAATTTTATTTAAATAATTTTTCACCAAAACATTCAATAATGTATGTTATGAAATACTAAAGTAAAAACATTAGTTAAAGCAAACAATTATTAAAACAAACATTAGCTAAAACAACAGAGAATAATAATCCCTCTTCAGCTATGATCTATTGTTCCCAATTAAAAGTTGCAACTCTTTGTATACTGCATTATTTATCACCGTTTTCTACAGTACATTAGTACACTACGTTATAATACAGCTTAATTACACAAACCTTTCGTTAAATTGCAGATGCTTTTTAGAATATCCATTAATTTTCACTGATACTAACGATTTTTGCTGATGAATAATTACCCCCTAATGAAAAATTTCACACTAAATCTATTACGTTAACTAGTTTTCGTCGTTTATTTTCTGTTACCAGGTGGCACCTTGCAAGCTGACATAAGGAAATTTAAAAGTTAAATAAGAGAGAATCAAGGCTTAAATTGTAGCTTTGAGCATTGTTTTATTATTGTAACCATTTACTGCACGATTGTTTTCTATTTTTATAAAAAACAAATTATTTTAATGCATATGTATGTCAATTTAAATATATTGACAAATAGTAATAAAGTAAAATAAAACAAAAAATTAATGTAACCGTAAAATTTTAAATTTCATTTAATGTTTGGTTTTTTTATGGTGTGTTCCATGTGCACACATTTTGGGTTTTAAAATATTCAATTTCTATATTTATGAACTAAAGAAGCTTAAATTATTTAATTTAATCTACTTACGATTCTGCATTTTTTTATATTAATAGTTTAAAATGTTCAGTAAAAATAACGAAAGTAAGATTTACCTTAATCGCTTAATCGAAATTTATGGAATCACATATCAAACTCGATTAAACATTTATAGTTTGATTGGTTAAAATTAAAATTTTAACAGAATGCCAACGGACGAGTAATATTTTATATATTTGAGAACGTTAGTTTCAAAATTTACTGTATGCGTAATAGAAAATAATCGAGAAAAACATTTCTTTCATAAATTCGTAGTATATACACCAAGTTCTGAAAGCAAACTAATATTTAATAACGCTAAAAATATACGGCAAGTATGGTTTTGTTACAAATTATATTTTCGGCGCAAGTTTATTAAAGGAATAGATTAATGCTAAAATCTTTTTTTTTTTTTTTTTTTTTTTTTTTTTTTACATTAAAATATTGTAAAACTGCATTTTTTATGAGTGCATACACTCATAGAAAATCTATTTAAGGGGACAAGGGACCTTGAAATCCTTAAAAATATTTTTTTTTTATTTTTTGTAAATTTTACCTAAATATTATTCAAGGGTACATTATATGCATTATAACATGCATTTATCACAAAAAAAATGCAAAAAAAAAAAAATTATTTTTGACAAAAAATGGCATTTTACGCGTCTTCGAAATCTTCGAAATGCCCCCTGCGCATTCCATATCAATGAAAATCCCCAACTTTTTTATGAAAGTTTGTTTTATATATATATACAAAATTGTGCATCGAATTTTGAATATTTGAATTTAAAGGTAAAAAAAAAATTGAAATTTTGAAATTTTTTCAAAAAATTTTTCAAAATTTTCACTTTTTTTTTTTTTTTTTTTTTTTTTTTTTTTTTTTTTTTTACATCTTAAAATTCAAATATGTAAAAATCGATGCTCTGTTTTGTTTATATATATAAAACATACTTTCCAAAAAAATATTGGGGATTTTCATAGATATGGAAAGCGCAGGGGGCATTTCGAAGATTTCGAAGACGCTGTGTAAAATTACATTTTTTTCTCAAAAATAATATTTTTTTAAAAAAGATTTTTGTGATAAATGCATGCTATAATGCATATAATGCACCCTTCAATAATATTTAAGATAAAATTAAAAAAAAAAAAAATGAAAAAATTCGAAAATTTTGAAAAAAATTTCGAAAAAATTTCAAAATTTCAATTTTTTTTTTTACTTTTAAATTCAAATATTCAAAATTCGATGCACAATTTTGTTTATGTATATAAAACAAACTTTCATAAAAAATATTGGGGATTTTCATTGATATGGAATGCACAGGGGGCATTTCGAAGATTTCGAAGACGCGTAAAATGCCATTTTTTTGTCAAAAATAATTTTTTTTGCATTTTTTTGTGCTAAATGCATGTTTTAATGCATATAATGTACCCTTGAATAATATTTAGGTGAAATTTACAAAAAATAAAAAAAAATTATTTTTAACGATTTCAAGGTCCCTTGTCCCCTTAAAAAAGGTTTTTTCTTAGGATAAAATCTGTTGGAGAAATGCGGTTTTAAAATACATTTAATCTTTAAAAAATAAATACATTTTAAACATCTATCGTAATAATTGCATTTCTTAAAAAAAAAAATCATTTCTTTAAAAAAAATAATCAATGTATATTATAAAATACTAAAGTTAAAACAATAGTTAAAACAAACAATAATAAAAAAACAATAATTAAAACAAACAATAGTTAAAACAACAGAGGATAATATACCTTCTTCAGCTATGATCTATTGTTCCCAATTGCAAAGTTGCATGCATTAATACACTATGTTATTATACAGCTTAATTACACAAACCTTTCATTAAATTGCAGATGCTTTATAGAATATCAATTAATTTTCACTGATGCTAATGATTTTTGTTGTTGAATAATTACTCCCTAATGAAATATTTCCCAGTAAATGTATTACGTTAACTGGTTTTCGTCGTTTACTTTCTGTTCCCGGGCGGCAAATTGCAAGCTCACATTTGAAAATTTAAAAGTAAAATTAGAAAGAATAAAGGCTTAAAATGTAGCTTTGAGTCTTGTTTTATTGTTTTAACCCTTAAAATCACGATATATATATATATATATATATATATGTACACTTAAATTTTTAATCATTTAAATATATATATATATATATATATATATAGATATGTATGTGTGTGTGTGTGTGTGTTTAACTAGTTATATTAATTATTTAATTATTTAAACATATATATGTATATATATATATATATATATAACGATATTAAAAAAAAAAATCAATATTTTAATGTTTCCGCATGCAATAAATTTGAGTTTTAAAGTATTCTATAGCCAAATTTGCATCTAAATAAGATTAAAATGAGCTTCTCTAGTTACTATTTATTTACCTTCACTGTATTCATTTATGATTACGTTAAAAGAATGATAAATTCTAATTTATAAAATTTATGATCTCACAAAATTTAAATCACTTAATAATAATTAAAAATATCGTTTATTTTTATTTTTTGAAAAACAAAATCTTAATATTCAACACATAGATAAAAAGGATCTTGGACAAAGTCAAAATGTAATTATTATTAAAAAATGTAATTATTATTACAAATATAATTATTAAAAGTAAAAGTTTATTTTTTTAGATTAAAAATATGTTAAAACAGCTTTTCTTATAATTGCACACATTTATAAGATGGAGAAGTGCGACTTAAGTTCTTTTTAACCGAAAAAAAAATGCTTTTTTTATTTAATAATTTTTTTTAAAAAATTATTCAATGTATATTATAATGCATATTATGAAATACTAAAGTTAAAACAATAGTTAAAACAAACAATCATTTAAAAAAAACGATAGTTAAAGCAACAGAGAATAGTAATCCCTCTTCAGCTATGATCTACTGTTCCCAATTACAAAGTTGCAACTCTATGTATATTCATTCTTTATCACAGTATTCTAAAGTATATTATACTGCTTAATTTCACAAACTTTCGTTAAATTATAGATGCTTTTTAGAATATCTCTTAATTTTCACTGATACTAATGATTTTTACTGATGAATAATTACTCCCTAATGAAAAATTTCACAGTAAACCTATTACGTTAACTGGTTTTCGTCGTTTACTTTCTGTTCCCGGCTGGCAACTTGCAAATTTACAAGGGAAAATTTAAAAGTTAAATTATAGAGAATCAATGTTTAAAATGTATCTTTGGATATCTTTTTATTGTTTTAACACATTAGTTCACTATATTTTCTATTTTTAGGAAAACAATTTGTTTCGAATATATACGTTTGTGGAAAATTGAGACAAATAATAAATAGCTATATGTATATATAACGATATTAAGAAAATTCAATATCATATTGCTGTTCCGCATGCACACAATTTGAGTTTAAAGCATTCTATTGCCAAATTTTGTATCTAAATAAACTTAAAATGAGCTTGTCTAGTTACTATTTATTTAACTTTCCACTGTATTCATTTACGATTACGTTAAATACATATATATACTAATTTACAAATTTAAGGTATCAGAAAATTTAAATAAACTAATAATTATTAAAAAATATTGATTATTTTTATATTTTATATAAAAAAATCTTAATTTTCAACAAATAGATAAAAAGAATATTGGGCAATGTAAAAAATTTAATTATTATTACAAATGTTATTATTAATGTAAAAGTTTATTTTTCTAGGTTAAAAATATGTTAAAACCGTTTTTCTTATAATTGCATATGCTTATAACATGGAGAAGGGCGGCTTAAATTTTTTTTAATCGTTTAAAAATAATCAAATATAAATATTTACTGTAATAATTGCATTTTTTATTAAATCATTTCTCTTTTTAAAAATAATCAATGTATATCATAATGTATATTATAAAATACAAAAGTTAAAATAATAGGTAAATCAAACAATAATTAAAACAAACGGTAGTTAAAACAACAGAGAATAATAATCCACTCCAGCTATAATCGATTGTTCCCGATTCCAAAGTTGCAACTTTTTCTATACTGCATTATTTATCAAAGTATTCTACAGTGCATGCACTACGTTATTATACGGCTTGCACAAAATTTTCGTTAAATTGCAGATGCTTTTTAGAATATCCATTAATTTTCACTGATGCTAATGATTTTTGTTGATGAATAATTACTCCCTAATGAAAAATTTCACAGTAAGTGTATTACGTTAACTGGTTTTCGTCGTTTAATTTCTGTTCCCAGGTGGTAACTTACAAGCTGACATGGGAAAATTTTAAAGTAAAATTAGGAATAATAAAGGTTTAATATTGCTTTGGGCGTTGTTTTATTGTTTTGATTCTTTACTGCAATATTTGTTTCTATTTTTATGAAAACAATTATTTGAAATGTATATGCATGTAAGTCTAATAATGTTACAAATTCTAAAACAAACAAAGAAGTAACGAAATAAATAATCTAAAAATTTCAACAAAAAATTGATTTTTTATCAGAGAAGTGTGCATAAAATCGTGATCCTAATAAAAAAAGAAAAGAAATTTTTTTTTACCATTAACCAAATTTTGGCTAATAATTTTAAATTGTCTTTTTAAACATTTAAATAAATGTCATAATTTAGTAAGTTATTAATAAATACCAAATTTCCTAGTCTAGATACTACTATTCAGCCCACTCAAGAACAGCTGCACCGCCATGCTTTACTGTTATTCGAATTCAATTCTTATCTTTTTAGGTGCGTTCGTAATTATATAAATACGTAGCACCTATAGTTGTCGTTCAGTCCGTCCGTCTGTCCGTCTGTCTGTCTGTCCGCATATAACAACGCAAAAACTACCCAACCGAATTGTTTGGAATTTAAAATATATCATTATTATATAGTTTTGTCGAGTCATTTCAAATTTTATGAAAATCGGATACATAGATCAATTACAGGGACAATCAAAATTATTCCGTTACATTACTGTCAATGGGGAAAAAGTTACAAATGCATTTTAAACGTTTGAAATTTAAAATATATAGTTATTACTTAACTTTGTCGAGTCATTTCAAATTTTAGGAAAATAGGATGCATAGATCAATTACAGAGACAATCAAAAGTAGCCATTACATTACGGCTAACGGGTAAAATAGTTTCGAATGCATTTAAATGGTGTTAAACTTTTTCGAATATAATAGAATTGACATGAAACTATGAAGTATTGTATATAACTAAAATATACATTCTGTATAATCTGTAATGCAAAGAATATTTATTATTAAATTACAGGGCCACACAAAAGTATTCCACTACATAACGCTGTACGGAGGAAATAGTTTGGGGCGTGTTTTAATTACATTAAACTAGTTCACATTTTATCAATATGATATACGTTACTGAGGTTTACTCCAAGGTTCTTCCTGTATATTTATAGGAGCATAAAGAAGATTTCTACCACTATACTGTACCCGAACTATAACAGCAATATCTGAATATTTTTTAAACTTCGGTATCGTACGAACGCACCTCATTTGCTACGCTTCACGTGCAATTTCCAACTTGTTTCTTTTCTGTACCATTATATGCATGTACGCCATATTAGTTTTAAATTATTATATTACTATATTTTGTAACTAAACGAGCTTAAAAAAATTAGTTTTATCTGTCTAATTTTCTACATTTTTTTACATTAATATTAAAAAGTATTTAGTAAAAATAACGAAAGTAAATCTTACCTTAATAGCTCGATTGATTTTTTTTGATTGATTGTTTCCGAAGAACAAATTCTAATTGTTTGATTAATGCAGCAATTTGACATATGCAAAATAAAGCAAAATAAACATTATTCCATTCCTTAGATTCTTCCTTACCACGTACAGAGATCACATTAGCTAAATTCATGGCACATTATGAAAACAACGTTCATATTGCAACGCTATAACAGATATCTTAATTTTACTCTTAAAAAACTGAAAGGAAAAATATGTCACCTTAGTTAAAAAAAAAAAAAAAAAAAAAAAAAAAAAAAAATTGGAAAATTTTTAGAAAGATTTATACCAATTGATTCTCTATTTTTAACCCGAATGTCAACAAACGAGTTTGTATCACATATTTGAGGACGTTAGTTTCAAAATTCGTCGTATGCACGGAAGAAAATGTAATCGGAGTTATCATTTTTTTATAAATCTTTAGCATATAGAACGAGTTTTAAATGCAAATCAAGATCTTAAAATGCCAAAAATGTACAATAAATCTGGTTTTGTTGCATATTGAATGTTCAGCTCAGGTTTATAATAAATAAATAAATAAATAAATAAATGCAATTTTTTTATGATAAGATGAATTATGAGATTCACGTCATTTTGCTACGTTGAGAGAAAAATCTAATCGATGTGTTATTGTCCTTAAAATGTATTTCACATTATTCATTAGATAAGCAATATTTCATTGATGGCATTTGATCATTTAAAATATTTCCTTTTAACTAAAAATTTATATACTTTTTTGGGGTTGGGGGTGGTATGGATACATATGAAATTTTAAAATTTATTTTATTTTCTTTATTTTTTTACTTAATAAAAATGCATTTCTTTTTATTAAAGTTTAAAACCTAGACATACGTAGAATATAAATGTATATCTAATGGTGAAATCTAAAATCCAGAACAATGTTAAAATTCAAAGCATAATATTTTTCAAATAAATAACTAAATAAATATATCCTTTATCTTTGGTAAGTGACAGAGAGGGATACTCACAATTTTTCGAAGTATTTAGATCTATATTATATATAATATGCAGTACACTGTTTTAGGTCCTGTTAATATAAACATAAACGTACATTAATTAAGAACTAACAGCATAAAATTTCTGTTTCGTTTTATAGGTTAAACATTTATCAATGCTTCTTATGATTATGATAAAAGAATTATGCAACTTCTTATTTTTTTAAATAAATACATAAATAGTTATTTTTTTAATGCAACTCCTTAAATTTATATATATGAGGAAGAATCCGTCGAATTTCTATGAAAGGAAATGTTTAAAATGGAACTGTTTCATTAATTTATAATTAACTACAAAAATTAGTTACAATAAAAAATGCACCATATATTGGTAGTCTAACTCTTAAACAAATGATATTTAAACTAAAGTTTTACAAAATACTGCTTTTATAAATCACAGTTGCAGAAATTGTTAAAATAATTTTTTATCGCACCGTAAAGAGTAAAAAACAATATAGAGCTATTATTATGGTAAAATTATCAGTTAAGGCTCCTAATGCTAAACTTCGAAAATGAAAAAAAGCAAAAATTTATTCCATTTTGTCTCAATCACAGAATTCTTTCTTCGTGAAACCTAAATACGATATCATTGTCTCGATATCAAAATTTACATATTCCTTTACATTACACCTTTCATATCTGTATTCATCTTTTCTAAAGAAATGGTACTTTAATTTGATCATTTTGAAATAATTTTTATTCAAAACTTGAAATCTTGATGCTATTAGCTAAAACAGAAACCAAAATTCACCGGGTTTCACAACAAACGATATTCTTGATGTATTTTAATTATGACGTACATTAATTTCATTTTTTTTAACTTTTAATGAGGAAAGATACAGTAATCAGCTTTTTGTCGGCTATTTTTTCATTGCTTTTAATAAAATGGTTTATTTCTGTTGCCACAGTTAGAAAAAAGGTATTAAAAACTACAAAAAATTTAATATTTCAAAATAAATTAAGATACAGTTTTCAAACAAATTGCATTTGAAAGAACATATTTTTCTCTATAGGACGCTGAAAAATTTAAAATGTACGATGTTTAGAAGTTTAAAAATTTGCAGTGGCATAAATTTCAAAACTGAAATTTCATTTCGAATTTAAAATGTTTCCATTCGCAAAAAGACTTATGCGTTACGCACAAATACGTTTGGCATTCATAATATTGATAGATATATTGCATCTAATTACCGTACAAATAAAAAAGGGATAACTAAATATCTAATATTTCAAAAGAGTTTATATAATGATATCTCTTATCGTATCTTCAAAATTACTTACGCACGTTACGCACAAATACGTTTGGCATTCATAATATTGATAGATATATTGCATCTAATTACCGTACAAATAAAAAAGGGATAACTAAATATCTAATATTTCAAAAGAGTTTATATAATGATATCTCTTATCGTATCTTCAAAATTACTTAAAAATAATAAAAATCTTTCTTGCTAAACATTTCATCAAACAAACATAATAGCTACAATGATAAAAAAAAATCCTTTAAAAGAAAAAAAAATGGATCGTGTATTTATAAAAAAAATTAACTAAACAAGACATTTAAAATGATAAATATCTTCGCCGAAATTATAAAATGCTAAAAGATCTTCGCTAAGGAAAATAACAGTTTGGAAAGATTTAAGGATCCATTAATAGAAGTTAGAAAACATTTCTTTCAATTATATGTAGCTTTGTGCTCTCTCAATTAGATTTATTAGTTTATATTTTACACCGTCTTCTATCATTGCCCCATTAACTGCAATAAATGCCATCGAGAATTTAGAGAATTGCAACCTGTTTCGTGAAATATTTAATGATATCTCAGAATTACTTCAGTGAATTTACTTAAGGCACTACTATTCATCATCACATGAAATGTTGCCCGAATTAGAGACAATAACGTGATGAAATAACTTAAATTTAAAAATAACTGGAGCATTTGATTCGTGCCAAATTCATTGAAGAAAAATGTAAAGTTTCTTAGAGATGGATTTTATTTACGGAGAATTTTCTAAAATCTATATACACTAACATATTACATATATATATATATATATATATATATATATATATATATATTAAAGAGGAAAAGCGTAGTTATTTTTATATAGTAAAATAAAACCTTTGATTATCAGTTGATGGGGTAAAACGTATGAAACAAATAGGGTCAACCTGGGAATATCATAAATCAACGGGGACATCAACCAGACATTCAAGACAGAAAAATAAATAATAACATAAATAAATAAAAGCATTGAAATTCGCAGCTGTTTTTTTATATAATATAGACTTTTATTGACAAAGCATCTTTTCAAGGTGAAATGAAAAATTTCATTTAAAAATGCCGTTATTTTAAACTTGTAACCGCTAATTAAAATTACTAACGTATTTCGTTAAAAATATGCCAGGGTACTTCCATGTGCTTTTGTAGTCATAATCAGAGAAGTCAAATAGCGAATAAAAACTGTGCTCATTGATAACCGTTATTTCCGAAAAGATGGTTCGGCCTGGTTCAGTTAATTACATATCTTATATAACGTATGCCACATTTTTCTGTTCTGAAATGCTGGTAGCAAAAAATCGTAGCGTGTGTACTTCACTGCAAGTACTCATTCGATTAGCCATAAAAATAGTGGTTTTTCAGTCTATAAGGTTTCATGATGTATTTTAAACTATTTTAAACTTCTTTTAATGTATAGATTTTTTTCTTAAGGTATATACACCGAAAATCCTATTTCATTAATCCTTAACCGGAAATGTCAAAAATCCTATCCATAAAAAGAAACGTGATGTCTATAAGACTGTTTGAATTTAAAAACTATTATAAAATTTTAAAAGAAAATACTTTTAATAAATTACCAAACAGTGAACATAAGGACTCGATCTTTGATAAAAATGCATTAACAGGACCAATTTTTCATTATAAAAACATGAAAGTTATTTTGTCGGGGTCGAAAAATATTTTACGACTACACATTATTATTTAAATTATTACATTTTCGACTTAATAATTAAATGATTACAAATATTTTTATTTATTTCGCTATAAATGGAATTAGAAAAGAATATTAAGCAGTAAAACTAACAAACGATTTAATAGTAAATATTTCAGCATGTTTTAAATATATGCATTTTTTATGCAATCATTAAATTTAGGTTTAAAGCATTGAACAATTTTATGTTCAGAATGTATATCTTCATCATCTCAAATATTTTCATTGCCACTTCTGTTACTTCCTATTTCATGAAATTATTATAAAGTAATTTCCTCTGATTCTCTATAAGTATCCGCATTTCAATATCCCGGAGAAAAAAATACGTAAACGGAAACATGCCTTTCTATAGACTGCATTGAGAATAAAATAATTACAAAAAGTTTTTTTTTCTAATAACTAAAAAAAAAAATACAGGTGTTGCAAATAGTTGGAGGAGAAAGAGAACTAACAGCATTAGGAATAGATACCATGATAAGATCGAGTACACGTCCATTTTTGTGTAACAGACCATAGACATGTACATAACCATAGACATGTAGACATAGCGATCTCATAGACGGTACGTTTCTTGTTAAAGGTTAATAAAAGGGCAAGAAAAAATCATGCGTCAAGTATATATTATGGAAATATTTTTGACGCATTCAGAATAATGTAACCAAACTGCACACCTCATAAGTTAAAATATGTCTATTCAATCATACGAAAAACGCATAATACATTTTTAAATCTAATTTTAGCTCTCACTATCTAAATTCGGAGAACTGTCCGCATTTTTTGAGCAATCCTGTATATGATATATAGATTTGTATTCTTTAAATACATGGATGTCGAAATGTAGTGCAGTTAAGAAACCTATATATAGGGGGAACTGGGGTACATTGATACAGTTTTTTTCTAAGATTTTTTTTGGTGTCAAGAAAGTAGAAAATTCAAGTTTTTTTTCCATGAGGTGACAGCAAAACTTGTGTAGTATGTTATAAAAATGTACAATCGTTGTTTTATATAGTATTTTTGCATGTAATTTTAAAAAAATCAAAAAAAGTCATTTGTATCAATGTGCCCCATCCCCGGGGCAGATTGATACGTTTGAGAAAAATGACGACAAAATAATACCAATGCATATTTTTCATAGAAAATGAATTAGAAAACCCTTTTATATTTATTTATAAAAATTCAAATCACCCACAATTTATTTTTAAGCAATATTAAAGCAATCAAAATTAAATATATTATGACCTGATGTTCTGGCTGTTTCTTGTCTGATTGTTGGCTGTGGTAACTTTGTCATATCTAGTTCTTCAACCCCAGCATTATCTTCCTTCTTATGAAAGATGAAAAAATTACCAGTTTTTCTGTTTATAAATAGGTTCATAAACAGAAAATAAAGGATAATTATATTAAAAATTCTGTTTATAATATAAGTATCATTTTCTGTTCTGCAGTTTTTTTCTCTTACTTAACATTTCGCATGTCGAAAATACTTTTTTCTCTGGAGAATCGATATAAATTCGAGATTTGCCAGAATGGCGTCCTTTTCTTTTATATTAGTTCTACAAGCACTAGATGCTGGGTAAGTTCCTACGTCTTCTGTTTTCAAAAATACTATAAAATGTTCTAATATAAAGAAATTAGAGCTATTTCACTTCAATAATTACTAATATTAGAAATTTTTCGTGAAAAAAAAGGTTGGATTAAGGAGTGTATGGTAAAAAAAATAATAAAAGATAATGAAAATATGAACTATTAAAGGATTTAGGCTGTATCAATGTGCCCCATACAGCGATTTTGAATAAAATGAGTCTCAAATCCAACACTTCACAATATATCTAACAATAAATAATGAAGAACTGATAAAGAGTAGCTGTACTTACCAGGGAGAGTATTCATTTTGGTTGAAAATACTGGAACAGTTGTATAATAGCATTTCAGTTGTACAACTCATATTTACTTTTGAACAACAAAAACAATAAATCACCCGTCCCATTTCACCAAACTACTGAATCATTCCAAGATTTTCTGTATGTAGTTGAATACACTAGCATCATCTTTTGGAGCTGTTGTGAAACTTCCTGTAATGACCCTGTGAGCGGTAGAGGGGGTGTATCAATGTGCCCCATGTATCAATGTACCCCAGTTCCCCCTACCTCTATTATAAAGACGTAAAGTTTTTTAGGGGTATTCTCTGGAACTACCGAACCGATTTCAAAAGTAAGAATACCAAAATGATGGTAATCGCCGTTGTTCAAGCAGAGTCTATGTCCTATGTCGTTGCCACTAACCAAACAGGTTTCAAAATCGAGAAATTCAATTTTTGTGTTTATAAAGGACATATAAACCTAAAATCTGCCATGTTAATTACTTACATGATATAAATTATCTCTAAAATAATTTCTTTTTAAAAAAATAAAAATAAAGAAAGAAGAAAAATTAAAGTGATGCAAAATGCTAAATGTTTTACAGTGTATAATTTAACTGTCAGAAATTATACAAGTGTAAAATATCACACGGTAAAGATCGTAGAAATTATCTATTTTTTTTAACTTTCCGTTTTTATAGTCAGCGCTTTAATACATTTTTACATGTGAATATCAGATTACAAATCATGCATAATAGCGAATATTTGTAGGAAATATAATTACTAAGCTACTATAAGAGGATTTCCAATTATCTTGCAGTGAAGGATGATACCTTCACATAATGATCCAATTACCATAAACCTTGAATAGATTGAGTATTACTTTGGGATTATAACAGATTTTGTATTATGCTGAATTACCAAAATGTCTAAAGATCGTCTTCTGATTATTATAAACACATATTTATGATACTACATACACTGGAGAAATAATTGCTTTTATAATAACGTCAAATATTAAACGAAATTCATTATAAATGAAAAAATAATCTGTATATGTAACGTGTTACATTCTACTTAATATTTATAAAAAAAACTCCATAAAGGAATTAGTGTGTATAAAATAATGGAATTATTTCTATATAAATTGATTTGGATATTTGCAAATAGTATTAATTATTACTTTAAATAATTAAAATATTATGTGTGCTGGAACTCATATTTGCAGAAGAAAGAAAAATGGCAATATTTGTTTGTAATAAATTATACTACCTTTCTCCGGGCGCGCAAATTTTCATCACATGAGCGGGCGCCCATTGTAAATTGTACAATAGGCAAAAAAAAATAATTTTTATAATAAATACGATTGCTTCTTCATTTTAATTTTACAAATAATTTAATTTACAAATATGATATAAGTTGTCTCTGATCACAATTAATGAAATGATTCCGTAATACACTTATTTTATTATAACATACTAAAGCAGAAATTTAGATGTATAAAAAGCTACTTGCTACTACAATCACGACTAAAAGTGATAATGAATTACTAAACAATAATTAATTAATTTCGGATTTACAGAATTAGTCATATATTGCATCTATATTAGTCGATTCCCAAATCAAGCATAAGATTTGCTTTTTCGAAGACTGTTTACAGATAAACCTTGCTAATTTGAAGGACTTTTAACAGATTAAAATGCCAGGTGCAGCTAATTGCGCAATCTGAAATACAAATAACTTTCAGGAACTGGGTAAAGAGATCTAATAAACGAATACAAACGGTTATTAAAACGCACTACTGCTTGAATTTTTGTTTTAAAGAAAAAAGAATGTCGTACTTCTTACAACGGCGCGCCCGACGGAAGGTTAACACAAATAACCGGTAAAGTAGTATATATTGAGTAAATGAAGATTCGTGCAATAAATATGGAAATTAATAACTGGGCATTGCATTATACAGATATATTTTAACATTCTTCTATCTTTACAAGAAGTAAGTATCGGATTCGCGAAAATTTTCTATTTCCGGCTTTTCACGAATTTAGAAGTTTGGAAAAAGCACGTTTTTACAAAATGTCTGAATGTCAGTCTGTGTTTCTGTGAGTCTGTGACTCTCTCTGTCTGCATTTGAAATAAATTTTGTGGGCGCTCTTTCTCAAGAACTAATGCACGGAATTTTATAAAAATTATATTCAATTGATCCTTGATAGGATGATATATTCTGATATAACTGATCCCTGATATTCTGGTTAGTTTTTGGAGGAATTAATCAATAGTTGGCGTTACCATGCTGCATTTTTTTTTTAATTTACGCAACTGTTCTGTGTCATTAATCAATGCGCAGATTTCTATCAAATTTCAGACACAGTTAGTCCATGACTTGAAGCGTGCTTGTTTACATTTTGGAGTAAATCGCTCAAAAGCGAGCGCTGTCATGCTGCATTTTTATACTACTATTTGAAATAAATCTATCTAAAGAACTAATGTACAGAATTTAATAAACATTTATATTCAGGTAATCCCTGACATAGATTGGTGCTGATTAGTTTTTGGTATAAATCACGCAACAGGTGGCGCTGTTATGCTGCATTTCCCCCGACTCCTGAAATAGGTCTATCTCAAGAACTAATACACGGATTTTCATCAAGCTTCAGATTCAGGTTTAGCTTGCTAAATATTATTGTTATTTACGATAATGTACACTGTAAAAAAAGGACGATTTTACGGAAGTATTAATGGTAATCTACAGATTACAGTAATTACGCCAGTATTATTTACTTTTTATTTAACGGAAAAACTTCGATAAAATATTTCGTTTTTTCGAGCTTTTTCCAGAATTTACGGAATTTTTTCCGTTAAAAAACAGTATACTGTCGTCCAGATTACCAGTAATACTTCCATAAAAGCGTCCGTTTTTTTTCAGTGTAAATTGCTCAACAGGCTGCATTTCAAGAGGTAATGCACGGACTTTCATGTCTTTAGAATCTCCAGAAAGATGATAGATAATCATTCAATTTTGGCACTGTGATAGTGAATTTTAACGGGTTAACATGTATGAACTGGAAGGAAATTCAGAGAATGCCAGAACCTACAAGATAATTTTTTTAGGTATTAAAAGCCAATGGTGCATGGAGTACGCAGTCCGTATATTTCTGTATGTCTAAATCTCCAATTTCTTTAAGGGTTAATATATTGGCTGATTATCGATAACTTTTTATGAAAATCATTATCAACAATTGTTCTGTACTTCAATGACAATAAGTATCTGAAGACTTTTCCTGAACTCGCATGCTAATTTCTCAAAAACTGTGTGACCTAGGGAAATCGTTATAGTTTTCCTACGAGAACTAATTTAATTTCTATTAAACCTTATTTTTCCATAATTTTAATTTAAATAAATTATTACATAGAACTGTGGATGTTCGGAGATTTTAGCATTTAATTTTAGAAAATTTCCCTGAAAACATATCACCAAAATCCAAAAGAAATTTAATTAGGCGTTACAAAGGGTTTCAGATTATACACCGTAAAAAAAAGATGCACAAGTTCCGGCAACTAGTTGCCATTTCTGAAACTAATAGATTCATTTTGAGAATAAAACATTTTAAGTTAACAACGATAAACAGCTAAAGAATAAATAGATCGTACGCACCTTGCGCATACATAAAACGTGAGTAATTTTGTTTGTGTTACATTAAATTCTCTCTGCAAATGATATAAAGATTCTCTTATGTTACACTTTTTATTTCCTAGTCTCATGACATCTTACAACTTCAACATTATTACAACAAAAATGAGAATCAAATTTTTTCATGTAAATGTTCCAACAAGAGAATGCCACAACAACACAATACATATCTTTTTAATAAAATGTGTCACACTAATGCGATCGTTTTCTCTTAAATGCGTTTTCTAAAGAATAAATTTGAAAACGAAAAATAAGTGGCACTTCAAATGGGCAATTGATTTTAATTAGATCTTTCTATTTTTAAGCAGCGTTAATTAGCTCTGACATAACCAATTCTACTTTTTTTCGCATTTAAGTAAGGACGTCAAGTTTTAAATTTGATATGAAGCGGGTTTTTGTTTCCAGTAGCAAACATACATCGCAAATCATGTTTTGTTGTAGAAGAGTTTTTCAATTTCGAAATTAGACATAGTGTTTTAAAAGTTTAATTTTTTTAATCTATGTATTGTATACTAAAGCTAAGTAAAATGAATAAATATTCATATAAATGTATTTTGTTTGACGGAGAAATTATTAGTTTATATATTAGTTCATAATTATTAATTCATATGTTTTCCGCATTGTTGTTACATAATAAAGCAATTGATATATTTCAGTTACTATACAGAAGTTTAACTGTATATACTTATACTGAAGAAACTGGAATGTTTCAGTTGCTGTTTCTTTATCGCAACAGATGAAAAGCGTATCTTTCTTAAATCAATAATTGCCTTGTAGAAAAATATACTATGCGTACAAATTAATGGCAATAATTACCTTAAAAAATTGTGCATCGAAAATCCTTAATCTCCCCCCATCTATAAGTCGAATAAACCTTCCGTATTCTAAAAAAAACATGTGACTCGTTTTCATATTACTCCAATATATTTTTTATAAATGATAGCGAAAATGTAAAATGTTAAATTTTTCCTCTAGTCTGGTGATATTTTATAACTTCGATGTTAATAAAGCAAAAATGAGATTCAAATTTCTGCATGTTAATCTTCCACAAGAAGATGTGATGACATGATCATTCTTATTTTTGATAATTTATTTTATACTAATAAGATCGCTTTCGTTTAAAATGCGTTTCTAAAAAATCAGTTCAAAAGCAAGAAATAAATGGTACTTACCAAAAAATTCATTTTGTTTGAATATTTCTATCTTTAAGCTGTATTATTGTATTTATTCGTGTATAAGGCGCACTTTTTTTTCAAAAAAAATAGGGCAAAACTCCTAGGTGCGCCTTATACACGGAATATTTTTTTAGTGTTGGATGCAGTCGAACTATATACATATGAAACAAGAAATTATTCAAAGAAGATATTAAAACGCGGAAAATGTTACTTAACTGAAGTATTACTGCATATTTATTTCACTCCTTGCAGTTTTTTATACAACAGAGCTAGTGACATTATGTAAACGCTAATTAGCAATTCTCTTTACCGTCACACATTCCTATTTCCCGTCATTCTCTTACAACCCGAAGTCTAAAAATGCATTTTCGTCTTGTTTTCTAATCTAGTTTAATTTTGATTCAACTTTTTTTTTACTGAAATTCATTTGGTCATTCTTCTTTAGCGTATCAAATTTATCGCGCGCGTTATAAACGAGATTTTAAGAAATCGCCATTTTTACTTGTACAGTAGGGGTGCGCCTTATATACGCTTGCGCCTTATACACGCGTGCACCTTATACACGAGTAAATACGGTAATTAGCTCCGACATAACCAGTTTTACTTTTTTATAGCATTCAAGTAAGGAAGAGAAGTATAAAATTAGAAATGAAATGGAAATCAAAAACTAAAAATAAGTAGTATTTTAACCAAGCAATTGATTTTGATTCGATTTTTCTATATTTAAGCTGCATTAATTAGCTTTAAAAGAACCAAGTTTTCTGTTTTTCAGCATTTAAATAAGGACGACAAGTTTGAAATTTGAAATGAAGTGAAACATTTTTCCAGCGGAAGTTAATGAACATGTGACATATTTCGCAATGTTTATTTGTAGAAGTGATTTTTAATTTCGGTGTTACAAATGGGTTTCAAAAGTTTCATTTTTTATCTACATATTGTGATCTAAAGCCAAGTAAAAATTAAAAAAAATGACATTTGTATTATAGTTTATATCTAAAGTATTAGTTTATAATTATTAGTTTATATATTTTTCGCATTGAAGTTACATAATAAAGCAACTGGAGTATTTTAGTTATTATACTTAAATTTCATCTGTATATACTTATAACTGAAGCAACTGAAATATTTCAGTTATTGTTTATATTCCGTAATACTTGAAAAGCGTTTCTTTATAAAGCAATATTTATAAAAGCCTTATTGAAAGATATAATCTATGCGTACAAAATACGGCAACAGTTACCTTAAAAAAATTGTGATATTTAACATCTTTAAACTCTCTCCATACGCAAGTCTTAAGTAACCTGCGATACTGAAAAAAAATATGATTTGATTTGTTTTCCTATCACTCCTATATACTTTCTGCAAATAATATCGAAAACATAAAAAGGCATTTTCCCTAGTATGATGATATTTACAGCTTCGATCTTAATCAAACAAAATTGAGAATCAAATTTCAGCATGTTAATAATATACAAGAGGATGTTACGATATTATCATTCGTATCTTTTTAATAAATTATTTCATAATTATAAGATCGCTTTCGTTTAAAATAGGTTTTATAAAGTATAAATTCAAAAATGAAAAAATAAGTTTTACTTTAACCACAAGAAATTGATTTTGATTAGATTTTTCTATTTTTCAACTGTGTTAACTACATTTGCCATAATCAATATAACTTTAATTCCGCATTTATTTAAGGACAACAAGTTTAAAATTAGAAATGAAATGGATTTTTTATTCAGCAGTTGTTAATGAACATGCGACGTATTTCACAAATCATTTTTTTTCAATTTTGGTATTACGCATGGTGTTCCAAAAGTATTATTTTTTTATCTCTGTTTTGTTAACTAAAGCTAAATAACATTTTAAAAACAGGTAAATGTATTGTATTTGATATATTAACTATCAGTTTATATATCTGTTTATAATTATTAGGTTAACTGTTTTCCACATTTCAGTTACATAAAATTGCAACTGAAATATTTCAGTTATTATACTGAAGATTCAACTGCATATACGTACACAGAAGCAACTATTGTTTCTGTTCTGCAATAAATGAAAAGCGTGTGTTCCTTAAAGTGATATTCGTCGTATTGAAAGATATAAACTATGCGTACAAAAAAGGCAACAATTACCTTTAAATTTTTTAATATTCAACATTCTCAATCTCTCCTATTTCGAAAGTCGTACAAATCCTGCGTATTTGAAAAAAAAAGACATTTGTTTTCTTATTACACCTATATACTTTTACAAAATAAATCGAAAATATAAAAAATTACATTTATTTCCTAGTCTGGCGACTATTTACAGCTTCAATATTAATAAAACAAAAATGAAAATCAAATTTCTGCATGATATTTTAAACAAAAGGATGTTTCAATATCTTCATTCATAGTTTATAAATAAAGAATTTCATATTAATAAGATCGCTTTCGTTTAAAATTCGTTTCTAAAGAATAAATTCAATAACTAAAAATAAGAGCTACTTCAATCAAGCAAATGCTTTCGAATAGATTTTTTATATTTTTAAGCTGCTTTACTTTTTTTCTGCATTTAAACCGTCTGCCCCGCGATAACTCGGGGTTAAAACTCGGGCACTGTTTCCCCATACCCATCGCCGGTGAAGTGGTCAAGTAAGGAAAAGATATTGATATTAGAAATGAAAATGATGTTTCAAATTATGTTTCAAAAGTTTCATTTTTTATCTATGTATTGTTTACTAAAGCCAGTTTATAATATTTAAAAAAGTAATAATTGTAACATTTGATGTGAAAGTATTAGTTTATATATTAGTTTTTAATTATTAGTTTATAGATTTTCCGCATTGCAGTTTCATAACATAGCAACTGAAATATTTCAGTTATTATACTGAAGTTTTAACTGCATATACATATACTGAAGGAACTGATATATTTCAGTAATTGTTTCTATTCTGCAATAAATGAAAAGCGTATGTTTCTAAAAACAATATTTGTCTTATTTAAAGATATAAACTATGTGTATAAAATATGGCAACAATTACCTTAAAAAATTGAGATATTAAAAATCCTTAAACTTCCTCCGTCCGTAGTCTTAAAAAACTTGCGTTATACATATATAAAAAATGTGATTTCATTTATTTTCCCACTACTCCTATTTTCTACAAATTATATCGAAAATATAAAAAGTTACATTTTCCCGAGTCTGGTGACATTCTAGAGCTTCAATGTTAATAAAACAAAAATGAGAATCAAACTTCTGCATGTTTAAAATCTGCAAGAGGATTTTTCGACATTATCATTCTTATCTTTTTGTTAAATTATTTCATACTAATATAATCGCTTTCGTTTAAAACACGTTTCTAAAGAATAAATTCAAAAACGAAACATAAATGGTACTTACCAAAAAATTGATTTTGATTGAATTTTTTATTTGTAAGCTGTATTAATTAGCTTCGACATAACCAATTGTACTTTTTTACCGCATTCAAGTATGGAAGATAAGTTTAAAATTGGAAGATAAGTATAAAATTGGAAATGAATTGGATTCCCCCTCCTAGGCGTTATTACCGAACATGAAACATATTTCTCAAGTCATGTTTTTTGTAGAAGAGTTTTTCAATTTCAGTATATAATGGTGTTTTAAAAATTTCATTTTTTTATCTATGTATTTTATACTAAATTTAAGTGCAGTTTCAAAGTATGGTAATTGTTTTATATTTGACGTACAAAGTAATAGTTAATATATTAGTTTATATTTATTATTTACATATTTTCCGTTTTGCATTTATATAATAAAGCAACTGAGACATTTCTGTTATTATACTGAAGATTCAACTATATATACTTATACTGAAGAAACCAAATATTTCAGTTATTGTTTCTATTCCGCAATAAATAAAAAGCGTATATTTCATAAAGCAAAATTTTGTGAACAAAATATGGCTAGAATTACCTTAAAAAATTGCTCAATTCAAAATCCTTAAATTTCCTACTTCCATAAGTCTTACGAAATCTGCGTTATCTAGAAAAGCATGCGATTTTTTTATTCTCTTATTTTCCTATAAACTTTCTGCAAATGACATCGAAAATATGAAAAGTTTTATATTTTCCATAGTCTAGGCAGATTTTACAGCTTTGGTGTTAAAAAATTAAAAATGATAATCAATTCTAAACATGTTAATCTCCCAGAAGAGCATGTTGCAACATTATCCTTCTTATCTTTTTAATAAATTATTTCATACTAATACCATTGCTTTCGTTTAAAAATTTTTTTCTAAAGAATAAATTCAAAAGCGAAAAATAAGTGGTACTTCAACCTATCAATTGATTCAGATTAGATTTTTTCCATTTTTAAATTGCGTTAATTAGTTTCGACATAACCAATTTAAATATTGTCTGCATTTAAGTAAGGACGAAGAGTTTGATATTAAAAATGAAATGGAATTTTCTTTTCAGCAGATGTTATTGAAAATGCGATACATTTCGCAAAACATGATTTGTTGTAGAGGAGTTTTTCAATTTTGGTATTACATAAGGCGTTTAAAAAGTTTCGTTTTTTTTAATCTATATATTGTATACTAAAATTCAGTAAATTTTTTTAAAAAGGAATAATTGCATTAGGTATGTTGCATAAAATATTAGTTTATATATATATATTTTTTATAATTACTGGTTTATATATTTTCCGCATTGCAGTTACATAATAAAGTAACTGAAATATTTCAGTTATTATACTTACATTTTAACCGTATATACTGAAGTTTTAGTTGTACATATTTATACTGAAGCAACTGAATTATTGTTTCTATTCCACCACAAATGAAAAGCGTATTTTTTAAAACAATATTTTTCTCACTTAAAGATATAAACAATGCGTACAAAATATTGCCACAATTATAAAAAAAAATTGTGATATTCGAAATCCTTAAATACTTTACATCTGTGAGTTTTTTAGGATCCCTGCTTGTTCTGAAATAAAAAACATGCAATTTGTCTTGTTTATTTATTACTCCTATATATTTTTTGCAAATGATATAGAAAATATTAAAAGTTACATTATCCCCCTAATTTGGGGACATCTTATAGCTTCGATGTTAATAAAACAAAAATGAGAAACAAATCTGCAACTTAATTCTCCCTTAGAGAATGATACTGCATCATCATTCTTATCTTTTCAACAAATTATCTCATAATATTAAGACAGCTTTCGTTTAAAATACGTTACTAATGAATAAATTTAAAAATGAAAAATAAGTGGTACTTCAAACAAGCAATTGATTTTGATTAGATTTTTCTATTTTTAAACTGCGTTAATTAGCTGCGACATAAACAATTTTACTTTTTTTCACACTTAACTAAGAACGACAAGTTTGAAATTCGAAATGACTTTTTTTCCTAGCCACTGTTGATGTACATGTGATATGTTTCACAAATCATGTTTTGTCGTACAATAGTTTTTGAATTTCGTTATGATATATGATGTTTCAAAAGTTTCATCTTTTAAAAATCTATGCATATATATTACCTAAGTAAAATTTAAAAAAAATGATAATTATACTATATTTGACGTTTAAAATATTAGATTATATATTAGTTTATAATTATTAATTTATACATATTCCGCATTGCAGTTACATGATAAAGTAACCGAAATATTTCTTTTATTATACTGAGGTTTCAAATGTATTTACTTATACTGAAACAGCTGGGATATTTCAGTTATTGTTTCTATTCCGTAATAAATGAGAATCGTGTATTTCTTAAAGCAATATTTGCCTTATTGAAACATATGCACTATGCGTACAAAATCTGATAATAACTACCCTAAAAAAGATTGCGGTATTGAAAATCCTTAAACTCCTGCCATGCATAATCCCTACAAACTCGATGTATTCTAAAAAACATGTGATCTATTTTCTTTCCCAATTTCTTATACATAGTTTCAGCAAATGATATAAAAAATATAAAAAAAATACATTTCCCACCCCCCGAGTCTGATGACATTTTAGAGTTTCGGTGTTATGTAAACAAAAATGATAATCAAATTTCTGCAAGTTAAACTTCCACAAGAGGATGCTAAGCCATCGCCATTCTTATCATTTAACCCCCTGACTGTCAAGCAAAAGGGTAAAATTGTAATGTTGTTTTCCCTGTAACATATTCAAAATACTTTAAAAATGTATTCTTTTTAACATGATATATACATTTTTTAGGTGCGGTCGTAATTATGTAAATACGTAGCACCTATTGTTGTCGCTCAGTCCGTCCGTCTGTCTGTCCGTCTGTCCGTCTGTCTGTCCGTCCGTCTGTCCGCATATACAATGCAAAAACTACCCAACCGAATCGTTTGAAAATTAGAATGCATAATTATAACATAATTTTGTCGAGTCATTTCAAATTTTATGAAAATCGAATGGATAGATCAATTACAGGGACATTCAAAAGGATTCCGTTACATTACGGTCAATAGGGAAAAAAGTTTTAAATGCATTTTAATCGTTTGAAATTTAAAACATATAATTATTGCGTAATTTTGTCGAGTCATTTCAAATGTTATGAAAATCGGATGCATAGATCAATTACAGGGACAATCAAAACGATTCCGTTACATCACGGTCGATGGGGAAAAAGTTTCAAATGCATTTTAATGATGTTACACTAATTCGAACATAATAGAATTGGCACGAATCTATGAAATATATACTAAAATATGCATTCTGTACAATCTGTGATGCAAAGATTTTTTATTATTAAATTACAGGGCCACACAAAAATATTCCACTATATAATGCTATACGGGGAAACATTGTTTCATACGTGTTTTAATTATATTCAACTATTTCACATTTTATGAATAAGATATACGTTGTTGAGGTGTAATAAAAATTACTTCCTGCATATTTACAGAAACGTAAAGATTTCGACTACTATACTGTATCCGGAGTACGCTTTACTATATAAGCAAGATCTGAATATTTTTAAAACTTCGTTATCGTACGAAAACACCTCATTTGCTACGTTCACGTGCAATTTCCAACTTGTTTAATTACGAATATGTATATGAGGCTTGATAGTATCAAACATAGTTTAAATTTTCAAAAATGGATTATATTTATATAGTTATATTAATTTAAATAGTACATGCATTGCAATGAAACTGTCAGCTTAGTGTACGGACATATTAGTTCGCGTCAGTGGGAAGATTAAATAAATTATTTCATTTTAATGATAAGATCGCTTTCATTTAATATACCTTTTCTAATGAATAAATTCAACCGAGCAATTTATTTTGATTAGATTTTTCTATTTTTAAGCTGTGTTAATTATCTTCGTCATAACCAATTTTTTTTTCCGCATTCAGTAAGATAGATAAGTTTGACATTAGAAATGAAATCGAATTCTTTTCAGCAGTTGTCAATGAACAAGCGACACATTTCACAAATCACATTTTGTTATAGAAGAGTTTATGTTTTCGTTTTTATACGTTATTATACTTTTACTACGTTATTGACTTTTTTTAATAGCAATGCATCCTTCTTCCATTTCATACACCCGAAATACGTTTTTCTTCTATTTACCTTCCCAGTTATCCACGCGATCTCTAGCGCTCTCTTGTGCTTCTATGATTTTTGCTTCTCTTTATAATTTTAATTTGATTAAAGCGTTCTTAAACTACATGTTGAGTATTGAGGAATAATTATGAATCACCTTGTATATATATATATGTTGACACAAAATTTACAGTCAACGCTTTTTTGCGTTACTGTAAAAAAAAAAAAAAAAAAAAAAAAAAAAAAAATCTTGACATTTCCGATTTCAGACGTTTTGTAAATTATCTAAAAATATACATAAAGAATAACTCCGAAACTCCAAATGTACAAACAAAATAGTACAGGTCATATATTTTTGAGAAGATTTTTTTCCAAAATCCAATAGGGGACCGTCAACAAGATGAAAAAGAACTAATGTCTTTTAAATAACCCTGTCAAAACTAATGTAGTAAAAACGTTCAAACTGCAGATTATAATTATGAGGCTTATGGTTATAAACTGTGTTCCTTTTTATGCGGATAGCATGTATACTTGTAGAGAAATTGAGGTTTTAATAAAAACGGTCACAAATTTTGCCAAGTAATTTGCAGAGTTCTTATTAAAAAACAATGTTCTTTTCAGAAAGTATGAGAAACGATGTTGTACAAAATACACTGTAATAAATATATATATATATATATATTAATAATTGTTAGAAAAGTGAGCAGGTTTACAAAAAAAAAAAAAAAAATTCACTGCGCATGCTCAACTCTATAAAAAATACATTTGCATATTGCGTTAGCTAAACGTATAGAACAACTTTTGTTAATGTTTCAAACTCATAGCTTGAAAATTCTAATAATTATCGTCTAAAGAATAAGATCAAACTTTGATATTTCCAAAATGAAACAAACAAAAAAAAAAAGGCTGTATCCATATTCCATTGATTAGTGTCTACACATTATTATTTGGATACAGCTCCTCATCTTTTTGCTTTATTTTTGGAATAATGAATTTTGATCCTCTTCCTTCAACGATAGCCTTCAGAATTTTCAAGCTATGATTTAGAAACTTTAATAAAAGTTGCTCTATATATTTCGCTAACAAAATATGCAAATGAAATTTTTATAGAAATGACGCATGCGCAGTGAAAATTTATTTAGTAAACCTGCTCATTTTTCATATAATTATTAATATTTTTTAATTTTGATGACAGAGTATTATGTACAATGTCGCTTCTCATATTTTCTGAAAAGAACATTGTTTTTTATTAAAAACTCTGGAAATTATAAGCAAACAAATTTGGCAAAATTTTAGATCGTTTTTATAAAAACCTCAATTTTTCTTCGAGTATACATGCTATCCGCATAAAAATGAACACATGGTATTACCACGAGGCACTTAATCATAATCTGCAGTTTGAACGTTTTTACTACAATAGTCTTTATAGGGTTATTCAAAAGATATTCGCTCTTTTTCAATTTGTTGACGGTCCCCTATTAGATTTTCGATAAAATCTTCTCGAAAATATATGACCTGCACTATTTTGTTTATACATCTGGAGTTTCAGAGTTATTCTTTAAGTATATTTTTAGATATTTAACAAAACATCTAAAATCGCAAGTGTCAATATATATATATATATATATATATATATATATATATATATATATATTTTTTTTTTTTTTTTTTTTTTTTTGCGGTGACTGTGTAATTATTTTAGTGAAATATTACTATCAACACAGTTTATATAACTGATAAAATCAAAGGCTGATATCGTTTTTCATTAGAACAGAAAAAATATAAATGTAAGAGTGAATTTCAAAATAAATAACTAGAATTTTAACTTCAATGTTTCGGAAAAAGTTTTTTAAAAAGAAAATTACAAAACTAGAGCTTTAGAGATTCTTTTGCTAATATATATATATATTTTCATTTCACTTTCTTAGCATGCTTTGTAAAATACTACTCTATTATATATGATTTAATCTTTAATCTCTCGAAAGCCATGTATTTAGGAGCAATTAAGAATAATTAGAATCAAGACCTTCATTTAACCTAACATCTCGTTACTTCATTTGCAACAAATTTTTTAAGCGCTGAACTTAATCCGAATTATGTGAGATTAATGATTCCGATAATTCTGATTAATTCTAATGAATGAGATTATAACTATCTCATACCATTACAAGGAGAACAAAAAAAAATTAATGATACCAAATCAGGACATTGCATAGTTAAAAAAGTAGTAATATCAGCGAGAGTCTCAAGTCAGATAAATAGAATTTCAACAATAATATTTCCCTGAAGTTCTACTAAAAATAGATTACAAGCCGAACTTTTAGAGTGTCTTTCACTTCTAAAATTACTTTTGTCATTACACTTTCTTAACTTACTTCATATAATAATACTCTATCATATCATTTAATCATTTATTTATTTTAAGACCTGACATTAGGAGTAATTAAGACTGAATAGACCCAAGACGCATGTTAAATTAAAAGCTGGTTAATTCATTTCTGACATTTTTTTATAAGTGCCGAACTTAATTTGGGTTTAAAATATTCAGTAAATGAGATAATAACTAATGCAGGATATTCCACTTAAAATATAGATGCGTGTAACATTGGGAATTATATCAGTGCGGATCAATAAAACGATTAATGAAATTAAAATATAAAATCAGTATTACTTTCATTTGTTGTTAGTTTAATACTATTATTGCGAGGAAAATCATAAGTTATTGTCCACAAATATATTTTGTTAGTCATAAATATTACTCTAAGATTAAAATAAAGGATTTTTTCATTTTAAAAAAAGGAAAAAATAAAATTTAGAAAGTAAACTTAAATAAGTAGGTCTTAGGAAAAAATATATATATATATATTACTTAACATATCAGTTTTCAGCGTCTTTCCGTTCGAATCTCGTTTAGTACTGATTGATACTAAACTTTTCTTTCAGACCTCGACAGTCACTGGTGACTTACATTATTAAATGCATTGTAACACAAGCAAAGTTACATGCGGATAGTAATTTCACTACTGTATCCTAAATATATCTAAATATTTCTTACAAAAATATTAATCTGCTAACAATTCTATAAAAGTCCGTTAGATAATTGTTAAATCGGTTGTCTTTCGCATGTATCACGAAATGCACCAACTTGCTTTGCCAATTTTCTGTTTACTTCTCAATCAAATGGTGCCAAATGTTCCTCCCAGAATAGTTTACAATGATCTCACTTAAGAGACATTTCCTGGCTTTTGTTTTTTAATATTGCGTGTGTGATATTTCAGCAAAAATGGTTTCACTATTATAGTTTTAATACTGTTCAACTGACATTTTCACATTTAAGAGGACAGTTTACTTCAAAATTGGTTAAAAAGAAGATTTTCTTTTAATTTTTTTAAACTTCCCACTGCCGCGACTAGATGTATCCGTTCACTAGACTGCAGGTTTCACTGCAGTTGAAGCTTTATTTAAATTAATCTAACTCCACAAATATAATCCAGTTACAAGACATCAAATTATGATTGATACTTTCAAAGCTTATAAGCATATACGTAACAAAAACATTATACCATGACAGAAAATCCCTCTTTTATTAACATTTAAAATAAATTGCAGAAAAAAAAACATTACAATTTTGCCATTTTGCTCGGCGGCCATTACGGCAATTGAAATTTATATTTTGGCTCCGCATTTTTATCCAACTGGAAATTATATTGCAAGAAATTGAAAATTTTGTCAATACACTCAGCGCAATTAGCCATAAAAAGTAAAATTTTGAATTATTTTTTCTCTATGCTCAGCTCATATTTTTGTCATTTTCCTGTTTTAAAAATGCTTTTTATTCCTTTTGAGATAGAGACTTAAATTTTGTGAATGATGTGTATTATTTGCTTGATAAATCTGTGGTTAGTATTAGCCTCCAGATTTTCTGTTATATAAAAAAGTGACGGTGTGATACATTATACTGTATTTCATTACAGATATCAGTAGAAACAATATATTAAATGTAATATCAGATGTTTCTAAATTTGCAGTCATTTCAAAAATTTAAAAAATATTGGTAAAAAAATATCAATAATCAGAAAAGTAGAAATTTAATAAAATACAATTAAAAAAAACTATTAACGTACATCTTTTTTTAAAAATTCACTGTTAGTTGAACTTAAAATGCGTTGACTGCACCATTTAAAAAATATTTTTAAAAATAAACAAAATTTTCGAAAGAGTAAACTGCCCTCCTAAAGGTAAAAAAAGCTTTTTAATAGCAATGGACGAAGAACCGCACAGAACAGATTGAATATAAACATAACATATTTATAGATTTTTCGTATTACGTTATCGTCCCCTAAACAGATTTCTAGCCATAAGCCAATTTCTGCAGAATCTTATCTTGAAGGCAAAATTGAAAGACAGGCAACAGAGGCCTGGTACTTCACGTGTTAATGTATGAAATGCATTAAAATTTAATATAAAAATTCCATTTAGATATTTATGCAAAACATGTAATTAAGGTTTTTACTGTATATTCACTATTCATCTTCGTAGAAGAAAATTCTGAGTAAGCAACAGTTTTAAGTGTTACTTCCAAAAGCATATTTAATCTTTGCTCCATTACTTATTTTTTTAAAAAAATAATGCGAGTGTTTTAATTCGTTCTTGCATTAATAAAAGATTACACTAGTTTACAGTACATCTGTTGCCGAAAAAATTTTAGCTGTTGCTGACTACATATGATATGCTATTTTCAAAAATATAATTAGAATATTTTAATCAGCTCTAGTTTCTGAGTTTCAGCTATGTAGGTATTAAACAGAAAAAACATGTATTTAGTAAGAAAAACTTTATTAAAAAATAATTAATCATTGATTTCTAAAAACCTTCGTTTTAAAGCTCTTCTCCGGTGTGTAGACTTTGGAAAATGACGTATCAGAGACCAACAAACATCATATTCGTATCCTAGAAATCCTGATAGCGCTCTTCCATGACGCGTAAGTTCTGATGCATACGCTTTCCTTGGATTTCGCTCATATCTCCTAAATTTTTCTGAAACTTGTCCAGGAGACTATGGAGGAAGTGGAGTTTTACGCTCAAATTGCACCCCATATTTTTTAATTGTAGCAGAAGGTCTTCTACAAGTTCAATATAATTTTCAGATTTTCTGTATCTCTTTCGCGATAAAAACTTATTTTAATATCTGAGGAAAGCAATTTTTACTTTTAGTCTTGATGCTAACAATTCTGAAGCTTGTTTTGAAAGATTTAAATCTCTTACAAGATCATCTATCTCATTTTTAAAAAGCATTTTGTCTCATTTGACATTCCTTCAAAATCAGAATCATTTTGTGATGAGCTTCGTCATTCACTGTCTTGTTCAGATATATTTTTAGACTCTGAAGAGTCAGGTGAACGCTGAATTGCACGTTGAACACAACTAGTACTTGGGTACTGCCATTTAGCTCGAGTTTTAGTGTTTAAACCGTTTACGTTCCCGCTACAAAAGTAACAGTCTCCGAGAGGATTTCGTGGTTTTCACCAAATAGTCGGTGTTCCAAATTTCAAGGCACTTTTATAAACCCTTTTCCATAATCTTAAATATTCCACACACGATTTACAAACACAATTGGGAGCCCAAGGCTTCTCATTTTTATCCAAGAGCATCCCAAAGTACTCAAAATAGGCATTTTTCACCAACTCTGATATAACTTTTCTGCAATTATTAAACACATATTCTCCGCATATGTAGCAAAAATGATCTGGATTGTTTAAACAACGTCTCCTTGAATTACTCATGACTCAAAAACTTGAGAAACTAATCTTAACACAGTAAAATACGCCTGTTATCGATTAATATATATGCTAAAATGATAAAAATAAAAAAACAAAGCAATTCGAGCTGTTCAAAAAAAAAAAAAATTACGGTGAGATTTGACAAAAACAAGTCATAAGTGAACATTATCGACCACAGAATTTGCAGCAACAGACAAAAAGTTTAATTTTGTAAACTAGTGTTATGGATTCGTCTAAAAGTGTAAATTATAACATATTATTTCATTAATGAAAATTAATCAAACCAAGAAAATGTAAAAAGGAAGTTCAGAAATAAATTTAGTGCAATGTGAATTTCTTTTTAATTGCCGATTAAAATAAGAGATGAAAAATATATTTACCTTTCACAAAGAAAGATTGATACATACTTTCATTTATTAATTTCGGTAATTTTTCACTTCAATCATAAAATTTTCATTTTATATCATGAAACATATCTATGATACCGTAGATCGATTTATGTTTACATTTATTTTCATTCTCAATATTGTTTTAAATTTATGAATATAACTTGTTTAAACTAAAAGAGAGCTTAAATGTTTATTTTCAATACCCTTGTCTATGGGGTATGAAAATGTGGGTTTAACAAAGCCTTTTATAGGAAACGATTATTAGAATTTAATTATTTTTTATTTACATAAGACGAATATTTAATAATATATTTTAAAAAAATAAATAGTACATTTACAAGACTCCAATGGAAAATTTATTTTAATAATTCTCATAAGGTTTTCTAAGTATTATTTGAGAAATGGCGCTGCCAATATCTATCATTTCTCTTTTAAACACACTTCTCAGCTTACGCGTAAAACAACCTTTTATCCAAACATTCAGTTACTAATCTTTTGAAATCCCTGTATTTAGGAGTAATTAAGGATGACTAGAGTCAAGAGACCCATTAACCTAACACCAAGTTATTTCATTTCTGCTGAACTTTGCAGATCTTAATCCTAGGTTCAAGTATTTAGTAAATAAGATCATAAATATTCCATAACATTAAATGGAGATTATGGATGCTTGCAAATGTGTAAATTATAACAGGACATTTCATTAGTGACGGTTAATGAAATTAAGATAATAATAAGATATTCTTTAGAAATATGATTTATGTATTGAAAACATTATTCTGATCCTTTTTTTTTTTTTTTTTTTTTTTGTAAAAGGGATTTTAAATTGTTATATCGAAAAATATATTTAACTTTTAATGAAAACATTTTATAATTTACATTCTTAAGATTTTTACACTTGAGCGTTTAGTTTCAATTTTTATTCATTTTAAGAGATATGTTTATGTTGTTTTCATTCTCATTATGATTTGGATGTTAAAAAAAATATTTTTTGAGCTACAAGTTCAATTGGTTTTCTGTACTCATTATTTTTATCACTGGAATGACGAATAGGCCAAACATCGTAAAAGAATAAATTTTGTAATTTTGAAAATACTCCCGCCTTTTCTTTTCTTTTTCTTTTTTTTTTGTCTGTTATACTTACATAAAATCTTTATTATAAAAGCCAAAAGTATCTGTGCGTAACGCGCACGTCATTTCGCGAATGGCAACACTTTCACATGCAATTCGGTTTTTGCTATTTTCGGTACTCCATATTTTATACGTTTAAACATCGCACATTTCCAATTTTGACACCATCGTATAGAGAAAAATATGTACTTTTAAATGCAATTTGTTTGAAAGCCGTATCTTAATTTATTCTTGACATATTACTTTTTTATAGTTTTTAGTACGAATTTTGTAATTGTGGTAGTAGGAATATGCCATTTTCTCTTAAAATTGATAAAAATTAAAATGTGTGCATGTAAATTTTTAGAAAATGGAAATTATGACGTGTTTAGAGGTCACGTGAAATTCTAAGATCATGTCAATTTGATTTTTTTTCATACGCATTTTCACCAAAAATAAGAGCCTCAATTGATAACCTCATCTTAATAACTGATCTTTATTATATAGAGCTTTATTATGATGTAGTATTTCTCTAATTTATTCTCGCGCGCGTGTTTCGTTTCTAATTATCACTCCATTGATGAAGGAAACGCTATTTTGAAAGAAAAGAATTTATACCAGCCGCATGGCAACAACAACTGCCTAGCAAAAAACGATGTTATCTTTACCTTTTCATTATTCTTTTTCTTGATGCATTATTTTTTTTGTGAGTCTTGTGAAATGTATTATTAAATGTTTATGTGGTTGTTTTAAATGCGTTAATTATTCAATAATACGCAAACACCACTAAAATGGTGACCTTTGGACTAACGCAAATTAAAAGAATCCCGTAATGAGTGAGTAATATTTCATTTTATTTTTTTTAAAAATGTCAGATGTTAACGCAGTTCGTATACCACCATATAACTTTAACGATGTTAGTTTGTGGTTCGCCATGTGTGAACATTCATTTGAATTAGCGAATCCTAAGCCAATAACAGAAAGTCGCACAAAATTTAATTATATTTCGGCTAATTTACCTCCAGATGCCGCATCTATTGTACGAGATTTAATTATCAAACCATCAGATACTACACCATATGAGGATTTAAAAACTGAATTAATTACACAAGCGATTCTTCACAATCTGAAATACGAAAATTATTGTTGGGGGAACAACTTGGTGATCGTAAACCTAGTGATCTTTTAAGAGTTATGCAAAGAAGAGCAGAATCCCACAATGTATCTGACGAATTGATGTTGGAATTATTTCTTTCGCATTTACCGTCATATGTACAAAGCATTTTAGCCGCTATTTCGCCATTGACACTTGATAAAGCATCCGAAGTTGCGGATCGAATATTAGAATATAATCCCACTGCAGTAAATGCTGTTTCAATAGAACCAAATATTAATTCTAAAATTTTAAATGAAATTAAAAAGCTTAATGATCGAATTAATCAGCTAGAGTTACGCAGGTCACGCAGCCTTTTTCGTCGATGTTCATTTGGAAGAAAACGTAGCGTTTCAAAAGATTCCAAAGGACAATGTTGGTACCACGAAAAATTTGGCGAAAATGCCAAGAAATGCTCTGAACATTGTTCATTTTCAAAAAACACAGACGGCAAGGTGTAACGGCGACAACCACCTTGCATAAAATATCTCGTCGCCTCTTTTTAAAAGATAAAAAGACAAACATAAATTATTTATGCGACACAGGTTCGGACATAAGCATTATTCCAGCATCATTTGCCCAGAAGAAAAAACCCCCTTTTATGACTCTTTCTGCAGCGAATACTTCAAAAATCAATGTATATGGAGAAAAGCTTCTGACGCTTGATTTTAATCTACGAAAAACTTTTCGCTTCCCTTTTTTAATAGGTGACGTCAGCACTCCAATTATTGGTGCAGATTTCCTATATCATTTTAGTCTAATTCCAGATCTTCGAAATAAAAAGCTGGTGGATAATGTTACAAATTTAGCCACTCCAGGTCATCTATATACAGCATCTGTTCATTCCATCAAAACGGTTTCGGGAAACAGTATTTATCATAAATTACTACTTCAATTCCCTGATATAACCAATCCTCCTCGTGCTGATCAACCAATAAAGCATTCTGTATACCACCACATAGAAACTACCGGATCTCCTGTACATGCCAAACCAAGAAGATTAGCTCCAGATAGATTAAAAATAGCCAAATCTGAATTTCAACAAATGCTTGATCTTGGTCACATACGGCCATCGAAAAGTAATTACGCCTCAACACTTCATATGGTTAAAAAAAAGATACTACTGATTGGAGACCTGTCGGTGATTACAGAGCACTTAATGCACAAACAATAAAAGATAATTATACTATTCCAAATATTTTGGATTTTACTTCAAATCTTCACGGTACCAAAATATATTCCCATCTTGGTCTCATAAAGGCTTATCATCAAATACCAATTCATCCAGATGATGTACATAAAAGTGCCATTATCACACCCTTCGGTTTATTTGAAAGTACCAGAATGCAATTTGGACTTTGCAATGCAGCTGCTACATTTCAACGATTCATGGATCAAATTACACGAGATCTTCCATTTGTTTATGTATTTGTTGATGACATCCTGATAGCATCTCGTACAGAAAAAGAACATCTTGAGCATCTAAGAATAATATTTCAACGTTTACAAGAATACGGATTAAGCTTAAAACCTTCAAAATGCACTTTCGGCGTATCATCAATAGAATTTCTAGGTTTTAAGGTATCTGAATTTGCCATTGAGCCCCTACCAGATCGTGTAGATTGCATTTTAAAATTTCCCCAACCTACTACCCTTACACAATTAAGACGTTTCTTAGGGTTATTTAATTATTACCGTCGATGTATCCCAAAAGCTGCTCACATATTGGCTCCATTAAATAAATTTTTGGAAGGAATAAAAAATTCTAAAAAGTCTAAAAGACGCTCTGAAAACAATTCAAATGACTCAATTCAATGGACAGAGGAGGCTGAACATGCCTTTAATGACGCCAAACAAGCTTTAGCTAATTCAACTCTCCTACGACATCCTATTCCTGGAGCAAAGTTAAGTCTTTGGGTTGATGCAAGCGACAAAGCCGTTGGCGGTTCTCTTATGCAGCTTAATGAAAAGCATTGGGAACCCATTGCCTTTTTAACAGTCAAGCTTTCAAAAAGTCAGCAAAAATGGTCTACATATGACAGAGAGCTACTGGCAATATATACATCAGTAAAGCGCTTTCGACACATGCTCGAAGGAAGGTGCTTTATCATATACACAGATCAAAAGCGTCTCATATACGCCTTCAAGCAATATCCAGATAAATGTAGTCCTCGCCAATGGCGACATTTAGATTACATTTCTCAGTTTAGTACAGATATACGTCACGTAAGCAGCAACGACAACACGGTTGCTGATGCACTATCTCGAATTGAAGTAGATCAAATCTCCAGCTCATTTTTAGACTTTGAAGAGTTTGCAAAAGCTCAAGAAGATGATATAAATCTACGCAACTTGCAAAATGATAGCAAATCTTCTCTCGTATTTAAAAGCATGCCATCTCCAATGTCTGCCACAGAATTGATTTGTGATGTATCAACAGGTTCACCGAGGCCATTCGTACCAGCTACTTTTCGAAGAACGGTATTTGAACATTTCCATAATTTAGCTCATCCAGGAGTTACAGCATCCTTAAATCTTATTGCATCACGATATGTATGGCCCAATATGCAGCAAAATGTAAAAGAATGGGTCAAAAGTTGTAGTGCCTGCCAACGATCAAAAATACACAGACACACCAAAACGCCTCTAGGTACTTTCGCATTACCCGATGCTAGATTTTCACACATTCACATAGATTTAATAGGTCCATTACCTCCATCAGATGGAAATATATACTGTTTAACAATGATAGATCGATTTACAAGATGGCCAGAAGTGGTACCTTTAAAAGATATAACTGCAGAATCAGTTTGTCGTGCCATTTTTGATGGATGGATATCTAAATTCGGTTGTCCACTCATAATTACAACCGACCAAGGTAGACAATTTGAATCAAATCTGTTCAAAGAAATGACAAAATGTTTGGGTACAAATCGCATACGAACGACATCATTTCATCCTCAAGCAAATGGTTTAGTTGAGCGGTTTCACAGAGTATTAAAGAGCGCCTTAAAAGCTCACGAACATAATAAGTGGACCGAGAGTTTGCCTGCAGTTCTACTTGGGATAAGAGCTGCTGTAAAACCTGATATAAAAGTTTCAAGTGCTGAATTAGTTTACGGAATTCCACTCACACTACCGGCTGAAATGTGCTCAGAAATCCCATCTTTGGTATCCTGTGATAATAATTTCATTCAACAATTGAAAGAAAGAATGAATAGTTTAAAACCTACATTTACATCTACTGACGGGCATTCAAAAATTTTTGTTCATCCTAAATTGAAGGATTGCACGCATGTGTTTCTCCGATTAGATAAAATCCTTCCATCTTTATCTCAACCTTATTCTGGCCCTCATGAAGTTATATCAAGAAATGATAAGAACATAACCATCATTGTAAATGGAAAGAAAAGTTGTGTCTCACTTGACAGAGTTAAACCTGCATTTTTGTTCAATGATTTACCAAATAACGCAGATAATTTTGAAACTAAAAGTGTTCCAGCAGATAGCCAGCCAATAAAATCAGGACCACTAACTACCAGATAAGGTAGACAAGTAAGATTTCCTAAAAGACTAATAACCGAAATAAACTATATTTCATATAATTGACTTTCCTTCATAAATATATTGTATTATTTATATATGTATTATACTTCACATTGTTTTTTGTTGTATCGTTCCTTCGTCACTGGGGGGATACTCATGTAGTATTTCTCTAATTTATTCTCGCGCGCGTGTTTCGTTTCTAATTATCACTCCATTGATGAAGGAAACGCTATTTTGAAAGAAAAGAATTTATACCAGCCGCATGGCAACAACAACTGCATAGCAACAAACGATGTTATCTTTACCTTTTCATTATTCTTTTTCTTGATGCATTATTTTTTTGTGAGTCTTGTGAAATGTATTATTAAATGTTTATGTGGTTGTTTTAAATGCGCTAATTATTCAATAATACGCAAACACCACTAAAATGATATTTTTACATAATGCGATTAAGGCATAATTTTAATAATTTGGACAATTGAGTTTTATGGAAATAGCATTTTTTTATAATTTTAGCTTTAAATAATATTTGTTTGAGAGTTAGACTGACCATTGTAAGATATATTTTTCATTGCAGCTAATTTTGTAAGTTTATTATAAAACAATGAAACAGTTCCCTCTTTTATCGAAATTCGCCGGGTTCCACCTTGTGTATTTAATGTTTGAAAAAATAAGTCTTTCTGTGTAGAAAAAAAAATAAGTATTTATTTTAATTTTTCGCTTTTTTTTTTTGGCGATTCTAATATCATTGGATTAATTTATAACACGGTTATTCAATCGGCAAGTGAATTATACTGTAAAAAATACAGGGTATAGTAGGTAAAAAAAGGATTCGAAACAGGGATGTATCAACTGAAAACGCCAATGGTTTTCAAACTGAGCCATCGCGGACGAATACTGGAGGACTAATTTAGACAATTAATCTCGAAAATCACACAATATGGTGATACTTTGGATCAGCTCTACAGAATAAATCGAAGATTAATATAGGAAACTGCAGAAAACGCTGCATATGGAATTATATAAGATTATTTTATAAATCGATTATTCAGTCAGTAAATGAAATGAAACATGATCTTTTATAATATGTTTAAAAATGCTTAAAAAGTACTGATAGACTGAATTTTTAAAAATTATACCGTCTAGCCTAACTAATGAAACAAACATTGTTTATTACTAAAGTTTAATTTTAACTTTTCAAATTATTGAAAAAATTATACTTTATTGCTAAACGTCACCAGCAATGTGAAAAGATTAAGTTATTTATTAAAGTTTCGATATTTGGCATTAGATATTGTAAAATTAAAGGAAATTGCGGCACATCAAAACATTTATATCTTTGTTTTGAATGAAATCTAAAAATATTTTTTCCACCATCGTAAATTTCACATGCATACTTTTCATATTCAAATTCATTATTTTAAAAGTATTTTAACGTGCAATAGATTATTATCAATAAATACGCATGTTTGCAAAATAGATGTCACTTTTGTCAGTTATTATTATGCATGTAATACACGTTTCACTTTTACTATGACATCACTATTATTTTCAGTCACTGAAGCCCAATGAGATGAACATCTGAATGTAATTATTAGTGAAATGAAAACAATACTGAAATGTAACAGCTTTATCAGTAAAAAGACGTTATTTTAAATTATGACGTCATTTTCTGTTTAAAAGTTCTATATAGCTATTTTTAATTGTAATACAAAAATGCATCCAAAATGATATTTTTATTCCCATTGTTACCCTTTTCAAAATTCGAAATAGTGACGATTCTAACTTATTTCGTTTCTTACAATCTCTTTTTTTTCAACTTACATTTTGCACCAAATAACCTTTTATCTATTTAAGCCGTGCATTTTCCATCATATATGAAAGAATAGAGTCAACAATCCATTATGCTAACACCAAGTTAATATATAAGTGCTGAACTTTGTAAACGCTGATCTTAATTTGGGGTTCAAGTATTGTATAAATAAGATCATAAATATTCCAGGGCGGTAAATGAAGATTATGTATGTGTGTAAAATTGCAAATTATAACAAAGCATTTCTTTAAATAAAAATTATCCGACTAAGAAAAAGTAATTTCTTATACAGAAATATAATGTGTATATTGCCAATATTATCTTGACGTGTAATTGAATAAAAGATATTTCCGCGTAACAAAATTGGATTTAATAACATTTTGGAAGGTAAAATAAATATTAAACATTTCATGACTACTTAAAAAAAGAAATCTTCTACAAAAATTTACGTTATGAAAACACAATTTTTGAAATAAAAAAAAGCGCAAAACGGGCATATCTCTCAAACGTGGGAGATTCACAAAAAGAAATAGAAGTGGTTTTTAATTAAAAAAATTAAATCTCCTATCATTTTTTTCTTTATGCATCCATCAAATGTCTATCTTAAATAAATAAAAGAATAATATCGGAATTTTCTGCTGAATGAGAGATTTTGAAAGAAAAGAGGTGTCAATTTGGCCCCCTGGTGTTTGGAGCTCAATGTTGCACTTGTAACGATACATTCCTATAAAATAAATGACTCTTATTGTTCTGTACTAACTTATAAAGTTTTTAAGCGGATTTAGAAACACCCTGTATAATTCATAGTTCGAAAATTGTAATGCATGTATATTAATATTTATAATAAATAGAAATAAATGTTAGTGTGTGGAAAAATATAAATATTTCTTTTTATTTTACGCAAAAGATTTCTCTAAATAAAATTCGAAAATCCGATGCTTCCAGTTTCTTTCCTTTTTTGGAATCTGTGTTTTAAAATCGCCTTTATAATACACGTATTTTGCGCCAAATAACTTTAACAAGTATTTATTAATGTTTTGGGAGCCGTACACTTACCATTAATTAGGAAGACTTGAGCGAAGACGCTCATTAACCTAATACCAAGTTAATTCATTTGAGCTGAGATGGGTGAATGATAATCTTAATCCGGGATTGAAGTATATAGTAAATAACATCATAAATATTCCACGACTTTAAAATGAGATTATGAATGCATGTAAAGATGTAAATTATAGGGAAATATATATAGAAAAAAACACAGTGATGTAAATTTAAGGAATTATCCTGAAATTCCAGATTTGTAAACATAATTGTACAGGTTATTTACCTCGCGAAACTTTTTTTCCCGAATCCCCATAGGGAACCATAAATAAATTGAAAGATAACAAATATCTTTTGGATAACCCTTTCAAAAATAATGTAGCAAAAGCATTCAAAATGTAAATTATAAATAAGTGGCTTATTGTAATAAACCATGTTTATTTTTATGAGGATAACATGTAGAATCTTTAGAAAATTAAGGTTTTCATAAAAATAGTCCCAAATTTTAGAAAAAATTTTTGCTTATAATTTGTAGTTTTTAATATAATTTTTTTCTGAATATATAACTGTTGGAGGGAGAAACGAGCTAAAATCTTTTAACGCGGATCTTTTCTATGTACTCCTAGCTTCCCGCCTACTCACACACACTTAATCCAGCGGACGAACAGTAGATGCATAAAAAACTATTTAGTGTGTCTCGATAAGAAAAAAAATCTCTTATTGAATCTTAAGTATTTTTTTCGTTTAAATATATATATATATTGTGGTTGTCCAATACACTAGTTATTCTGTCAGCTTCCACGGTCTAATTCGAGACATTTCAACGAAGGACAAAACAACAAAGTAAATCATGGTTGTAATTGTAATATTAGTAATTGTGTTTAAATTATCAATGAATAAGTTAAACATCGCAGAAATTGACGCAACTAATTATTTCTCATGAAGTCTCAAAATTAAAGCAGCTTTAAGTCTATAAAGATTCGATAATGTCACTTCTGAAGATAAAGCAAAAGGTCTGAGTGTAAAAGATTCCATCGAATGGAACTAGAAAAACAGCGACTCTGTAGCATAAATAATCATTATCCAATGAATAGGCACTACAGTTTCAGGCGAAGAGTATGCAAAAGTAATAAAGGAAAAATTATATCTGTTTTTACCGGACATTCAAAAGATAGAAGAACAGACTCTAGTTACGAGTTAACCCTTTCCGGCACGTGCAAATTCTGTCAGTAAAATGAGAAATTATCGACCGACACTGGAATTCGCAAACGAATTTTTTAGATATTTTGAAAATCTTAATTTAAGCTTTTATTGTAAAAGCAAAATTTTGTTAAAATATTACTGATGCCATTTGCAAGATTGGAATTATAATTAGGTATCCCAGACCGGGCACAGTGTGCCGAAAAGGGTTTTCTCTTCAGAAAACATGAAAAACGACATTGTATATAATATTCAGTAAAAAGAGTTAAAAAAATAATAATAATTGCATGAATAATAAGTAGTAAAGTAATACTAAATAATAATGAGTAAGTAGTACTAAATAATTATCCAATGCGCATGCGTAAAAGCAATTAAAGTATTATTTGGATAATGTGTTAGCTAAATGTATATAGCAATTTTTGTGAAAGTCACAAAAACATAGCATGAAAATGCTAAAAATTATCGTCGACAGAATAAGATCAAAATCAGTTGTTCCCAAACATAAGCAAAAAGATGAGGGAATGTATACATAAATTCATTGATTAGAGTCAATCGGTGTACATAATATTGTACGTACTATTATAATTGGATACAAGAATATTGTTTTTATGAAAACCATAACTTATCTAAGAGTATACATGCTTTAATCATGAAAATTACACAGTTTATTACAATGAGCCACTGAATCATATTCTGCAGTTTTAAACTTTTTCTACATTAGTAATGTCAGGGGTATCGAAAAACTCTTCGTTATTTTTAAATTGTTGACGATTCACATTGAGGTTTCCAAAAAAATCTTCCCAGAAATACATGACCAGTACATTCCTGTTTACACACCTGGAGTTGCAGGATAATTCCTCATGCATTATTCTTATATATGAGGACCTCCGAAGCAAAGGGGTACAAGTGACAAAAATTCGATTTAGAGTAAATTGAGTTTAAAGATCACTGACGTTAAATTTAAATATAAAAAATTATTAACTGAACTGAAATAGGAAACTGCCACTTGTTTCACCGTGGTCACCGTTCTGATTTCAATAACTGTTAAAAGAAGCAGGGTTCATCTATTTTAAATTTATAATTAATCAATATTGATTATTATTCGGTAAAGTGGTTTATCTCTAAAACGGGGCACAAAATTTGAAAACCGCTTACATTTCTCGACCTGAAAAGAAAAAAGCATATTTTCAGGTCGTTTAGTTAATTTTGCATTTAGTTACCAGGTTATTAGTTATTTTACTAGTTGCATTTAGTTTTTTTTTTCAATTTCGTCATTTATACTTCTTGGCTTCTGGGGTCCTCATATATAGTTTTAATAAAACGCCAGAAATCGCAAATGGCTGGTAACCTTTGGCCATATAGTCTATATATTTTCACTTTTTATAACCTATTTGTAATTTCTTTTGTCTTCTTTGTATATTCTTTTGTCTATTGTATTATGTAGACATTGCTTTTGCAATAAATTAATGTTAGTATGGGTATCGAAAGCCGAAAGCTGGATAGTTTTAATACAGTAAATTACAGAAATTCATACCTAGCGAAAGAAATATTTCAAAAAAAATCTGTGTAAAATACCTCCACCCGTTAAGAAATTATATTTACGTTTTAAAAGAAATAAATAGGTTACAACGTCATGCTACAGTAAAAAAATTTTTCTTTATTTATTAATTATAGCTGAAATATGTATTAGTGATAATGTATTAATATAATATAAATTTAGTGATTTTAGTTAATTAGAAAATTAGGTTCAAAGTGTTAATAAAATAAACAACTGTTTTATTAATTTAGGAATTTTTTAAAGAAACATAATGACAATGTGTTAATATACAAAATGTAAAGTATTAAGTAAATTAAACTACGCAAATAAATTAATAACATATGTGACATATTAAAGCTTATCTTAAAGTTCGATAACTAAGCTATTGGAAGCGTTTTATCTGTTTCTCTAAATATGCGTATAGCTAACTGCTCATTAATACAACGCCATATTAATTCATTTCAGTTCAACTTTTTGAATACAAAACTTAATCCAAAGTATAATCCAATAATACAAGATATTAAAGGGTGGATATGAGTGCACATAAGCATGTGTATTATAACGAAGCATTTCATTTATGAAAATTATTCAACAATAGTGTGTCAAGATATTGTCCGAGAGAATAATGTATACCTTTGGCGGCTATTTACCTTTATGATTTAATGGGTGTTATTCTCACGTACTTGTTTGTACTTCGCACATACGTTACGCATAAAATACTTAGAATATTTCATTTTTTTACAATTCATTATTAGTCTAAAAGCTGTAACTTAAAATGTGTTTACATTTGGTGCATCCCTTTATTTATTTTTATTGTTAATTAAATATCCTGCTCTCTTTAAAACGTGTGTGTAATCTAAATGAAGATAAAATCATACCTTGTGACTGACAAAGAAGAAAAAATACTTGAAAAATATTTTTACATCGTTACGTGTTTTTTAATGTAACTTGATAACAATCACTTTGGTAAAAAACAATAAACTGTCGTATTTTTTTTTTAATAATATCATTTAAAAACATAGTTATGTAATTTTTTCATTCCTGTTGTTTACCTAGTATCTTTATAACACGCCAGTATTTAAAATTTAGTTCAAACTAAAGCACTCTTAAAACTATTAAAATCACATTTATTGAAATTACATTCTCTGATATTATTATTCATAGGCATACATCTATCAAATTCTTTGCATGACCCTCAATATCATTTTATCTAAATTATACAAATATTTATTAGTACAGTGAATACAGTTCAGCGTAAAAACGCATAATTTATTTAAAAAACAAACTTTACACAATTTACGGCGGTATTCTGTAACATGTGCGAACTCTTTTGTGTAGCCCTGTATATCATATACAACATTTATACACACCAAATAACATAAATAGATTTAGTGAAACTTAAAAGCCCATATCACAAATGCAATATATTTCATCAATCTATCAGCCATAATCGGTCACATATACAGTACTTCGGAAAGAATATACTATTTGAATTCTTTTGTATGTCCCCATAAATGCTATGTACTTCATATTATGCATGATTATATTATGTAACTTATATTAAGCCTCAGCGACGAATATATAATTTATTATTCATAAAATAATGTAATATAATGAAAATATGCCGCACACAATGTCCCCCTTTAACATTATGTAATGGCATTCTTTTGTATGGCCCTATAAATGCACAATAACTGTTTTTTTATTTTAAAACAGATATTACAGAATGCATATTTTAGAGCACTTTGTAAATGTATGTAAATTTTGATATGTGTAACAGGATATAATATCTTTAAAATTCATTTGAAACGATTTTTTTCCTTAGGCCATAATGTAACAGTACAATTTTGACTGTCTCTATAAATAAACTAATTATGTTAAAAACTTCATTCGATATAGCGTTTGTGCTAGGGTAAACATCAATAATACGCTCAACTAACTCTGTTTGAAACTTTTAAAAGAAAAAAAAAACATAAATTGGTAAGGAATAATATAGTTAATTAATAAGAGCATCTATTAATTTCACGTGTTTGCGAAGACAATAAATTAAAAGATAAATCATACGTATTAGCACTTATGAATTAGAAAGTACACATTTTGTATTGGAGAACAGTCTTAAACAAAATTATTGTTTATAAAAGTACTCAGATCATAGTAATACTTTTTTTCAGTTGGGGCTAAAGAAACTGCTATAAATACGTAAACAACAACAACAACAACAAAAAATAATAACAAAAATATGCTACATAAAAAAGATGTAAATTATTCTTTAATTATCTTTGTTTTTTCTCGATTCATTCTATTTTGTGCAAAATAAATTAACAAAGTTAATTTTATTAATATTTCCAAAGTCTTGAATTTAGCAGTAATTAAGGATAATTGGAACTAAGACATCCATTAATTTAACAGGAGATTAATTCATTTGATTTAAGATTTATACGCTTACAATTTAATCCGAGGTGAAAGCACTTGGTAGATAGGATCTTAAATATTATTGGATGTTTAAGAAAGATTATGAATCCGTATAAAGGTGTAAATACAGGCGTACTATTTCATTCATAAAGATTAATGAATCTGAGTCTTTGCAGACACAAAAACGCAAATCAATTGAAGTCGATTTTAGCTTTATTTTCAGTTACTAGTGTCATTTTTCTATTGTCGTTATATATTTATTTATTTTTCAAATAAATTTATAATACACATTCATATAAAAAACTGCAAATCATTTATTTTGTGTTTTTCAAATTCCATTATAAATTTCTCAGAATAAACTGCTATCTGCAGTTAATTTTATTATTATTTCGCAAATCTTGTATTTAACAGAAATTAAGGATGATTAGAGCTAACACCCACTAATCTAGAAGAGTTTAATTCATTTGATTTTAGATTTATAAGGTTAGAACATAATCCGAGGTTAAACTACTTAGTATATTGGATCAAAAATATTGTAAAATATTAAAGAGAGATCATGAATTTGTATAAAGATGTAAATTTAAGTTTGGTATTTCATTCATTAAGATTAATGAATATGAGTCAAAAATTGTGTTGACAGAAAAACACTAATTGCTTCAAGTCGATTTTAGTGTTATTTTCAAAGTTTCTTCTGTCATTTTTCTAGTATCTTTTTAGTAGATTAAATCTCATAAAAAATTTGTATATATATGTATATATTCGTGGGGCACATGTGAAAAAAATCGAATATATAAAAGTATTAAAAAATAAAGGAAGAACGATAACGATGTTTTTAAAAAAGTCCTTCTGGCAGTGTCGGAAAGAAGAGGTACCTTTCATATACCTGTTTATTTATTTTAAATTAAGTTATATTATTCAAATATACGAAGCTCAAATTAATGGAACACGATTATATAAGATTGAATACCAATTTTTGTCAATACTGAATATTAATAGAAATTTTTAGAAATCAGTCATCTTCTATTCAACCTGGTTTTATTTTGACGATTCATAGGTTCGCCAAATTCCACGATATCCATTTTAAAGAAGCATGATGGATAAAACAAACCAATGAGCTTGTTAGAAATCTTAATTCATGTGAACGTGCACACTCACATAGAAATCGATTAATATATACGAGTGCTGAAGAAGGCAAAATGATTTTTTTTATGTCACCCACATTAGAAATTCAAACTGCTATATCCCATGCGTTTTTCAAAGTAAAGACGAAGCAAAAAATACTCCGGAATTCATCATTAAGATAAATATTTTGGAAAGAACCTTTTACCAATTTTCAATTTTTTGTTTGTACATCATTATACTTTTAAAAGATTTTTGACAAATTTAAATGGCCGTCATTTTCAAACAAGACGGCGGATAAAGTGGGCCCGTGAACTGGGTCAAGACTTTGGTATGTACCATGTACACACGGAGTTATATCGAAATCAGTTTAAAAATATGCGTATTATTGCAGAAAAATTTCAGACCGTTTCAAAATGTCAGTCATACTGAAAATTGAAAGTGCTAAAACTGAAACTGCTAAATGCCATTTTTCAAGATATAGATGAAACAAAACATGCTCTATAATCTTTGTACCAAGATCAAAGTACAAAAGAAAAATCTTTTTCAATTTCTTAAATTTTTGTACCTAATTTGAAAATTTAAATTAAAAAAAATTATATTCCACAATTTTGAAACAAGAGGGCGGTTGGAACAGGTCAACAAACTCGGTCCAGGCATCGGTATGTACTATTTACGTACCAAGTTTCATCCAAATCGGTATATAAATACGCGTGTTATCACATGACGAAAACCAGATCATTTCAAAATGTGAGCAACATTAGAAATTAAAAGTGCTATAACTCAGCCATTTTCTAAGATACGGACAAAACAAAAAATCCTTTGAATCTTTGTATCAAATGCATAAAAGAAAAAACTTTTTCAATTTTTCACTTTTTTGTACTTTTTTTAATTTTAAATTTTAAATTTTTAAAAAAAAATTAAATGGCCACCATTTTGAAACAAGATGGAGGATGAAACTGGCTAACAAACTCGGTGCAGGCTTCATTATGTACTATGTACACATCCAAATCGATTTATAAATACGCGTGTTATCACGTGACAAAAATGATCGTATCAGCCATAAGAAAAATTCAAAGTGCTATAACTCAATCATTTTTTAAGATATAGACAAAAGAAAAACTGTTCTGGGATTGGTGTTTAAAGATCTAATACATAAATTAAAAATATTTTTCAATTTTTAATTTTTTCGCATTCAATTTTAAATTTTAATTTTTTTAAATTTATTTAAATGGCCGCCATTTTGAAACAAAATGGCGGATGATGCTGGTCAACGATCTCGGTCACGATATTTGTATGTGCTATGAATATACCGAGTTTCATTCAAATCGGTTCATAAATGCGTTAGTTACAGCATGACAAAAATGATACATATATAGATAATGGTCATTTTCTCTTAACTGGTCAATTTGGACATCATAAATTTTTAAAAAATAATGTTTATTTTTTCTTTAAAATTGGTTTCCATTGTGTTTAGACAATGTCTCTAACTAATAAAATAGAGTCAGCAGTAATCTTTTACTACGTTAAATACACAAAAATAAATTTTCAAATTTCAACTAAACAGGGGAATGACAAACAGGTATAATTACAAATTATTATTTTTTTTTTTTGACAAAATTTTATAATAAATAAGAAAAAAATATTATATACAAAAGCTCAAAACCAATTTTATTTTTAAATTTTTTATGGTGAAAGTCAGTAAAATAAAATGTATTTGTCAGAGATCTATATGGTTTGGGTTCAGAGATTTTGGCTCTTATATCTTCAAACGTACCTTTAGAATAATTGTAAAAAAAAATTAGTTCGCTGTTTCCGCAAATATTGCAAACTATAAAACTCTTATCTTGTGTGTTATGTTTGTTTTGGAAGGTAACAACTTTGTTTAACTTACTACGTTGTATTTTTTTAAAAGGTCTCCTTGCATTTCTCCTTTAAAAATGTTTTGCTTTTTCTTTTTTCGAATTGCTATTTTCATTTGCCAAATACTTTGTCAATATTTCTTCAAACATTATTTTTTTTTTAAATTCAGGAGCTGCGATAATCATTTTTGAGATAATTCTAATGTATTTTCTAATTGATTCTTGATTGGACCCACATAGCATGCATGGTCACAGTGACGTCACTGTGACGTCACTGCCAGTCACATCACATCTGTGACCAAAATGCCACCACTCTGTGACGTCGCATTGTGACTTAGATGTGAACTTCTTAGAAAACTTAAAATAATTACGAAAATTCTTTAAAACATGATGTTTCCTGTAAACTTACGTTTTGTTTTGACAAGTAAATAATAATAAAAAAAATACGTCACTGTAATATCATTTCGTATAACGTTCGTCACAAATATATGACCACCACATTTTAAAATCGCAATGTGACATAAATATGAACTTGAAAAACTTTTGAATCAATTCTTGAATCAATTTTTAGATGATATGTCAAGCAAAAAATGTTTTCCAGAGAATTATTGTGGCTCTGATTTGGTGAAAATGATTCCAGTCTATAAAAACTTTATTTCAAGGTGCCTCTGTGCCTCTGACCAAAACTTTTTAATTTCATATAACATAATCTTTAAACATTTAAAAAAATTTAATCTATGTTTTATCTAATAAACTCTAATTGTTAATATTATTTACAAAAATAAATAAATAAATAAAAAAAAATAAAAATAAAAATAAAAAGAACTTATGAGTCATTTTTAACTCGAATTCTTTTGAAACTGGTAAAAATAAAAGATAGATTAAATTACTAAATTCATCAAATAAAAAAGATTAGCTGGAGACACTCTTATAAAATTATTGTGTATTCAATTTCCAAATCTGTTGTATGCGAAATGAAATTAACGGTCATGCGCATTAAACAATTTATGACTGTTTGCAGACGATTTTTTAACGAAGAATAAACACAGAGATCTAAGGTGCCAGAAATAAGTTCACTGGAGGCATATAGCAGTTATGTACGAATATTGAAACCGATTTAAAAATTTAAACAAGAAAAACCTCAAGAGCTCCAAATTTTTAGCTGAGATATTAAACAAAAAATAAGTTCAAGAGAGTTATTGTGGCGCTGGCTTGGTGAAAATGATTCCAGTCTGTGCCACGATAATTAATATTGAACTTAACTTACACGGCCAAAAGCGATTTGGATAGAAAAATGTCAACAAAAAATAGGTATGATTTTTTTTCTTTTTCCTGTTTGCTTTATCATTATTATTAGAAAACTTTTAGTTAGCTTTTTAAAAATATGTTAAAATTCTAAATGTTTCATAAATTTAATAGTGTAATACATTATTTATTACAAACTTTGATGTAAAATTATCCCTTCTAAATATCTGCAACATGCCCAAAAGTCAATTACTTTTACAGTGAGCTTAAAAATAAGATTTTATTTATTTTTACTACCTTCCAACATAGTAATTGTTTCCAAAATATAATTTTGAGAATTCTCAACATATTTATATTATTGGTACGAGTTATATTTGTTTTCATACCAAAGTTACGTTTATCAATGGACTAGTTTCAGATCGTTGTTAGTAAAATGTAAATTTCAGCTTTGTAAATTTTGTAAAATTAAAAAGCTAGAGATAGCTAGGAATAGATAGTTGCAAAAGTAAGTTGTATATTTTATAATTTTTTATTTGTATATTGACAATATTGATGAGAAATACGTCATTTTCTGCTAATCACAAGTATACCAAATATCCATAATTTATTATTTTTATGTTTGAATTTATTTTTTTAGTATCTAAAACAACATTCGATCATTTTCAGTTTCAAAATTAAATTGCCTTTAAAATAGTTGTTTGATTTAAAAACTGTGTCAACATATTTATCATATATGTTTCTACACTTTTTAAGCTCCTTGACCGTGTTTTTCAGTCACATAATTATAGAATTTAAGGCGCAACGCTAGTCAGAAAAAAAGACCCGGATGATAATGTAAAGTCTATGGGAGCGCTCCTTTCAAATATCTCGCTCAAATTTTAATACGTTTACATGAATTTTTTTTTTGCATAGGATAGCTGAGGTCGATCCAACAATCAGTCTAGTTTTTATTTTTTCGATTTTCGTTTCAGATTTTAAAAAGAATACTTTAAATTTCAAAACCGCTTTAAACCGGTTCTGAAATTGAAACCATCATAATATAAAAAATATATAAGAAAATCAAAAAAGTAAAAACTAGGCCGGTTGTAGATCGTCCTCAGCTATCCTATGAAAAAAAATTATATAAATATTAATGTTTGAGCGAGATATTTAAAAAAAAAACATACCCATAGACTTTACATTATCATCCGGATCTTTTTGAGTGACTATTGTGGAGCCTTAAGGGCTGATTTAATACAAAATTTATATTAATGTCCTTTTTTTGCATTGAATAAAATAATCACTATTCTGTGACGATAGTGACAAGACTGGGGAGACACTTTGTGACATTTTTGTGAATACTTTGTGATTTGTGATGATTTTGTTACTAACTTTGTGATGGTGGCTACATTGCCAGTGTTGTAATGTTACACTGGGACATAATTATACAATTATGAACATTGATATATAGTGTAAAATAATTTACATCTTTTACAAAACTTTATTATAGTTTAATTATATCTCAATTAAAACTTGAGAGCTGCTATAAAAAGAAAGTTTCTGAATCAAACTGCAATGCCATACAAACTTTATCAAAACAAATAATGTTTTGGTTGCTAATATTCTATGAATCATTAAATACTCAAGAAAAAATCTGAAGGCCTCTTAAAAGGTTAAACAGAAATGTTTCTTTAATAATTTTAAATCTTTTTAAAAAACAAATAGCTAAATTTAAAATAATTGTGATAGATTGAATATTCAATTGTCCTAAATATTCCCATTTATTGCAGCAGAAAAAAAAATGTAACAAAGATTAAAATCTGTATGGCATTGCAGTTTGATTCAGTAACTTCCTTTTGGTACTTTTTTTTATAGCAGCTCTCAAGTTTGAATTGAGATATTTTACCAAAATATAATAAAGTTTTGTAAAAGATGTAAATGATTTTACACTATATATCAATGCTCATAACTATATAATTGTGTCCCAGTGTAACATTACAACACTGGCAATAGAGCCACCATCACAAATTTAGTAACAGAATCGTCACAGATCATAAAATATTCACAAAAATGTCACAAAGTGTCTTCACAATCTTGTCACTATCGTCACAAAATAGTCACAGTTTCAAAGACAATTTTGTCACAAATGACACATTTTTCACATTTTGGTCACACCGTGACTTCACAAAGTGGTCACAATGTGACGTGACAAACGAGCTCTAAAACGGCCATAACGACTTCACATTTTAGTCACTGTGACTTCACATCGACGTCACGCGACGTCACATCGACGGTCACAAAGTCACAACGTGACTTCACAACGACGTCACTGTGACGTCACCATGTCTTACGGGGAATATTTGTCTCTAAGTCTATAAAACTTCTTGTACGTTTCAGACGTTTGACCAGTCTTTAATAGTTTCTTTCTCAACTTTTCCAACTTGTTTAGCTAATTTTGCTCGATCCCTTCTTACTCGCCAACTATGATCAACTTTTTTTCTTCCATCTGACTATGTTTTGGGATTTTTTTCTGTCTCTTGGAATAATTTAGTTTCAACTAAAGTAGTTTTAATAACCTTATTACCTTTTCCCGAGTTTTGCCTGGTTGTAAGACTGTTATTTTGGCTTATTTGGCTAGAGCAGTCTTTGCTTTTTGATGGCTATAACCATTGAATTTCATCATGTTCAACTGAGACAATATCTTCAGTAAGGTAGAAATCCTTTTGGTCACTGATATTTTTCTTTTTTGCATGACTATTTCTGTGATATATCTTCCATCATTACATTTGAATTATCTGCCCTTTAGATAATAATTTGGATAATGATTTAATGTTTCCAGCTGCTTTCTCATGCAGTATTTTCTGGTCATTTGTACCTTTTTTTAGAGGCTATTATAAATCTAACAGTTATTTTTATCAAGATCACTCATAAAAACCATAAAAATTTTATATTTTATTGAGCTTACAATGTTTTTAACTAAGCCGGCGTATACTTTTTAAAAACTGATAAATTATAATAAGCACAAATCATTTGATTGAGTTTATGCTTGACAACTATGTAATCATCCTGCTTTGTCCGATTCATTTGCTTTTTTAGAGCAGTGAGTGTTTATTTTTTACTCAAAGTAGGTACTTATAAAAAAAATAAATAAATAAATAAATAAATCCAACTTTTTAAATAGCAATTTTTCATCTTTTGATGAATAAAACTAACAAAAACATGCATTTTTTACTTTTAAAACAGCAAATAGTGTGTGACGATTACATAAAATATTTAATTTTCTAATTAATTTTCTAATAAATATTCATAATTTGTGAAAATTAGAGACTGTAATCACTCCCCTACCTTACATATGAAAAGGGAATGACCACAGGGGAATGACAAAAATTAAGGTTAGCTTGTATATTATCTTAACTATATACACAAAATTAAATTGCACTTAAAATAAACTTTAAAAACTTAATACAAGTAAGGCTAAATCCTTGATTCAGCATTCTTTTCAAAATTTAGGTATAAAAGAGAGACAGGGTAATGACAGTCAATAAAAATACTTACCAATGTGTAACTAGAAATCACCAAGTTTTACTTGTAAAAAATAATGCTGCAAAAAAGAACAGTTTAAGATATCTTTTCTGATGATGTCATTGTTCACAGATGAAATTCTGGATTAATATAAGTGTTGCCACAGCTGAGAATCATTATTTTCATTTTATGTTAGGAGAATGACAACAAAACCAATGGATACTTTTTATTATTTTTTAAAAAAATACAAAAAATGAAAAGCTTTTATTTTTTAAAATTTTAGAATTCTATGATATTGTTTAATAATTTAACCAACAAAAAAATTACAAATATATTCGGATAGTCAGTTTTGAGAACTACTTTTGTGTTAAGGCGGTGACAGGGACACACAAGGGAATGACATTTTTACAACATATAAAATTATTTAACTGGCTTTTATTATCTATAAAACTTCTTGTACGTTTCAGACGTTTGACCAGTCTTTAATAGTTTCTTTCTCAACTTTTCCAACTTGTTTAACTAATTTTGCTCGATCCCTTCTTACTCGCCAACTATGATCAACTTTTTTTCTTCCATCTGACTATATTTTGGGATTTTTTTTCTGTCTCTTGGAATAATTTAGTTTCAACTAATGTAGTTTTAATAACCTTATTACCTTTTCCCGAGTTTTGCCTGGTTGTAAGACTGTTATTTTGGCTTATTTGGCTAGAGCAGTCTTTGCTTTTTGATGGCTATAACCATTGAATTTCATCATGTTCAACTGAGACAATATCTTCAGTAAGGTAGAAATCCTTTTGGTCACTGATATTTTTCTTTTTTGCATGACTATTTCTGTGATATATCTTCCATCATTACATTTGAATTGTCTGCCCTTTAGATAATAATTTGGATAATGATTTAACCCTTTAACACCTAACCCGCCCCGATACGGCCGTGTCATTGAACGCCGATCTCAGGCGCATACGGCCGAGTACGGAGAATTTAGGGGTGTAAGGAAGTGAAAGAGATGGGTTTCACCTTATCTTGAGGGGTGTTTCTCTATCTTTGCCGATTACTTTGTTTGGGTGACAGTGATGGAATATTCACATGTGGCTTATATTTACTTCTTTTTGCAGTTAAAAGGATTCTATTGAGGGGATGTTATCATTATTTTTTCTTCTAAAGCTTTTTATTTCAAAAGAGTATGGTATCAGTACTTTTGTTTTATTATTAAGTATCAGGGCTGTTATTAAGTTATTTAATTACACTTAATTCAAAATGACAAAAAGTCACGCAAAGGAGGAAAACAATAAGAAATAGATGGAATGTTATTTGGATCAGATGATAGATATTTAGAAAATTAAAATAATTCAAAGTTAAAGAAGCAAAATGGAAATTGCACATTTTCTACAGTAAAAATTTGCCCTCACGCCCTATCCCACCCGATTTTCAAAATCCCGCCAAGGAAATATAACATCTAAATTCAATAGTGATCGCGAATATTTTTAATATAACAGGCACATTTAAATTGAGCGCGGTCCTAAAAAAATAAAGTTCAATAACGGAATATTTTGTTGTCATATTTACATACTTATTTTTGAAAGAAAAAACATTACACTAGCAACCAACTAATTACAAGTGAACTGTTTTCTTTTTCTTTATCGATGAATTAATTGCATCTTTATTTCCTAGCGATTATTGTCCCATGACGGTTATTTTAAGCGCTTTCGCATTGAAGAATTTATTTAAAAAGAAAACTTTGAGAGTATTTTATTTTACAAAATAAATAAGTAAAGTTTGATTTTTTTTTCTTTTGACTTTCAAAACGATTGCAAGACTTATCCTATACTACGTATGATGAGCAAGTTAAAAAAAAAAAAAAAACCGTTAATGATTGGCATGACGACTTAGAAGCCAAAAATTAGTCGTCAAGTCAAAAAATTTAATCGCCGCGTGGCGACTGGCAGCCGTGAATCTGAACTTATATTCAACAATGCCAAACTTTTTTACAATTAGTAAAATCATTTTTGACAGAAAAAAATAATGAAGTTTACATACGTTATCATTTATATATTTATGAAATGAACGATGCTTTTCATATTACTGCAAATTCGTTATATCTTGGAATTTACTGCATAATTATTATTATTATTATTATTATTATTCTAATGTAGCATATCAAAAGTCGACTTAAAACACGATTTCTGTCCGGAAAAGCCTTTGTCTGTATAAGGAAAATGCTAATTATTTCTCTTCTAATCAAGAACGCTGCACTGTATTTAAAATAACTTTATGAACGTGTAAAAAAAATAAATAACAGTTTGGATTTGAGAGTAGTTTTAATATAACTTATTTAATAATGGTAATTAGGACTATTTTCAAATTATATTTAATTATTCTACCTCATGAAGTCATTTTTAAACTTAGGTACGTGAAATGTTCAGGTGTTTTTAATAAGAAACTATGAAAACTATAGCAACATTTTCTATTTTTTGATAGAATCACACGTTTTTTTTTTTTTTTAAATACTGCTAAAATTGATGTATTGAAACAAAATCCCAGACGAAAGCCATAGAAAAGCTGTCATGAGACAACAATCGATTATATTGCAAAATTTAAAGAATTTATCATAAAAAGGACAAAATCAGAATCATTCAAAAATGGCTGGCTGATGAACTTCTCATGACTGAAATTTCGCGATTTTACACATTTTTTTTTTTTTTTTTTTTTTTTTTTTTTTTTTTTTTTTAATATCGCAGAAAATTTCATAATTTTGAGCAGAAAAGAATACATATATATTTTTTCTAAATATTCACCTTAAAAATACATGCTCTAAAATTGTACCGTATGAGTTTTAAAGGCGACTTAAAAAAAAAAAAAAACTCTTCAAAAATTCATGAATTTTAAATCTTTAAAATGGATATGAACCCTGTCCTAAAATAAGCAAATTCGATTTTCTATTTCAATTTGCTGTAATATATAGTACGAAAATAATTACATTATAATGAAAATAATGAGGTACAAATACGCTGAATTATTCTGATATCTTCATTTTTTTTTTCATCTATAGAATGTTTATCGAATATTATTTTCAGATTTCAATTTTTTAGGGATATGAGGCTCCCTGAATCATTTTGACTATATTTTGTTAGTCTGCTTTTTTTTTTTTTTTTTTCAACTATTGTAATTTATAAACTAATGTATCCTACAAAATATGTAGAGTTAGAAAGCAATGTCGAAAGGAATAATTAATGTTTATTCTAGAAATAACACGCCAAACAAATAAATACATCAGTAACATTGATAAGGAATTATATAATTTGTATAGACACTAATCAATGGAATATGGATACAGCTCCTCATCTTTTTGCTTCATTTTGAAAATAACGGATTTTGAAACTATTCTATCGAGGATAATTTTCAGGACTTTCAAGCTATGTTTTTGTGACTTTCACAAAAGTTGCTCTATACATTTAACTAACAAAATATGGAAATGAAATTTTAATAGCGTTAACGCATGCGCAGTAAAAAAATTATTTAGTAAACTCGCTTATTTATCATATATTTTTTCTATTTTTTAATTTTGATGACATGGTCTTATGTGCAATGTTGATTATCATATTTTTTGAAAAGAACATTGTGTTTGATGAAGAACCCTTGACAAAAAACTTGAAAAAAAAATTGGGACCGTTTTTATAAAAGCCTTAATTTCTCTACGAGTTTAGATGCTATATTCATAAAAATGAACACAGTTTATTACAATAAGCCACTTAATCATAATCTGCAATTTGAACTCTTTTGCTTCATTAATTTTGACAAGGTTATCCAAAAGATCTCCGTTCTTTTTCAATTTGTTGACGGTCCCCTGTTGGATTTCGGGGAAAACTCTTAGCGAAAATATGTGACTAGTATTATTTTGTTTATACATCAGGAGTTTCGGAGTTACTCCTCATGTATATTTTTAGATATTTAAAAAAATGTCTAAAATAACAAGTGTCAAGATTTTTTTTTTTTTTTTTTTTTTTTTTTTTTTTTTTGCGGTGATTGTAAAATCAGAAAAAAATTCCTCCATCATCTTATAGTATTTGAATAAATGTACATTTTTATTTTATCTTTTGTACAAAAATATTATTTCCAGTTTTTAAAAGTTATACAGTCGGCCCCGCTTAAACGAATATTGACGGTTCCAGAAAAAATACTCGATTAAGCGGGGTATTTGATTAAACGGGGAGACATATAAATGTAATATTTAATGTGTAATAAAATTACAAAATTATTAAATATAGATATTTAATTACCAGAATAAGAAAATCGTTAAAAACGTTAATATACAAACTAAAATAAAAACAAAATGACAAGTAAATACGCAATAGTTAAATGACAGTAAACACATGCATTTTGTTTAAACTACATTTAATGCAGATCGTGTGAATTGACGGCAAATTTTGTTATTAGAAATTAATTTACGTAATTTATACAGGTTTAAAAAAGTAGACGAAAGTGGTTTATGCGAAAATTTTGAGTAAAAAATGGGAGAGATTTTTTTTCGAATGGTATCACAATAATCTTGAGCCTCTAAGTGACAACATATTATTATTAAAGGGCTACTTCGACCACGCGATAGGATTTGCTCACTAATGCTAATCCTATAGAAGAAATTTATAAAGATATCTCTATCGCATTTCAATATTTTTAAATGATCTTTTTTGTAATGAATAGCTGAGATCGATCTGTACAAAGGGCGTCGTTTTTTTAACATTAGGTTTTTATTGCTGATATTTTTAATGAGGATTATTTCAGTTTCGGAGCCGGTTTTGAAAATGAAAGTGTCTCCATTAAAAAAAAAACTGTAAAAAAAATCGAAAAAGTGAAAAAAAAAAGTCCTTTGACAAACGAAAGTAAATAAAATAAAAAATTGATCGAAAATACTCTCCAGTTTATTTCACCATTTTTTAAATTAAATCGAAAAATGAACAAAGAAGGGAACTCATTTGGCCAGTCCGTTATACACCTGCCAGGTCATACACCTGCCAGGCATGCTGGGAGTTCTGGAAATTTATTTTTTGTGTAACAACCGAAAATGACAAAAAATGTGGAGGAAATTCCAATTGAAACGTGTTTTCCCCACCCATTTTTCAAATTGTCTCAATCATTTGTTATTCGATTAAGCGAAGACATTTCGTGAAACGTATTCGGTTAAGCGGGGTAAAATAACATTAGCTCAATGGGATTAAATTCGGTTCCAGAGGATTTATTCGAATAAGCGGGGTCTTCGATTAGCCGTTACTCTATTAAGTGGGGAGGACTATAGTAGCGAAAGTTGCCTATTCAGTTTTTGTCTTCTTTTGTACACATATTTTATTCTTATCAAATTATTACATCTCTTACATTAATGATCAATAAAGTAAAATATTATTTTTTAAAATAGTTTCGTTATAATTATTAAGTACTAGTAAATCGTTATAATTACTATTATTATTTTTACGGTGCTTTTTTTTTCTTTTGTCATTAACCTTTTTTACTGAGTATTTCGCTGAACGCAATATGTTATATTTTTCTGCATAACATTTATCAAAAACGCTACTCTATCGTAAATCTTATCAAGATTATTCTTTTATTATTTCACACAGGGAATTATTTTATGACTTTATGAGAGGGAGACTTTTTAAAGTGTAGATTTAAAATAAATTTTAAATACAGTGAAAAGATTCCATGACCCGGCCATTATGTTACACAGATACACTGTACATGTTTTGTGTCGCTTAAATGCATTTCAGCACCTGTTATAAAGAAGAAACAATTTCAAGAAACAAAAATATCGTCTTTTTAAATTTCTACAAAAGTCCAAATTTGTTTATAACTATAGAGTAAGTAACTTATGTTGCAAATACCGAAATAACCCTGAAAATGGCATAAAGTGTAACACGAATTCTACTTCAAAGTAAAAGACTGGTTTGACAGCGACGAATAAAGAGTTTCGTACAGCTGTCTTTGAAAAGGGCTTGAAAAAAGTCACAAATGGATTGTCTCGCCTTTTGTCATTATCTTAGGAGAAAAGCGGAATCATAAACATACTAAGCTATAAAAGAAGTTTAGTTGCTCTAACCGTAAACAGCATTGTAAAAATAGTGCAAGGTATCAATAGGCATTTGTAAGCTTACTCGATCAATTTATTTTTGCAAATGTGTTTAAAAAAAAAAAAAAACTATATATGTATGGATATTTTACAGGCTTAATTACGTATTTAAGTAAGTTTTGCGATTATTTGACAAGAAAAGAAAAAGAACGAACAGAATAAATTGAGGAACAATTCTAAACTTATTTGTAAAATTTTTGGCTTAATATTTTATCAGTTTGACGGAAGGCTCAATTCTACTTTATTTCGTTTTCTATTAAAATTGCTACATTTTTTTAAATTGTATTACATTCTATAACCACATAGTAGAGGTCTGCACGGGCCCGCACCCGGCCCGACCTGCGGGCCGGGCCGGCGGAATTGTTTCGTATTTGCTAACGGTCCGGGCCGGCAGAATTAGAATGTTTTTTTCAACGGGCCGGCCAAAAAATTGAACGGGCCGTACGTGCCGGGCTGGGCCGATTAAAAAATTTTCGGGCCTACCGGCCCGTTTTGAAGATTTAATCATAAACAATAAAATATAAACCTATTTTCAATGAAAATGGTTTTAACGAGAATAAATATAAATGTGCATCATGAGCCATACTAGTTTGACAGCATCAAATATAAAAATGTAACTTGTGCAGTGTAGCGATCGGCATCGGACAGTTACATTGTGTGTAACCCGTTTTAATATTTTTTAAACTGACTCGTGCAGGGCCAAGATCAAAATTGGATATCAAGGCATTATTTTTCTATATATAGACTTGCCGGACCGAAAGAAGACTTAATTGTTCTCAAGATCTGTAGGGCAGACAACATAATCTGTAAAATTATGAACAGCGATAAAGAGCTTATGTTAGCTTAATTTTTGGATATATACTTCTTGATGGTTTTTAAATTAATTTTTCAATAACGCAAAAGTTTGACACATTTTTACATTAATTTTTAATTGTAAAAATATAAAAGTGATAAGCCTGACTATTGAAGGGATTTGGAATCGAATAGCGTTTTTCATTTTTGGTAAATAAAATACTTGTATAACCTTGTTGAGATATAATAGTTTCTCAAATGGTTGCAAGTTTTTCTCCCTTCCCATGCTATCGCTTCCGGAAATTCTATTCAAAACGCTAACTATGACAATATTTTATTTGCTTGCAGTGATCTTACATTGCTTGTATCAAAAAATGGATAACGCCATTCGTTTATATAGTTTCTGAATAAAGACACCTGCTAATATTACGCATTTCTGAGAAAAAAATGAATTTAGAAATGTATCAGAAAGGAGCTTCTTTGAATTAACGTATGAATTTGGATTTAAAATCTTTAATAAAATGATATAGAAATATTTTTATAAATCTTTCTTTATTAAACAGCTTCAAAAGTTACGATGTTTTTAAATTTCTTTTTTTTTCTTTTATTCTAAGCCATATTAATCTTTTAATGAATCTTTATTTGAATGTTGAAAGCCTAAGAATCTTAGTAATCATTAATGTTCTAATGTGTATTTCCTGTAAAATATACTGTAAAATCATCCCATAGATATGTATGCAGTACTCTTTTAAAAAAATCTTAATTATATGAAAAAAATCTGAATTTTTTAGAAATAGTAGAAATTGTAACGGGCCAAAATGGGCCGGGCCGGGCCTGTTTTCCCTGATTTCTCTACGGGCCGGGCCGGACCTAAAATATAAAAATTTGAACGGGCCGGGCCGGGCTCGGGCCGAACTTTTGAGTTTTACAACGGGCCGGGTCGAAAAACTTTCCCTATGGGCCGGGCCAGGCCCGGGCCTGGAAATTCCGGCCCGTGCAGACCTCTACCACATAGCATAGGCTTCATGAAGTGTATCATAAAAATACTTCAATTTGCTTTAGATATATACAGTTGTGAGACAATGAGATACTTGAACAAAGTAATTGCTCAGTTCACCCCCCCCCCATTTTTTTAGATAATTCATTGATACAACAAGGGAAAATATTAAAAGATTAAAACCTTCTCGTGAACAGCAGATCAATGTAATGTCAAATACTATTGTCTTACAATGAAATTAGAAACCATGTAAGATGTTTAAATTCCGATAGTTTATTTTTCTAAGAATTTTGATAGTTTATTTGTTTAGAAAACTTGATATGTGGTCAATGTAATGAAAAGAATAAACATCTGGAAGTAATTTTATTATACAATGATTTCAAGACTTCATAAAAGATTGCTTTTTTAGAGCAAGATAAAAAAAAAAATGTGAAAATGAGTAAGCTAGCAGCAGCAAAATATTGTTTCTGCAATTTCTTACTTTTTTTTTGCATTTTGCAATGAAGAAAGACTTCTTTAATGAAGACTTAAAAAAAGGTGTATGGTTAGTTTATTTTTTTATAATATATACATTAAAAATTTAAATTATCATTGCCATAATGCTAAATTTTAATAAAATTAAAATCGTGAAAATAGCATTATTTCTTTCTTTAGTATCTTATTCCTTACTTTTTAGAGTAATTTGCAGGAAAAATGCTATGACATGAAATAAATGTTACCAAAAACATTGGAATCTAATAATAAATACCTTTAAATTGTCTGTATAATATAATAATTGTCAGTGGAAAACTTTATTCTCCCTGTCCAACAGTCAAAAATTTCTAATAATTTTAAACTTATTTTTTTTAATCAAAATTCATAAAATGTAAAAGCAATAGTATTAAAATACATAGAAAGCAAATAATCATTTCATATTCCTGTGAATGAGTAGTTTCTTGCAACATAATTTACTATGCAACGACTTTTTTTTTTAACTGTAGCGTTGTGAAAAATCGAATCAAAACGCAATTTTTGTCGCCTTATTCATGGAACAGAATCTGTCTTTTAAAGCAAATGTACACTACTAAGCAAATCTTTCTTTTTTGTAACATAGAAAGCTGTAAATTATATTGCAAATAACACTTTTTTTAAGCAGTTAATATTTGTAAACAATTTTAATATTGCTTCTTAAGTAACGTTTATTAATGCTACTCTTAAATTCCAAGTAGCTGTTATACCTCATAAAGTCATTTTTTTTTAACCTCTTGCGTCGCGGTGATATATCTGTGAAACCACTTTATTTTAATTCACAAACACAATATTGGCATCGGAATTTTGATTTAAAAAAAAATACAATTTTTTGAATGCGTGAAATATAGCGCTTTTTTTTCTTACTTACAAATAAAAAAAAATTTCAAATTCCGGTGGCAGTCATTAATTTCAACACTTAAAGAATGAATTTTCCCTGCGCCTCAAAAGGTCAACTTAGACATGAATCGGAGCCGTAGCTAAGGGGGCGCTATGGGCGGCTCAGCCCCCCCTAAAATATTTTGAGCCCCACTCCCCTGGAAAAGATTCCAAGGTCACCAAATGAATTTCTGTTCCGAAAATTCAAATGAAATTCTGTTTAAAAATCTAATTTAGTTTTGAGACCCTTTCACAGTTTTGCAGAGTTACTAAATTGTATCTAAAATAAGTGTTTCAACACTCCCTTATCCTATTTGTACATATGAAGCTAACATGATGTTTAATTTTGCACCACTTATACACTCAAAATTTTCATCATCATATACATTTTTTAGCATAAAATGAAGTTATTACAACAGTTTAATATGAAACATAATACCTACAATGTGAATATGCACTAATTTACCTTTCTGCGTCAGTAAGAGAGAGAAATTATGAGCCCCCTTACAATTTCTTGAGTCTCCCCCCTCTTGTTCACTTCTAGCTACGGCCCTGATAAGAATTGTTCAGGTGTTCTTAATTAGAAATCATGGAAACGGTAAGCTTTTTCCATTTTTCGATAGAAGAGCCATGTTCTTTGTAATGTAAACATTATTTGTTGTATCAGGTGGGTCAATGGAAAATCTTTTTGAATAAAGAACCTTGTTTAGAACAATGTTAAAGGTCTTTCTTTCAAATATAATAAATTATGAATAGACATTTCTGATAATATATATAGAGAAAAAATGTAGTATAAATAAACTCATCACTACCTTATATTAAATATTTCGGATAAGAATGAACAGAAGAACCATAATTTCTGGTGTATAATCCTTGAATGAAACAATTATTTTTCGATTCAGGGATTTTTTTAAATAAAATGCAACATTTTAAATTGCTATTAATATTTGGCTTCTATAACAAAGTAAAATTTCTGGGTACAGAAAGAATTGTTTCATCCGCGGATTACGATTACACACCGGAAATTGCGGTATGTGGAGGGAGATTTGAGCTACCATACATCAAACTGACATTTCAAACACGCCTCTCCCTTTAATGAGCGTAGAAAAGAGGAAAACAAGAAATGGTCGAGTTCACTTTAAAAAATACTCCCCTTTTTTCGTCAGGTTTTAACGATAGTAAGATTTTCTCTGTCGCCGGTGTGAAAGAGTTAATGTTTCCAGCTGCTTTCTCATGCAGTATTTTCTGGTCATTTGTACCTTTTTTAGAGGCTATTATAAATCTAACAGTTATTTTTATCAAGATTACTCATAAAAACCATAAAAATTTTATATTTTATTGAGCTTACAATGTTTTTAACTAAGCCGGCGTATACTTTTAAAAACTGATAAATTATAATAAGCACAAATCATTTGATTGAGTTTATGCTTGACAACTATGTAATCATCCTGCTTTGTCCGATTCATTTGCTTTTTTAGAGCAGTGAGTGTTTATTTTTTACTCAAAGTAGGTACTTATAAAAATAAATAAATAAATAAATAAATCCAACTTTTTAAATAGCAATTTTTCATCTTTTGATGAATAAAACTAACAAAAACATGCATTTTTTACTTTTAAAACAGCAAATAGTGTGTGACGATTACATAAAATATTTAATTTTCTAATTAATTTTCTAATAAATATTCATAATTTGTGAAAATTAGAGACTGTAGTCACTCCCCTACCTTACATATGAAAAGGGAATGACCACAGAAGAATGACAAAAATTAAGGTTAGCTTGTATATTATCTTAACTATATACACAAAATTAAATTGCACTTAAAATAAACTTTAAAAACTTAATACAAGTAAGGCTAAATCGTTGATTCAGCATTCTTTACAAAATTTAGGTATAAAAGAGAGACAGGGTAATGACAGTCAATAAAAATACTTACCAATGTGTAACTAGAAATCACCAAGTTTTACTTGTAAAAATTAATGCTGCAAAAAAGAACAGTTTAAGATATCTTTTCTGATGATGTCATTGTTCACAGATGAAATTCTGGATTAATATAAGTGTTGCCACAGCTGAGAATCATTATTTTCATTTTATGTTAGGGGAATGACAACAAAACCAATGGATATTTTTTATTATTTTTTAAAAAAATACAAAAAATGAAAAGCTTTTATTTTTTAAAATTTTAGAATTCTATGATATTGTTTAATAATTTAACCAACAAAAAAATTACAAATATATTCGGATAGTCAGTTTTGAGAACTACTTTTGTGTTAAGGCGGTGACAGGGACACACAAGGGAATGACATTTTTACAACATATAAAATTATTTAACTGTTTTTTATTTATTAATAGTATGTTTTATTCTTTTAAACATACATAAAAACATGTAATTAAAGTATTCTAGCATTTATTTAATTTTCATACAAGTTTATTCATTATTTTTGAAGCAGGGACAAAAATATCGCTGTTTAGATAAAATGACCCATATATATGTGTCAACATTTGAAGGGAGGGTGATTTGGGGGTCTGGGGGTCATGATCGGTGAAAATATACCAAAAGTTTCTGGAAGTGCTTTCCTCCGGACGGCTGCAATAGATAGCATTTTACTTTTTGTAATGAAAGCTACCTAAAATAACCATGGGAAAAAAAACGTTCTGTTTACTATATTAAGTTCTTTTGGTTTATAGAAAATAAACGAGTTATGAGAAAAAGCTATATTTATGTGAACTGTTCACATGTGTCATAGTCTCTCTCATACATATTGGCTGTTATTTATGTCTATGATTTAACATTTAGCTGATGTTACCGGTGTCAAAGACCAATGCTATTTTTAATTTTTATTATTTAACTTGTATCCTTTAGTTTAACTACAAAGATTATCAAAAATTTTTTTCGTTTGTTACTTGATTACCGCAGGAGAGTGAACTGGAGAATTTGAATTACAACAGTCCTCACAAAAATTTTACTACAAAAATAATATCCTATTACTTAAATTCGCCTTTTATTCATAAAAAGGAAAAATTTTAAAGATCTCTATTCTGGAGTTATGTCGCAATTTTTGTCACATGAGTTCAAATTAATGAATGATATCCTCACATGCTAAGTTACATCTCGCGTACGTGAAGCATAAATTACTCAGAATGTTTTAGTATTTCACGACTATTTTTTTACGTATGAAAGTGTAGTTTAAATATTCTTCAAAATATGGCAATCTATTTATTTATTTATAAAAAAAAAATATTAACCATTCTTTTCTCATTTAAAAAGTGTGCGTAATATAGTTAGAAAAATACATGCATAGAGACTGACAAAAAATAAATAATCCATGAAATCTTGCATATTTATTAACAAAATTTCTATCTTAAGTTTTTAAATATGAATTAGATAATAATACATGATAAGACACTTTGTGGGATTTGAAGAAATATTGTATAAATGTGAATCGACTATTGATTCATTAAACGTGTTTAACTATGATTCTCTTTGATCCATGTGTGTTTACGGAATCACTATAACCTAACTTAAAATTAATTGCTTTGCATTTAGTTGATAGAATCAATTGCATTTAATTGACAACAGCTTAACAGTGGATATTTGATAGAACGTAGTGGATTATCTAGGATTCGTAAGATCTTGAAATTATATGATATAACCCATTACTTTACATTTAGTAAAACATATACTTTCTTATTAATGTATGAAAATGAAAATTATTTTTTAAGATAATTGATAAAATTGTAACAAATTATGTTTCAAATAATGCAATGATTCATTTAAATATAGACAGTGATGGCTTACAGTTTTTTAAGGTGAAAACTAGAGAACTTAATTTTTGTAAATTTCAAATTATGCTATTACAGAAAAATACAAAATAGTTACAAAATTTGCATATTGAATGCATTTCAAGCTATATATTTTTTTATATAGCTGTTTATATAGCTGTATTTTGAGCTGTTAATAGAATCATGTCGCTATTATCAAATAAAATATGTTAGGAGGAACTGCGTAATTAATGAAAATGACAGAACTAAACTTAATACCGTAAAATTTTTGAACAAAATATTTTTGAACCGTCCAAATTCGTTTTACTGATAAAATTCTTTAATATGAAATTTAATTGTGTCGGTTTAAAAAATGAATTTGCTTTGACATTGAATAAAATTATATATCTTTACTATGCTTATATTAAAAATTTTTAATATCAAGCAAGTAAATAAATAATAATTATGTAATATATTATATACATAACTTATTGTAATTTATCTCAAGATAAACTAGTCGACGTGCAAACCAAATTTAGATATGAAATAATTGACTAATTAAGGTAAAAACACTAAACGAAACTAGGTGTAGGGGGATGTAGTCTAAAACGATCCTCTTAAGGAAAACACTTGTGTAAAATAACATAATTTGTACAAAAGCAATTTACAGGATACGTTTCGAAGTGGAAAATATAACATCTCATCTTCGGCTACTGTAAACACATATACATAAAGAGGCTAAGTCAAAAATGAACAAAAAGAGGAAAGAAGAAGCTTACAAAAAGTACGACAAGTCGTATTAGCTCTAATTAAAATCACAAAGAAGCACATGCAGAATTAAAAATTGTCACTGCAATGATTAAAAATTTTACTTGCAACATGGCCGCCCTTTTTAGGTCGCATCACTAAATGGCGTCAAGAAATATAAGAAACTTAACGAATGCAATTCACATCTAAAAGCTTTCCCTATCCGTCATATTTTTACACGTGTAAGACTGTATATCTAATGAAAATATGAAAATTTGTGTTTATCTTATAATAGATTATATAAAACCGAATTTTTTAAAAGAATTCTTTTAAGAAGCGTAACGCAATGATTGCTTGCCAATGATCCTTCTTCAATAGGCAAAACTAATGCATGTGTTATTCTTTATGTACCATGATCTGTCATTAAAAAAACATACACGGATCATTTTGCCTGCTTGGATCATTTTAGACTATCATCCCCTATTTAAGTATTATTTAATTAACACACTACCTCCATTTGTGCTTATAAGAGTTTTGCTTTCTCCGTGGCTTTGCAAAATGTTTGATGTTTATCTGGAAAGTTTCCAAGAGATAAAAAGTAAAAACTTTAAGTAAAAAAGTAAATTCTTTAATTTTCAGTATTTTAATCGCAACTATTCTAAAATAATTATCATTTATCATAGAGGCCTGTATCTGAATATTTTCTCGATATCACCCACCGGAATAGATAAGATATCCTTATGCCGGGTCTTTCTTTAAAATAAGTAATCCTCGAAACAAAATTAGGTTCAAACCAAAGATAATGTAATAAGCAGCGTGATTTAAATGTACGTAGTGTGTTATAACAGAAATTTCAATTCTGAATTGTAATACACTCTCTAAAACACACTATCTACTAGTAAGTACATGGACATCAATAATTCAAAAAGAAAAATAACATTTCTAGGCATTCAGTTGTTAGTAGAGCCATCACGGGAAGCAATTACAGTAGCAGTCGTCCTGGGCATATTTTGCTTTCTACAAGTCCGTCTGAAATAGCTAGATGCATTTTCTTTTAATTTAACTTGGAGAAGACAGACAAGTTCGTTTGCTGATTCTGGACAGTTATCGCACCTCTTAATACAGCAATTCAACTGCTGGCACAGGCTTTCAATTGGTGATTCGATATGTGATCTGGACATATCAGTCCAGTCAACAATCACATTATTTTCATACAAACCATTGTTTCACCTTGCAACGTTACCACGGACTGTGTCATCCTAAGGTCTATCATATAAACATCGGTCAAACCCATAAAACTACGTAGAAAGTAGACTGTGCAATAGGCCCCATTCCTTAGCTTATTATGAATTGGGTCCAAAATTACTAGAGGAAAAGAGGAAACAATCTTCGGATTATGATTACTCCTTCGTCGAACCTAACTGTGGTCGCAATGTATTCTTGTAAAAGGCATTTTCCAGGCAGGAACTAGACATAGATCCTACCATCCAATCGGTAGTGGTTGAAGCTTGTTTCTTCACTTTTTAGTACCCGTTTCATCTGTTGAAGTGTTTTGAACTACCTTAACCAAAAAGTTGGCTACTTTATCAAAGGATTATGGGCGGCAGCACAATCATGAAAATGAATCTTGTGAACTTTTAGACACATGGTAATTATGGAAACCACACACCAAGACACCTGTACAAACCCTTGACATATATCTACCATTCTTTATTTTTATGGATCTCGGGCTTTGGATATTTCTCGATAATCCTCGATAAACTTCTATTTCTGAACATTGAGCCAGAGCAAAATACAACTCCGTAAATATGTCGAGTAATACATTAAGGATGAGCGATCGGTTTACGTTTCGCTTCAAACTGCTTATTTTCCGATTTATTTTTTAATTCACTTTTACTTTCAAACTCATCAACCTCCCAGATTCCCTTATTTAGAAACTACACAAGGTGCCGTGACTGTCGATTCTTTGATAAAGGCAGAAAATATTGCAAAGAAAGCAATCAAAAACTGCATTTTGAACAGATTTTTCTGAAGCTGATGATTTGGGAACGAAAAAAAAATTGTCATACTGAGAAGATAATTGTTTATAAATCCAATTCTAATGAATGGAGCATAAAATGAGATCACGTGACACCTTGTATGTCTCTTCAAAAATCCCCTCAGCAAGTTTTATGTTTCTACTTTTAAAAATATGTCTGGAATTGTATCGGAAAATTTCGAGCTGTTGAAAGTTAAAAGCGTTTTTTTCGGATACACCCTTAAGGTGTTCAGAATCCCTGATTAATCTTATCTTAAACATTTAGTGTAAAATTTTCCTTAATGAATCCGAGCACATTCGCAATTCAACTAGGCAAAAATTTATGCTTTTAAATTCACGTTTGCTTTATGCTTTATATTTCTTTTAAAAATGTTTATACCATTGATAAAATATTAAAATTTCTGTAAAGGAAGGTCGTCTTGAAGCAGTTCAGAATCGGCCATTTTTGTGGTGCTGATAAAAAAAATAGATATTGATAAAAATTTAAATAAAAATGCATATATAGTTGGGTTTTTTTACAATTTACAAATAAAAATTACCGCTAGTCCTTCTGAAAGAATAAATAATTGTTTCAGATTTAAAGAAAAAACAAAATTCTATACTTACTATGGACAAATTCTGTGAGAATTTGGAAATACCGTGATATTAAAATACACTGCGATATAAATCTTGTACAAAAACGACTGTGCAAATTTCAGGTAATTAATGTCATAATATAAGTATGAGAGCTGTAAGTTGCTTTTATCAGAAATGGTGAAAAATATTACTGCTGACTGGAAAGGTATTTAATTCAATATTGTTGTACAATACAATGCACTAAATAAAATATTTTTTTACTGTCAGTTTAAAATGCAAACTAAAAGTATTTTCCTATTTTATGAGCTACATGTATTATTTAAAAAAAAATATTTTTCTTATTTTTCTTATCCTATGTATATGCGGGGTGGCAACCATGTTTCAGATGCATAAATTATCTTTGAAAAATTAAGTTCACTTTTTCAACTATTATAAATATAACGCTATCTATCAAATTGCGTATTCCATTGTTCAAAATATATTTTATTCGGCATTATTGAACCAAATGGTGAAATATTTACAATGATTTTATTATAAGACATTTTTCATCTCTTCTTTCACATAAATCCTTTGTTCGGATGACCTATTTTGAATAGATGTTTTAAAGAATATTTGAGATTGAATTGGTTATACAAAGAAGTACTGTTCTTTTAAATTGTTTGATTTGTGCTTTGCAATTTTCTGAAAAGTAAATTACTGAATGAGAGAATTTCATTAAAACAACACAATTATACATGAAGGATTTATTTTGCTTTAATTTTTTTATATATATTTGCTTTACAATTTTTTAAGCTTCTGAAATAAATATTTTCTTTGTTAAATTAAAACAATAAATATTACTATGCTAGCTTTAAATTTTTTCCTATTGCATTTGCTTGACAATCAAAGCAAGAAAATAACATTTTATAAAGCCTATTTTGAAAAAAGAAGCATAAAAAACTGTAAGTTACAGGAGTGACAATTGTTAATACTGCCTGAAGAGATAGTTAATACAACATCAAATATTGAAAACTGTAAGTTTTATTTATCAGAAGTCGTGAAAAATTATACTCCTGTCTTCAAAGGTAATTTAATGTCATTGTACTATACAATGAATTAATAAAAAAATTTCCCCATCACATTAAAATGCAAACAAAATAATTTTTCATATTTTATGACTTGCATGTATATGTTAAAATAAACAATTTTTTTAAGTTCAATACCCTGTTATATGCATGGCCGAAACTATGTTTGACATAGATTAAATATCTTTGGAAAATTAAATTCTTGTTTCCAACTACTACAAATTTAATGTTATCTATCAAATTGTATATTCCATTGTTCAAATATGTATTATTCGGCATTTTTGAATCAGATGGTGAAATGTTTTCACTGTTTTTATAAATAGACATTTTTCATCTCACCGTATTCCATGAATATTTTACTTGGATGTCCTATATTGAATAGATATAGTAAACAGTGGTTGCTATTGAAATTGTTGAACAAAGAAATACTGTTTCTTAAATTGTTTGTATTGAGCTCTACAATTATCAGAAAAATAAATTTCTGAATGTTATAACTTCATCAAAAAGACACAATTACACACTAAGGATTTATTTTGCTTTACTGTGTTTTTTCAACTTGTCGTACAAATATTTTCTTTGTTAAATTTAAACAATAAATACTGCTATTCTGGCTGTATTTTTTCACTATTGTATTTGCTTTTCTTTTCAGCACAAGAAAATTATATTTTATTAAGCCTCTTTTCATTTTTAGAAAAATCAAGTATGAAAAATTGTAAATTGCAGAAGTGAAAAAATTACTACTTCCTGGAAAGGTTGTTAATACAACATCGTTGTACAATACAATGTATTCAAAAAATTTATTTCTCGAATTTGAGATCGAAATATATTGAGATCGAAATGGTTGAACAAAGAAGTCCTGCTTTTTTTAAATTTGAAGAGTGCAATTTTTTGAAAAAAGAATTACTAAATGAAAGAACACCATTAAAAGAACACAATTATACATAAAGTATTTATTTCTGCACTTTTTTTCAGCTTCTGGAACAATACTTTCTTTGTTAAATTAAAACAATAAATATTGCTGTATGCTGTCTGTAAAATGTCCACTAATTCATTTGCTTGTCATTCAGAGCAAGAAAAATATATTTTTATAAAGATTACTACATTTTTAGAAAAACATGACATACATGTAAATTTTCAACGAAACAGATAAAATTATTTTTTCTCAACTTTACTATCCTTTATATATGTATGGCCGCAACTGTGTTTGAGATATGTAAAATATATATGAAAAATTAAATTTACGTTTCCATCTATTACAAATTTAATGCTATATATTTAATTGCATATTCCATTGTTCAAAACTTATTTTAATCGGCATTATTGAATAGAATGGCAAATTGATTTCAATGTTTTTATATAAAGACATTTTTAATCTCACTGTATCGCACAAATCCTTTATTCGGATGACCTATATTGAATAGATGTAGTAAACAATGGTTGAGCATAAAAGTTGTTGTGTTTTTTAATTTTTTAATTGTTTAAATCGTGCTTTACAATTTTCGCCCCTTAATTTTATTATTCTGTATATATACATGACCGCAACTTTGCTAGAGATATACAAAATGCCTCTAAAAAATTTAATTCGAGTTTCCAGCAACAACAAATTTAACGTTATTTGTCAAATTGCATATTCCATTGTTCAAAATATATTTTATACAGGATTATTGAACCAAATGGTGAAGTATTTTCAATGCTTTTATTTAACCCTTTAACGTTCATTGGTTTCGCCACGAAGCCACAAAATTTTAATTCCGATACGCAACACTGACACCGGTATTTTTATCTAAAAATATCCCTTTTATTTTGTATGTGATAAATCACGTTTTCATATTTAGAAATATATGTGTTCTTTATTACCGGTGTCACTCATTTATTTCGACACCTTAGCAATGAAAATGCTATGATCATTAAAGGGTTAAAGACATTTTTCATCTCCCGGTATCGCATAAATAATTTATTTGTATGACCTATATTGAATTGATGTATTAAAAATTGGTTAAGATTGAAATGGTGGAAGAAAGATATAGGGGAAACTGGGGCACATTGATACATCCCCTGTACAGCACACAGGGTCATTAGAGGAAGTTTCACAACAGCTCCAAAAGGTGATACTAGTGAAATTAGCTACATACAGAAAGTTTTGGAATGATTCAATTGTTTGATGAAATAGGATGGGTGATTAATTGTTTTTGTAGGTCAAAAGTAAATATGAGTTGTACAATTGAAATGGTATTATACAACTGTTCCAGTATTTTCAATCGAAAAGAATACCCTCCCTGGCAAGTAGAGCTACTCTTTATCAGTTCCTCATTCTTTATTAGTAGATAAATTATGAAGTGTTGGATTTGCGACTCATTTTATTCAAAATGGCTGTATGGGGCACATTGATATAGTCTTTGTCGGGGCACATTGATACAACCTAAATTCTTTTCTAGTCTTTTTTTTTCATTATCTTTTAATTTTTTTTAACATACACTCCTTAATTCAATCATTTTTCGTCAAAAATTTCTAGTATTAGTTTTTATTGAAGTGAAATAGCTCTAATTTCTTAAGAACATTTTATAGTATTTTTGCAAACAGAAGACGTACAAACCTACACAATATCTAGTGCTAGTAGAATTAACAAAAGAAATGGACGGCAGCCTGGCAAATATCAAATTTATATCGATTCTCCAGAGAAAAATGTATTATCGACATGAGAAATGATAAGTAAAAGAAACAAGCTGCAGAACAGTACAGGATAATTATATTATAAACATAATTTTTAATATAATTACCCTTTATTTTCTGTTTGTAAACCGATTTACAAACAGAAAACCTGGTAATTCTTTCACCTTTCCTAAGAAAGAAGATAATTCTGGGGTTAAAGTGCCAGATATGACAAAGTTACCACAGCCAACAAACAGACAAAAAACAGCCAGAACGTCAGGTCATTATACATTTCATTTTGATTGCTTTAATATCGCTTACAAATAAATTGTGTGCGATTTTAATGTCTATAAATATATGTAAAATGGTTTGCTAACTATTTTCTATGAAAAATATGCATTGGTGTTATTTTGTCTCCATTTTTCCTAGACGTGTCAAAGTGTATCAATCTGCCCCGGGTATGGGGCACATTGATACAAATTACTTTTTTTGATTTTTTTAAAAATTACTTGCAAAAATAATATATGAAACAACGGTTGTACATTTTTATAACATACTACACAGGTTTTGTTGACATTACATAGAAAAATAACTTGAAATTTCTGCTTTCCAGACACCAAAAATTTTTTTGAAAAAAGCTGTATCAATGTCCCCCAGTTCCCTCTACTGTTTTTTTTTAATTGTTTGAATATTTCTTTAGAATTTTCTGAAAAACAAATTATTCAATGATAGAACTCCATCCAGTCACTACAATTATATATTAAATATTTATTTTGCTTTACTACTTTTTATTTTACTTCTGAAACTAATATTTAAACTAATTTAAATTAAAACGAGAAATAATTCTACGTTGACTGTAAATTTTTTCCTACTCTATTTGCTTGTCATTTAGAGCAAGAAAAAAAATTATAAAGCCTCTTTATATTTTTAGAAAAACAAAGAATGGAAAACTGTAAGTTACAGTGCTGAAAAATATTACTTCTGCCGGGAGAGGTAGTTAATACAACATCAAGTATGAAAAACTGTAAATTGCATTTATCAGAAGTCGTGAAAAATAATACTACTTTCTGGAAAGGTAATTTAACACCGTTGTAAAATACAACGCATTCATTAAAATATTTTCCCCATCACTTTCAAAAGAAAACGAAAAGGATATTCATGTTTTATTGCTTACATGTACATTTTAAAAGAAACATATATATTTATTACCCTGTTACAATCATAGCCCTAAACTGTGTTTGAGACATGTAATATGTCTTTAAAAATCAAATTCACGTTTCGAACTACTACAAAGTTAACGCCATCTGTCAAATTGCATATTCCATTGTTCAAAATATAATTTATTCGGCATTATTGAATCAAATGGTGAAAATGATTTCATTGTTTGCATCTCGCCGTATCGCACAAATCTTTTTTTTTGGATGTCCTATACTGAATAGATATAGTAAACAATGGTTGAGATTGAAATGGTTAAAAAAAAAAAAGTGCTGGTTTTTTTTTTTTTTTTTTTTTTTGTTAATTGTTTAAATTGTGCTTTATACATCTTTGCAAAATGAATTATTCAATTAAAGAACTTTATAAAAAGAATACTATTATATATTAAAGATTCATTTTACTTTTCCACTTTTTATGCTTTTGAAACAAATATTTTCTTTGTTAAATTAAAACAATTCATATTACGGTGCTGGCTGGAAATTTTAGACTATCGTATTTCCTCGTCATTCAGAACAAGAAGAATATTTTACAAATAATATTATATTTCTGGAAAAATGGAAATCATTTTCTGGTGTTTTCGCATGTATAATTAAATGTATGCGTAAATGTTCACAATTAAAATATACTACTTTAATCCTTTGAGATCTGATGGCCGTATTTTCTCCCACTTAATTTTAATTCCAAAACTTCACAATGGCACTGGAATATCGGACCATATTTAGTTGAAAAAGATTAAATGCACATTTTTTTCCGTGTGTATATGGTAAATGGCATAGTTTTCTTTTCAAAATAGTGGTACCGATGTTACATTTGGAATTTGGAAAAAATTTACACACCAGAGCTCACAGGGTTAAAATCGTTTACAGACAAAACAATTGGTCCTTAAAATGTGAATATTTGCGAAAGACATTATAAAAGAATCCGAATTCTTTTCAGAAAAAAATAATTAAAATTTCGCCCCCTTTCCCAGACGACAGTTGGGAATTGGGAAACAGTTGTTTATTAAATTACACATATAGCATTGCAATAATTTAGAAATTTTACTTAATAAATTAACGTGATTCTAAAAAAGAGAATTTACAACATATTTCTAGCGTACTTCTAATCACAGTGGTCAGCTGTGGAAAATGCAATTCAAATGGTACCTGAAAATGCATTATGAAATAACTAATAAACATTCCAGTTAAGTATACGTTTAGTATACAAAATGTATACTCAATAACTAATAAATGTTCCATCAACTCGGAGAGAGTATTTGGACAAAACTAACAAAAACGTTTTTCTCTTAACTTTCGCAAATGCAACGTATTTTTGAGATAAATATAATCGCTATTGAAATAATTAGATATCAATCCGAGTCTTTGTAAAGTTGAAATATCAAAATATCTTGATTAAGATTCGAGTTTCTTTACACTATACAACTGTAATCATATTAATAAACACAGGAACTAATAACAACACAAGTAACATAAATCATTTTATCATTCAAATCGACGTCTTCTAGCCCGATCATGTTAATTACATAGGCATAGACACGCATCCAAATTCATTCTGAAGTTTTTCCATCGTGTCAGGACAATGACAGTCCGAAATCCTGAATAGTGATTATTTTCTTCCATAAAGTAATTGAATTGCAACAGGTATAATTTTGCCTTACATTTGAAATGGCGATATTTCACTGTTTTCATATTTTTGTGAGTAATCATGATTTCATATTATTGTCTGTAAAGGTTGAACTACTATGAAAAGTTTTGACGAATGAAACAAATTTTCAATTTTATCGTTCTAAACTTCCTGAAATGTCACATGCATCCCCGTTCATTATTTTATTACTCTGTTTTATCTATTCTTTGCAAAATTCGAATGATTTTTGCATTTCTGAATCAGATTCGTGTTTAGTAATTTTTTTACAAAATTCTAAAAGTTATAATGCTTTAATCTTATTTCATATTTTATTTATAAGTCTTTGGATCATGTCTTACAATTCCATTAATAAATAGAGTTCATTTAATAATTCTTGTTAAAATTAAAAACGTTAAAATTTTATTTATTTTGCCTCTGTATGCTTGCACAGTGTTCGCACAGGTCGAAAAAGATTCCTCCCAAAATCAACAGAAACAGAATGGCAGAAGGAGAATATTGTTTCTCATATAACAGAGATCTTCTAACAGAGTCAAATAATGAGATTTTTAAACAGATTGTTCTTTTCTTGGACTAACGGTCTATTTTTTATCTACAAATTTTTCGATTTTTTTCGAATATTTTACGAAACATGTATTTTTAGTTCTTTTTTTCAATATTTTCGAGGAATGCATTTTTGAATTCCAATCCTGAGAGTTCTAAGAAAATCTGACAAAAATGATGCCAGATTCTAAATTCTCATTCCTTTTGTAGCGTGACAGTGTGCTTTTTTTTTAAATTTTCGATTTTTTCAATAATATATATATATATATATATAAATTCTAAAGTCTATAATTTCTAGTTTCCACAAGTAAATATTTTATACCACCCAAAGTTATTGCACCATCGACTTGCATTTTTTTTAATGTGTGTCTAAACATTGGCTAACTATTTGTAGAAGATAGAAAAAAATCGGTTGAATGGATAATGGTATATGCCGGTCGAAATTAATATATAAGCAATTAAGAATAAACAGGTTATATCTCACCGATTTTTAGGTATTTACACTTTTTTAGGTCTTTCTTTAAACAGAATTTAAGAGTATTTAAAAATTTGAAAGAATTTATTGAATACTTTTAAAAAAATTCATTTCCATGAAAAATTAATTTTTTTCCGAAAAAAAAAAAAAATAATAATAATAATTTGCGATGATGAAACAAAGCAATTGCAAGAAATCTATTGAAGAGTGTTTTTGGCATCATGCCAAAAGCAAGTTGCTTCTCTTATAAATTCAGATTATTTTAGGGGACTTTATTTATCAAATTTTATTTCTGCCTAAATATGTATAGGTATATATATGTGGTATTTTGAGTGCGGAGGACGAGAATATTTACTAAACATGCTTACACTAGGCTGGGAGAACGGTTTCATGATTTTTATTGAGATACCCGGGCTTAGCCGGGTTACCCAGTTAGTTTATACATAAATCATGTCTTACTACTCAAGTTATAATTTATAATTAATGTAAATGATAATCTATGTAATATTCTCTAATGGTTACAGACATACACACACATATATATACACTCATGTCCATAAATTAAGGATAGTTCAGAATCACATAGAAATCAAAATCTGAAGTAAAAATTTCACTTGCATAATTATCACATACATCTATCTTCAAGACTAATATGCAAATTTTAGAAAGCCACCAGATGGCACCGATAGCATGCCACAATGGCGAAAGTGTGAGGGAGTCATATATAAGGAAACGGTGGCAAAGAAATAAAACAATTAACAATCGTTTTCTAAGCCTCTGAAAGCCCCAAACCGAACAGTTATGACACAGAGGTCACATGTGGATGATATTTTACGTGGTAGAATTATTGGCCGTCTGGAATGTGGGCGTACTCAAATGGAAGTATCCGAGGAACTTGGAATCGCCCAAAGTGTAATATCTAGACTTCGGCAGCGATTCATTGATGATGGAAATGTCAGTAGACGTTACTATACAAGTCGTCCCCGAGTTACAACAACGAATGAAGACCGTTATTTGTCAGTAACTGCCAAAAGAAAAAGACGGAACACAGACGTGTTTTGGGAGCTATCTTTTGCCACGAGTACGACTGTTTCAAGGCGTACCGTGTACAGACGTTTGGGAAGTATTGGTCTATATGCTCGCAGACCTGTAAGATGTATTCAGCTCACGACAACTCGCTGTCGCCTGCGTTTAGCCCGGTGACATTTTCAGAAAGAATCACGTTTTCAGCACCTTATCGCCAGAACAACGATTGGCGCGGAGATGAAGTCAATGCCACCCACCCTTTCTTGTTTGTGACGTCAAACGCCTAACGAATAGCAACCCTTCCTTCTGCAAAGAGATCGCGCTTATTGTTCATTTCTTTTTTCCGTTATCAAGCAAAGATTATAATATGAGGAAATGTTATTCACCGTTGTTTACGATTAAAAAATAGCTTAAAATAAAGAGCTTTTTCAGATTAAAATGCTTTAAATTTCACAAAACATCTAAACATAGGTTTCCCCCCCCCCCCAATTCAAAAATATTATTTACTTAACTCGCTATGTTCGAAGAAATTGAGAAGTTAATGAAAAACAGTAGTAAAGATTCTCTTGTAATAAATATAATAATACATTTTATGACACATTTGAACTTAGTTTATTTTGTGTTTGCCAATGAAGCTAGCTGAACGTTTCCGCTTTCGCCAACTCACCAAGGCTGGTGCTCAAAACGTGATTCTTTCTAAAAATGCAGCCCGGTGTAAAGAACATGCAATGTGGACATCATCACAGAAGGCTTGTGTAAAATTTTCCGACGAGTCCAATTTTAGCTTGCAGTCTGATTCACGTCTAATTTTCATATGGAGAACGCCAGGCACCCATTACCACCAAGGCAACATCATTAAACGGCATTGCTACGGTAGTGCAGAATTGCTCGTTTGGGGTGGAATTATACTGGGCTCCAGAACAGATCTACATGTTCAAACCGGAAACATATCAGGCCAAATTTATCGGGACATTATTCTGGAAGAACATGTGCGTCTGTTTAAAGGTGCTATGAACTCAGAATTTGTGTTTAAGGATGATGATAATGGCCGTCCTCACCGAGCAAACATCGTAAATGAATGCCTTAAAGCTGAGGATATCACCCGTAAGTATTGGCCAGCATTTTTGTCTGACTTGAATCCAATAGAGCATGTATGCGATATGCTTGGCCGACGGTTGCAGCCCGCCAACAACCTCCTACATGTGTGCCGAAACATCTCGAGAGCATTGCTTGCTGATTGGAGTAATCTTACCCAAAATCAGCTTGATAATTTGATACTCAGCGTGCCTAGGCATTGATCGGACTGTATTTCATTCTCTGGGAGGCAAACAATTTATTAACCATTGTACAAACCACATAATGTTACGTTTTTTTAAGGGGGGTAATTATTCTAATTGATCTAGGGAGCAACAATTGTAGATTTTATGAATGTTATCATACATATAGCATCGTTTTTGTTATTTTTCTTTTGTTTAATATATGGGCTTGACGAAGAAGTCACATATGTTTTGTTTCCTTGCCTTTATTTTCTAAAACTGGCATTATCCTTAATTTATGGACATGAGTGTATATGTATGCATACAATACATGATATGTTGTTAACTTAATAAACATAAATATATTCAAAATTTTTAATAACAGACATATAAAACTGTTATGTAAAACATTTTCATTAATTTTTATGTAATATAAGATTGAAAATAAAATAAAATAAAATAAAGCTTTTTTTAGGAAGGAAATTGTATCCATTTTATTTATTAGGCAGTTAATATCTTAAAAAATTTAATTAGTCTTAAATATGCATCCTTTTTTTATAAATCCCCATTTCTCTAACCATTGTGGAAAGCGCAAATGAAATAAACTACATGAATGAAAAATTTAAAAATTCAGGCATTCAAAATAAACAAAATCCTCGATCAAATATTTAGATAATCATCTATAACAAAATTAACAAAAAACAACAATGAGCTTACATGAAATTCTTTCATTGTGAAGATATTATTATTTTTTAAATCTATTTACATATAAAATAAAATTTCCTGCAGAATACGTTTAGAGGTCTATTTTTTCTTCTTCTACAATTCAGTGCTTGTATGCAAACAATTGCATACTTTAAATTAACACAAAAACAGAAAAGTATACATAATAAAAAGAATATTATAATCCTTTGAAATATTACGTAATTCAAAAGAGATTTATTTTAATTCAGTGTTTCGAAAACAATTCATTTTTGTTATTGTTCTAAAATTTCTTGTTTTGTATTTGTAAAGTCTTTTTACATTACCTTTATAAATACAATATTTAAAAAAAAATAGTATTCTCGATTTACAAAATGTATTGACGATTGTCAGTATATGGATGGTTGTTTTTAAATAGTTATTTCTTCTTTTCTTTTCTTTCTTATTTTGTTTAATAATGAACTGTTTTTAGAAAGAATTTACATTGTTTTACTGAAAATCATTAAAGAGAGAACTTACTGTATATATTACAGAACATTTAGGTTCGCATAAATCGTTTTAATTTTGTTACAATTAATTTTTAAAATTATATTTACTTCAATAGCATTACATTTTGTGAACGGTGATTGGAAGTAATACAGTTAGCGAAATGTTTTAATTATTATAGTGATACATAATTTTTCAAGCGTTTTTTTTTAAATTTATATGTACTTGTAAAAGAACAAATTTGTCTATCTGTCTGTATACGTGCTCAATGGCTAGAAACATAAATGTATATGTGTGTCTGAAAAATTAGGTGAGCATAGTCCAAAACAGCTCCTATGCACATGAGGCTCAGATTTTTAATTTTTTAACGGTTGATCGTTATTTAACTTTAACACGGGGGCGCGGACAGCATCTGTCCAAGAATGCATGTAAAGCCAGATAGTTACGGATCGAGTTCTCGTGTAAAGGTTACTTTTTATGCACTAAATTGCTAATAACATCTCCCATTTTTATCCATTTTTCTTCGCTTTGAAGGATTTTTCTGTCTAGGGTCTGTCGAGTTTTTCTTGACTTCCTACTTCCCAGCAAAGTCCATGTACCAATTGAGCCCATTAAAGAGCCCCTTGGAGTAGTTTTGCAAATTTTCTTTTAGCAAATTGCTTTCTTTTAATCCGATCTTTTAAAATATACTAAATGGATATTTAAATAAATAGAATAACTATGTTAAATGGAATAATTAATTGGATCTTTTTCCATTTTGTTATTCTCACGTTACTACATTCGACACAAGATCATTCTAATCTATATTCGAATGATCTCGATCCTTATCATCGAAAACTCAAACATGAAAATCTGCAGACAACAGGAAAGGGAAAAAATGAGTTGGCGATAAGCTGAGTATAAAACTATTTGCTTAAAATACACAGCAATAAACACGGCTTTTGTAAAATTACGTTGCGTAATTATTCATTAATTACTTCTTGTTTAATGCATGGTCAAAATTAAAGATATTTGAGGCATAAATGTTAAAGTATTAAGTAACTATATACATGACCAAAATTATGCATCAGAAAATCATTTTTCCCTATTTTAAGTTATTAATAATTTAAAACATTAATATATGAAATAGATCAATAATTAAGTGTTTTCACTTTCAGTTTTATGTATTAGAACATTTTTGAAAATTTGAAAGCAGTTAAAAGGGTTCGTATTGCTACCATTATTTTCCAAGTAAAATACTAGTATTGTTCATTAAAAAGGCTAAATCTAGTTTGAACGTTAAATTTCGCTTTATTTAAGGAGACATTTTTTATGAGAACGTACTAGTTCAAGAATTACCTGGTCTTTGCAGTGCCAGTACGAACCCTGGTTAAAGGAAATTTTTTAAGATGATGTAAAATGCACAAAATGTAGTTTTTGACTACAGTTAATACTATATCTTGCTTTGAATAACTGTAAATACGACTAATATTGATTATTTGGCAATCGAATATTGTTCGTTATCTTATGTGTAATAATTCAATGTTTATAAAGAAATTTAGTAATGAACAAAAACTAGTTTTAAATCATGTTCGTTTAAACAAAACTTGTACTCATTTAACAAAATAACAAATGTACCCCCCCCCAAAAAAAAGGGGGGATTCTATATTATTTATGCACAGTGAACTTATGTATTAAATTAAACAAGTAAAAATAATTGTAAGAAAATTATTTAAACATATGTATTGGAAAATTCTTATTCCATGTTAATTACCAAGTTTATGCAATACAATATCTATTGCTAAAAAATATCTTTTGAAATACAATATCGATTGCATTTTTTATACTTTTCCCAGAGGAAAAATATATTCTCAATGGACATCAAAAATGTTATTTTAAAAATAGTAAACATAGAAGAAATTTTACAATCACTGATTACTATAAATTTCTAATGAAAAAATTATGAACCAAGATAAGTTAATTATACTTTTTTATGTTAAGGCAATTTTTAGATAAAATTAGTAAAATAGATAAAAATAGTTTCGATACATTTGCATCAAATAAGATTAAAATCTTCTTTTTAAAATGTCAAACTAAACTTCAAGTATATTAAATAAGAAATATAATTTTAAGTAATATCTGTTATACATTTAAAAAAATTAAAAACAAAATAAAATAGTATAGACTTTTAACGTTTAATTTAAATTCAAATAATCTTCAGAATCGTGTTTCATTAGAGGATAATTTAACTTGCTAAGAGAGCTATTTATAGGCTTTCATAATGATTATTATGTAACCCGGGAATTTCAGGTAATTATTTTAAACGAGCTTAAGAGACGTAGTTACATTTTAACTATACGATAATTCCTTGAAATAGTTTTCAACGAGGCTGTTTTGAAGCACATTCTAAAAAGAAAATTATGGATGAAAACTTTTAACTATACAACCGAGTCATCTTAAAATTTACATATTTCAAAATATTGTTACAGTAATTTTTGAAGAAAACAATTTTTTTTCTACTTGAAGATGTCTTGAATATTTCTTAAAATCCGCTTGAATATTTAAAAATATAACTAGTTTCTAAAGTTAAACAGAAATTGAACTAATTTCAAACAGGTAAATCCACTAAAAATGGAAATGAGATTTATTTTGAAAAGCTTTTCTTCATACTAATGATCAGGAAAAAAACAAAAAAACAAAAAGAATGTTTTATAAAGTAGTCTTTATTACGTAAATCATTTGGCATGAATTCCATCTTTATGTTAAACTAGAACAACAAAATTCATGCATCAGGCATAGATTACATAGCGCTTCACAATACATCAGAAAAAGTGAAAAAACAGCACCTTTTAATATGTCTAAATATAATGTTTAATTCAATTATATGCAAATTCACACCACATTTTAAAACCCAATTTTAGCTGTTCAATCTAAATTTTGAACATTAACCGAGTTATTTGAGCAGCCCTGTATGCGATATATAGATTTTCATCTATAACCTAAATGCATGCTAATAATTATTTCAGTGAAGGAATTAACAATTACCCTGGCTGAAAATTTCTCTCTTACAATTTCCAATGATGTCGAGAATGTTTGGGAATTCGCATATGTAGCCCTGTATACGAGGCCTAGAATTTTCATATAAAAATTAAAATTGAAAAAATTAGACGCATTTAAAAGCGCATGCCGGAAAAAAAGCACTTAAAGCACTTATAACTACAAATATAGTTCTGTAGACGATTTTGTTTGTTTGTGCCTGTAAATGAACGAGAAATGCTATGAATGTCCTATTCTATATTATTAATCTTCTTGTGAAATTCTGTGATATTTATCGGTTTCAGAACATTTGAAATGACATAATCTCATTATAAAAATCTGCAAATAATTTTCCCGATCAAATTACGATCAAAAATACTATTTTAAAAATATTAAACTTAAAAATAATTTTCATTATTAGCAATAAATATAAGTTTCTTAAAAAAAAAAAAAAAAAAAAAAAAAAAAAAAAACTGATGAACCAAGATGTTTTAAATATACCGTTTTGTGTTAACCAAATATTTAGATAAAATTAGTTTAGATAAATTTAGATAAAATAAGATTAAAATCTTCATTTTAAAGTGTAAAATTGAATTTCAGGCACACTGAATAAGAAATATATTTTTAAATAATGTGTGTTATACACTTAAAAAGAATATCAAAACGAACAAAGGAGAATAGATTTTTAGCGTCTAAAACTTAAATTCAAACAATCCAGAAACGTAGTCTTGTTAGACGATTATTTAACCTGCTAAAAGAGCTATTCGTGGATTTTCAAGTAGAACTTTCGTAATAATTATTATGTTACCCGCAAAGTCGACGTAATTATTTTAAACGAACTTTAGAGAATTTAGTAGCTACGTGTTAACAATGTGATAATTCCTTGAAATAATTTTCAACGATACTGTTTTGAAGCACACTATAAAAAGGACATTATGGACGAAAACTTCTATCTATACATCTGAGTCATTTAAAAATTCAAATATTTGAAAATATAGTTGCAGTAATTATCCAAGAAAATAAAATAAAAGCATTTGCCACATGAAGATGTCTTTAATATTTCTTAAATATTTTTGAATATTTTAAAATATAACTAGTTTCTAATATTAGACAAATGTTGGAATAATTTCAAAACATACAATACAAGGAAAAGAAATTTATTCGAAAGGACTTTCTTCATGCTTATGTAGTATATCTAAACAACAAATAAAAATGAAATTGAAAAGAATATTTTTAAACCAGTCTTTATCATACAATTCGTTAAAATCATGTATCAAGCATAGATTATGTCACTACAAATATTCAAAATAATGTCATTCAAAATAATGTGACAAAACAACACCGTCTTATATGTTTAAATATTTTGTGTGAGTCAGCCATATGAAACGCTTAGCACATTTGAAATCCCAGTTTCAGCTGTTCTTTCCGCATTCGGAAAACTAATCGAGCCCTGTATATGATATTATAGATTTGTACCAATTAGCTACATGCATGACCAAATTATTTCTGTGAAGAAATAAATATGTAACCCAGTTGAAATTTCCTCTCTTGAAATTTCCAATATTATTCTAAATGATTCCTGAATTTGTATGTGTAGCCCTGTATACGAGACTTAAAAGTTATGTACAAACAAAAAAAAGAAAAAAAAAAGTTACATTTTAAAGCGCATCCCAATATTTAAAACAATCTTCAAACAAATATTACTTAAAGGTAATTATGTAGCCTATTTTACTTGTGCGGCCCTGTAAATGAACGACAAATTCTATAAATGCCTATTCTATTGTAATCATCTTCTAGTAAAATTCAATCATATTTGTCAGTTTCAAATTACTTGAAATAGCATAATCTCATAAAAATATTCTGCAAACATTTTTTCCGATCAAATAATGATCAAAAATACTATTTGAAAATTTCAAACTTAAAAATACTTTTTACTATCGCCGATAAATGTAACTTTCTAACTAAAAATTTATGAACTAAGATGTGTTTAATATATTTTTAAATGTTAAGCAAATTTTTAGACAAAATTAGTAAATTAGAAAAAATTAGTTTAGATACAGTTTGATAAACTAAGATTATAATCTTTCTTTTAAAGGGTTAAATTAAATTTCAATCATATTAATTAAGATTTATATTTTTAAACAATGTGTGTTATGCATTTAAAAAGATTAAAAAACAATGGAAAATAGTACAGATTTTTAACGTCTAAAATTTAAATTCAAACAATCCATAGAAACATAGGCTCATTAGAAGATAATTTAACCCGAGAATTGAGATAATTGCTACTTTAAACGATCTTTAGAGACGTTAGTAGTTACGCTTTAACAATGCGATAATTCTTTAAATTAGTTTTCAACGTGACTGTTCTGTAGCACATTATAAAAAGGACATTATGGATGAAAAATTTTAATTATACATCATTCTAAAATTCAAATATTTGAATAGATTGTTACGGTAATTGGCGAAGAAAATGAAATAAAAATTTTGCTAGGTGAAGATGTCTTGAATAATTCTTAAATATCTCTTAAATATTAAAAAAAAAACTTAATTAGTTTCTAATGTTAGAAAAACATTGGGCTATTATCAAAACAAAAGAATCCTCCCAAAACGGAAATGAAATTTATTACGAAAAGTCCTTCTTCATAACTATCTCTGTAAATAAATAAAAAAATAAATAAAGTTAGAAGAAAGTTTCAAAAATCTTACATTGTTATACAATTCATTTGGGATGATAAAATAAATTTTATGTTAAACAAGAAAAAATCATGCTTCAAGTATAGTTTATAAAACATTTCCCAACACATTTAAAATAAAGTGACAAAATAGCGCTGATTAAAATAATAAAAAATTAAGCTTGATTCAACAATATGGAATCAGAACATATCACATTTAGAAAACCATTTTAGCTGTTCCCTCTACATTCAGAAATTTAACAGAGTTCTTTTAGAAACGTTGTGTATGATATATAGATTTATATTCTTAACTACATGCATGTAAAAAATTAGATCGGTGAAAAAATAAATATGCACCACAGTTGAAAATTCGTCGATTGGAATTTCCGATAATATTTAGAAAGTTTCGTGAATTCGTATGAGTAGTCCCGTATACGAGGCATATAATTTACATTCAAGAAGTCATATGCAATAAATTAGTTAAATTTAAAAGTGTTGCTGAAATTAAAATCACAATTCGAGCAACTATTACTCAAATGTAGTTGTGTAGCCGGTTACTTTTGTGTGTATCTGTAAATGAACGAGAAATACTAAGAATGCCCTATTCTATCCTAATCATCTTCTAGTAAAATTCAGTGATATTTATTGGTTTCAAAACATTTGAAATGTTATAATCTCATTAAAATAGTCTGAAAACATTTTTTTTCGATAAAATAACGATAAAAATACTATACTACTTTAAAAATATTAAACTTAAAAATAACTTGTACTACCACCGATAAATATAAGTTTCTAACAAGAAACTGATGAACTAACAAGGAAGGTCTCCATTGGGGGCATACTCAGAATTTTTTGAAAAAAATACGAATTAAACTACTCATGTAGGTAATAAAGGATCAGTGGAAATTAGCGGCGGAATTACATTATTACATATGTAAAAAAATAAAATAGTTTGGAATAATTGGCGTGAAGAGCTGAAAGCGACGCGGGATTTGGCGTGCAGTGCATTTCCTCGCCAAAAGCAGACGATTTTAACGAATCTGAAAATTGATTTTAATTGACTTCACTGTTAAAAATCTGCAGCATTTACTGCAACGTCACTCCACTACTTTTATAGAATATCTCTCTTCTGACCAATGAGAATGCTCCATAGCAAAGTGAATTGACCGTGTCATACACTGTTAAAAATCTGCTGCATTTTGTTGCAACGCACTCCACCGCTTGTATATAATAGCTCTATTCCAACCAATGAGAAAGCTCCATTTCACGGCCAAGTAACCGAGCAGATTTTTAACAGTGTATTTTTCAATTTGGAACAATTTTAATCAATTTAAATTGTGTTTTAAATGATAAAATATATTAATTTCATTTTGTTATAAGTACATGTAAACGTATATGACAAAATTACACTTAAAGTAAAATAAAAATGCAAAACTAAAATTACTTAAACTAAACTTATTTAAATAAATTGAACATAGAAAGTTTTTTCTTTAAAAAGTATTCGAAGCGTAAAAGCGTATTTTTCAAAATTTCGTTTTTTCGCCAACCGGAGATAAATCGCCAAATAAACGAAATTATTATTTTTTTTACGGACGTTATAAGGAGATTCCGCCGAAATTTTTTTTATAAACATATATAACTATATGAGAAGAACATTCTGTATTTTTTTTCAGATTTTTCTGAGTATGCCCGTATGGAGACCTTCCTTGTAAGATATCTTAAGTATACTTTTTTATGTTAAACAAGTTTTTAGATAAATTTAGTAAATTAGATACAATTAGATTAGATACATTTAGATAAAATAAAACTAAAATCTTCTTTTCCAAGCGTAAAATTAAATTTCAAGCTTATTAAATGTGAAATATATTTTTAAATAATGCATGTTACATACTTAAAAAGATTAAAAAAACAAAGCAAAAGAGTTCAAATTGTTAACGTCTAAAATTTAAATCCAAACAATCCGTAGAAACTTAGTCTCATTAGAAGATAATTTAACCTTTAAAGAAAGCTATTTATATGCTTTCAACTAGAACTTTCAAAATAATTATTATGAAACCAGCAAAGTTGAGGTAATTATTTTAAACGAACTTTAGAGACATTAGTAGCTACGTTTTAATCATGCGATAATTCCATAAAATAGTTTTCAACCAAACTGTTTTCAAGCACATTATGAAAAGGACATTATGGATGAAAACTTTTAATTACACATCCGAGTCATCTTAAAATTCAAATATTTGAAGATATTGTTACAGTAATTGGTCAAGAAAATTAAATAAAAGTTTTTGTTATGTGAAGATGTCTTGAATATTTCCTAAATATTTCTTGGATATTTAAAAAAATATAATTAGTTTCTAAACTGGGACAAATATTGGGCTAATTTTAAAACATATAAATCCAGCAAAAACGGAAATTAGATTTTCATCGGACGGCACTCTATGGGGTGCCGTGGGGTGCCGTGGGGTGCCGTGGGGTGCCATTCTGGCTCATCTAGAGGGATTGGTCACGAGATAAGCGTTTCACACCTAGGAGTGCCATATGCAACCTGTGGTTTTTACAGTAAAGCATTTATTTATGACGCAGAATCGTTTGATCAAATCTTCTCCTATGATTGTTATAGAAGTAGAAATAGTAGCTTTTCTAGAGAATCGTGAAGCTGCATTGTCATCATTTGTGCATCTAAATACGGGCTTTGGTTTATTGATGAGAAATAGTTAATTGTAAGCGAAATCTTTTTTGTATTCTTTATTTCGCAAGTTCAGTTTTATTCTTCTCATGCGGAGTATGCGCTTGCCATTTCGTTTTTACTACTTTGTATGCAAGATGTACTTAATTCTCAAAACACCTTAGCATGTGACATGGACATATCAAATTTTAAATTATCTTCATTCACTTTTAATTTGGAAATTGTGATATCGGTAAGAAGCTGTTTTGCGGTTGACTGACATAGGTAGCAACGTTGATTACATGGAAGTCAAAATTTAGATCATTGAAGAAATAAATATGTATATCAGTTAAAAATTCCTCTCTTGTAATTTCGTTAAACTCTAAAATGGTAACATTAAACTCTCTCTTTGTAAACTATTTTTCTATTTGTAAACTAAAAAGGTAACTCTCAATAAGTAAAGATATTAAAGAAAATTTCCTTTTATCTTTCTTACATAATTTATTCTTCTAAACATGTATTTATTAGCTACAGAAATCTTATATCTTCTACATGTATCACAATATTAATAAGAATATTATTCGCTATCAAAACGCAAATTATTGGGGGTGAGGGTTGTTTGTGTAGGATATGTTTAAACTTCTAATGAGTATGTAATTTTATGGAGTGTAAATGGCGCAAATTTTATGAAAAAGAATTTATGTATAGCCATAATTTTCTAAGACGTAAAAAAATTCAAACTTTAAGGAAAGTTACATAGCAATAAAATTAGAGAAGTTCTGATCCAACAAATGTTTTATGAAAAATTTCCAAAACAAATGTTTGAACGTTGCCTACGGAGACAGTAAAATTAAAAAAAAATCAATCGCTTATTTTGAATTAAAATGTAAAACTTTCTAGAGAAAACTTATTATTCTTAGTTTTATTTATATTCTTAAAGTCTAAATCACAATTTAATAAGATTTGAAACTGTCATAATATATATATATACATGTTACATTATTAAAATTTCCTTCGTTATTTTTCTTCTTATTTCCTTTTTATTATACTAAATTACTCGTACATTCCCAATTTTCCAATTCTTTAATGACATCTATGATTAATCTTACAGAATTATCCTTAAAGTCATTATTATCTTATTCAATTGACTTATATATAAAGCTTTAGTTTCTTCCTCAATTGAACCATCATTTTTGACGAATGTCTACTTTTTAATGTAAATTTTCGATATTTTTAGAAGAGCCATTACATTTTTTTCTCATTTTATTCCCAGATATTTTGCGCTCTCGGATATTTTTTTTGTATTACTAATGCTGTTACACCTCTGTTGACAAAACTCTTAGCAGAATTACTCTCATTAGACCACAACGAGTGCCTATATTGTTCCTCATACGCCAGACGCGCGCAACGTCATTATTTGTGCTAATTAGAAATATCTACACAAAGCAGCTGCATTAAGATAAGAGAAAAAACTGCTCGATTTTTCCACCTACTAACATCTATGCTGACAGGTAGTTTGTTGATGTCGATAGCTTTTCATTGTATTTCTTTTGACACCATCTAGGATTCGTAAAATCTGTGAGGGAGTGACCTTTGTGATAAAGACACTCTAGCATTTTTGTGAGATCGTGACGTCAATGATTTAACATGTGCAGCGTGGAAGCGACATCTATCGTCTCTTTTACTTTAACTTTCTAGAGCGCGTGTGTCTTCCTCGGTTCTACAAGTTATGTCGCGGTTAGAAGCAATATGCAAATTTATAATAGCGACGTCAGTTTGCAGCATATAAAAGCTTGGAGTTTGGATGTGTGGGTGTGTGTAGCGGCGCACCAGCTAGTGGAGTGAAGCAGTGAATTGAATTGAATTGGATTGAGCGAGTTATTAGTTGCAAGTGAGTTAGCGAGGAGTTTCGAGGTGAGAAAGCTAGCAGCGTTTGCCGATTGAGTTCATTCAGAGCAGAGCTATTCAAGGAGTTTGCCGTTGGTAAGAGATAGTTTCGTTACGTTGAGTATTTTAGATAATAAAGAGTGTTCCACAACCACGCGCTGTTTAATAAAGCTTTAATCTAGCAGTTTAGCTGAAGTCTAAATGAGGAGTTGATTTGAAGTGCCCCGACTGAGTCTAGTGCCGGAGTTGTGAGTATATTTATGAGCTCAATCTTTAATTATTGTGATTAGCTGTTGAAATTAACTAACTGACGCTCCACTTCCCCTGCGCCCTAACAGTTTAAATAAACTGTGGTTTTAACTTATATCTCGAGTTATGTCTGCATTCAACCAAAAAAACCCGTTGACCGTCACAAATGACACCCAGTATGTGCATCCTTCTGTTACAAATCAAGACCTGAGTTTTATAATAAATGTTGACAATTGTTTTAGATAACTTGTTGCTTATAAAAATATAAAAGCTAAATATGACTACTTACTTTTTCTAGCTGAAACTCCTTGTTAAATTCATTCCACTGAGTTTGTGTGCCCACTTCACGTTCTGCGTTGTGGTTGCTGTTCATCGATTCACGGTTGAATCAATTGACTTACAATGTATTCGATTGTATGCTTTTATGCCACATGTCTGTACAATACTACACACAGCTACATATATGTATATATATATATATATATTTATATAGTAATTAATGATTAAAGTGTATCGGCAGATCCAGAATTCCGTGAGAAGTAAGTAGGCCACTACGAGCTACAAGGCGTTCCCACCTGTCAATCAAAAGGGGGCGTGGCAGGGGCGTGTCTACCTGTCAATCAAAAAGGGGCGTGGCCGGAAGTGACGTCACGAGTGGAGTTGAGTTGTTTTCCTCCTGCTGGTTTTGGTTTTAGTTTCGGTTTTTTAATCGTACTGTTGGACGAGGTGTTTTTGGGTGGGTTGAGTTGCTGTTTGCTGAACTTTTTGGTTTAGGTTTTTCGATAAAGTTTTTTTTAAAAATGGCAACACTTTTCGTGCTACAAGACGAGGGTGTTGGTTTCGGTTTCGATGTTCGTCTGCTACAAGACAGGGAGTTAAAAGTTGAGTTGTTTTGGGGGTTTCGATTTTCGGCTGCTATAGGACGGGGATTTTTGTTTCGGTTTTCGTCTGCTACAAGCCATGGGGTTAAAGGTTGAGTTATTTATTTGTTTTTAAGAGTTTCTTTTTTGAAAATGGCAACTTCTAAAGTTGGACTTGTAAAATTTTTGATAGTTTGCAGACCACGTGTTATATGACGTCATAGTTTCATGTCAGAAAACGTACGTTCATGTCTGGACGGTGAACCACGTGGTCAATGACGTCACGCATGTCTGTTGAAACAGATTCATTCGTGTCAGCACTCGAACGCTGACCCACGTGATTATGACGTCATGCTTTCATGCCAGAACACAAGAAATACCTTTGTTTTGTGAAGTTGAGATGTTTTTTTGAATCAAAACCTTGCTTACCTGTAACCAAATGTAAAGTTGAGTTTTTTAAATGACCATTAACTGTAACTGATAATGAAAAAGTTTGTTATGCAGGCAATGGCAACAGTTGCATTCGTCAGTTGCTTTGATTTTTCTTGTGAGTGTAGCATCGTTTGATTAACTGAGGATTTTATTTAAGTGTTTTGTGTAGAATTTTAAAATGAAAAGGTTCAGTTCTGATATTTGTAATTTAGAATCCAGAATGCGTAAAGAAGCTGCAGATGAAATCGATGAAAGCCTACGTATTCAACGAGAAATTAAAAATAGATCTGCAAAAAGAATCAAAGTTGATGATTCTGGAGAAACATTTTATACAAGGGAGTCATTACCATGCAACATGTATCGCCTTGGTGGCGATAATTATGTGTCAATTGTGTTTTTCCTTAGCCACACACGTGTACATATTAGAAGATTTGTAACCGATGAAGAAGGATATCTTCATCCAACTAAAAATGGTGTTTCGCTTTCTCCATCAGTGTGGCATTCGTTTCAGCGAAAATCATATAACTTTGCTGAACAATTTTTAATTATAGAGAAGGACTTGTGTGTTTCACGCGAAATCAAGGAAGAGGGAAACCTTTATATATTTCAACGAATGTTTCAGCGAAAAAATCTGAGTTTTCAATTTTTGCCTGACAATGTCATTCTTACAGGATCACAGATGGCAAACATGCAGGATATTTTTTCTGCCATAAATCTGAAAGTTAAAGAGTGCTTGATACAGCAGACTTTAGCGCACTCTGTATCTTTCGAGCATAGCCATTCTGAAACAGTTTTGGATAGCAGCAATGCTGATATGTTTTGCGACTTTCACGACTACGCCAATTTGATTTATTCGTTAACAAAGTGTCTGACAAAATCAGTGAGTGCTAAAATTTCTGAACTCTTTGATTGTTTTGCATGCAAAGAAAAATATCCAAAGTCAGATCTTCATGCTCGTGTCACGCAGTCTCCAGCTGAAAAATTTGAAGAAACTTTTGTATTGGCTTTTTATAAACTTGACTTTCGTCAGTTAGCCAAAGAGTTTTACCACCAAAATGCGTATGACTTTTCAATAGTGCCTATAGACAATTTTTTTTCAACATTAGACATCTCCTCTGTAATTAAATACATTGAAAAAATGTATATCAACATGGAATAAATTCTGTATGGTAATGTAATACTATTATATAATTAAATTTATATTTTGTTAAATACATTTTGTTTTGTCTGTTTCATGCTGTCTTGTTTATATTTATATCATTAAAAAATGAGAGAGTTTAAAACATATTTTTTAAACTCTCTCTTTTTTATTAATTTAAAAAAAAGAATCCAAAAAAGAAAAAAGAAATAAATAAAAAATCTTAGGTATATATTTTAAAGAATTGTTATAATACTTTCATTTTAAGTAAAACTTTCATTCGGTAAGCATCGTGTTAATTTGTAGTTGAAAATATTAATGAATGTTAACATCCGTTTAGATCATAATCATTGTTGCAATGGTAGTTTTGACTCAGACGTATCAGGATCCAAAGCTTCCAGCCAGTTACGGTGGTATAAATGCTTTGCAACGTGTTTTAAAAGGTCGCGTCAAAACGGAACAGATAAACAAATTCCTGCAAACGAAAGACTCTTATACTTTACACAAGCCTTTGCGACACAAATTCCCCAGAAATCGTGTCATAGTAGGAGGGTTAAACGAGCAGTTTCAATCTGATTTAGTAGACATGCAGTCCCTCTCTTCTTTAAATGATGGTTATAAGTATTTACTGACTTGTATTGATATTTTGTCTAAATATGCGTGGGTCATACCGTTAAAAGATAAAAAAGCTCCAGGTATTAAACGAGCTTTCGAAAAAATATTTTCGGAACGTAAGCCGCAAACTCTGCAGTGCGATGATGGGAAAGAGTACACTAATAAGCTGGTACAGGATTTCTTAAAAAAACAGAAGGTTCACTTTTTCACAACCAATAACACCACAAACGCTTCAATCGTGGAACGCTTTAATCGTACACTGAAAACGAAAATGTGGAAATATTTTACTGAAAAGAATACAAAGAGATATATTGATGTAATCGATAAATTAACTCACAGTTATAACCACACGTGGCATCGTAGTATTAAAATGGAGCCAGCTTCAGTAAATTTGGATAACCAAAAACAAGTTTGGGAAACATTGTACGCAAATGACAAAATCCCTGTAATTAAACATAAATTTAGTGTTGGCGATACTGTTCGTATAAGTAAGGAGAAACTACGTTTTGAGAAAGGATATGAACAAAATTGGACAAGAGAAATTTTTACGATTCATAAAATCATAAATCGAATGCCTGTTGTCTTTAAATTAAAAGATTTAGCAGGAGAAATCATAAAAGGAACATTTTATAAGCAAGAACTGCAAAAGATTTCCGATTCAGGTTTTTATCCCGTGGAGAAAATTTTGAAGAAACGAAAACGTAATGGAAAAATTCAATATTTTTTGAAATTTCAAGGATATCCTGAAAAATTCAACGCATGGGTTAAAGATGTTAGAATGATATAAATAGAACAGTCATCACAGTTATAATTCATTTCATGAGAAGATGTCGTTCTACATCACGCTCATTAGTGACAGCTCTATGAGCTTTTTTCGAAATAATAAAATATCGCAATTTACAACTCAGCTGCCCGCTCCTATGAATTTAAAGGGTGAATGGGAAATGGCTTTGGTCGATTTCATTTATCCGCATACATGGTATAATGTTAGAAAGGATAATAATTTGTTTGGTTTTGATTTAGGGGATGGAAAATTGGAAGGTAGGAGAGTTCCTCCTGGCTGTTATGAAACCATACCTGATCTCATTAAAAGTATGACGATACCATCGCATAAAAATAAGATTGAATTTCATTTTCACCCTGTTACGAAAAGAGTTACAATCAAGACAGATAGAAAATCGAAAGTAGTTTTTCATGAAGGTCTAGCAGAACTTTTAGGGTTTGAACCCGGGGAATTTACAGGATTGCAACAAAGTCCTTTTGTGGCGGACCCAAAGTCATCCTTTCCCGTGATGTATGTATATTGTGATCTCGTGGAGCCTCAAATAGTAGGGGATGTTCAAGCCCCTCTTTTAAAAATTGTGTCTGTCGAAGGAAGCGATGGCGAAATTATTAATTCTCATTATTCGAGACCATTGTACGTACCAGTTATCCGTCAACATTTCCAAACGATACAAATAGATATTAGACTTCATTCTGGAGATTTAGTGCCTTTTGAAAGAGGTAAAGTTTTTGTAACGTTGCATTTTCGTTTACGTCAAATCATATAAAAGAACATTCTATTTAAATAAATCTCATTTTCCTTTTTGATTGCGATAAAGAAGGATCAACAAAAATGTTGGTGCCTTATACGTGCTGTACACGAAAGTTCGAAGATTATTATGCAGGGCAAACAGGAAATGGTTTGCCTTACTATCGAGGAACAGTTTTGCAGAGAGGATACGGTATAGGCGGATTTTTTGCTAAATTGTTTCGTAGTGCGATGCCGTTTTTGATAAGTGGTGCCAAAACAATTGGGAAAGAAGCATTAAGAACGAGCACCATGGTTGCAAATGATGTGCTATCAGGTGAAAAATTTAAATCGTCTCTCAAAACACGATCAAAAGAAATTGGGAAAAAATTAGCTAGAAAAGCAGTTGAAAAAGCAGACCAAATGATTGGACATGGAAAGCTTAAAAGGAAGCGCAAGCCTTCAAAACGCATCATTTCCTCGAAAGTACGGAAAGTGCAAAGACGTGATATTTTTGACTGTTAATCTACACATTATACTATGGCTTTTCTTTTAAAAGATTCTCCCGAATGTGCTAAATCGGAATTAGAATTATTTCATCTCCCTCCTACTCAAACAGTTATAGAAAGAGGCCAATGGGTTGAATTTCACCCGATTTCCAATGTTTCTGATGGAGGTCCTGTAGAATTTAATGTTTCTGGTAACGGAGAAGATTACCTGTATTTATCCCAAACTCGGTTATATGTCAAAGTAAAGATTTTAAAAAATGATGGCAAACCCATTGCGGATAAATGTAAAGTGGGACCCGTCAATCTCTTTTTGCATTCCATGTTTTCCCAAGTGGATCTTAGTCTAAACGATAGACTTGTTTCTTCCAGTAATAATACTTATCCTTACCGGGCCATGATACCCAGGTCAAAATTTATGCTTGTACCAGCAACAAAAATATGCTAGTTATTGCTAGGTATTGCTATGTCTGCTAGATTTCCAGCAAAGTGGGCCAATACACACCATGAATTGCTGGACATTCTATGCCATTATATGCTACCTAGCATCACATGATATATCGCTAGCTTGCACAACAAAAGCATGACAAGCTATATGCAAGCATTTCATGCTTATTTCCAGCAAAGTGGGCCAATACACACCATGAATTGCTGGAAATTCTGCTGGAACCAGCAATGTGTAATGCTAGTTTATGCTATTTTACTTGTTGGGTTATAGCACTTGGTGCTTGTCTAGCAAACAAATACCAGCATGAATTTCGACCTGGGTAGAGAAACTACTGAATCATGGCTATGATGAAAAAATTTCTCAACTTTCATCGGAATTATTTTTTAAAGATACTGCTGGTCGTATGAATGTTGTGGATCCGGCAGATGCAAACCCCAATGAAGGATTTAGTAAACGTGCCGAATTGACGAAACACAGTGCTTCAGTTGATATGATTAGTCGATTGCACCTGGATATGTTTCACCAAGAAAGACTCCTCCTAAACATGGTTGATGTAAAAATTAAACTCATTCGTAGTAAACCAGAGTTTTGTTTATTGGCGGGTGAAGGGGGTTTTAAAGTTTTCCTGGAACATGCTGTGATGTAGAATCACATATAGTATTCTTAAATTTTACATTTTTCTAAATTACAGTTAAAACTAATCTCTAATTAAATAGCTACTTCATCTTAACGTTTTATTTCAATCCCACAATAACTTTCCGTTCAAAAGAAAAGAAAGAAAAACATCTAGCATCTGCTTTATTACTGATAAACGGCTGTCAGATGGAGAGAATTCATTAAGATGCGTATTTCTCCCTTGCTAAAAACAAATAAAAAAAAAGAGTAAAGATCGAACATGTTTGCGGTCAGTGAAATTTCATTTTCCTCTCTGCGTAATTTTAAGTCTAACTTATTCGTTGCAAGTCTTTTGATGTACATGATAATTGTTGTGTCTTTTGAGAACATTTTCTCAAAATATGCTCATAACGTACGAATTTGGCGCGAATACTTTTTGGCGTATTTTTTTTTAGGACTGCCCATTTCTGGTTGCCCTGCATTAAATTCAAAATCATCTTAATTGTTTAAAGCGTAACAGAAAATTTTATGGATATGATATCATTCACTTTTCATATGCTCCTTTTCGCCAATCCTGTAATGCCAATGTGTGAATTGTGAATGAGGAATCAATTGCCTCCCTCTCGCTTCACGAAGCAGTCATGTGAAGACTGTTTTCTTAATAATATGCGTTCAGGCACCATCCCTAACTATTTTCTGTAAGAAATGATTTAATTTTTATAACTCTACTTCAAATAAACAAAGTTATTAAAAAGCATTTATTGTATTATAATAGATCACAGCCTACAACTCTAGCGAATGCATTTGTTTTAAAAGAATCTGGCCAACAATATACTTTAAAATACGGATCTACACTACAGAAACTATGGTGCCTACACCAGGCATTCGCAACTTTTTCAAACATCGAGGGATGGTGCCTGCTGTTATTTGCCTGCTGTTATTTGCCTGCTTTTTATTTGCCTGCTAGATTATGTTCCGGACTATTTATTTTCCTGAATACTATAAATGTGAATTATTAACGTTTGTCTTCTACTATTTTCGAACGACTATTTCCTCGTCAGATAAGTCCTGCTTATGTTTGTGAATCATTACATAAGTGCTCCCCTTCTTCACAGATTGTTGTGTGAAATATGCATATGCTCCTGGGAATTACTGCTGCCGGATTTTTCTTGATGGACCTCATGGAGTTGGATTATAGTGCCGATTTATCTTTTATTTGAGCGATTGATTCTTCTGATCGGGACCTTTCGAGATGCTCGGTGTTAACGCGGCCGCTCGTTAAATTTTCTCCTGCCGATGTAGGCCTAAGAATCTACGACTGGCGATTTGTGACTCTTATTTCACCTCCGTTAAACGTTTACTGACATAATGTTTTTATTTCATCTTAGCGGTGTACTTCAGTGACGATTCCATATGCTTTCGACTAAAGTGACACAGAATTTCGTGTTTGACGTTTAAATTCTTCGTCATTCGTCGATAATATGATCTTCACATTGGATTTATTCTTTAAATTTTTGGATGCTGACACTGATGTTTTTCACAAAAATAATTACATGCGCTATACTATTAAAAAAAAACCCTTAAAACTACAGCATTGATCAATTTTGTGTCTGTAATTTTGTGCGCTATTGAACGTTTATTTTTACGATAATACTGTTACAAGTTTATTTGTAGTAGTTGAAAGTTAAAAAAAATGAGTGAAGAAGACATTCATTGATAAATATTTACAGCATAAATTTCGCAGATGAGAAAGTGTATGCTTTTATATTTAATAGGTTAAATCTCAATTTCTATTTTAATTATATGATATTTTTATTTAAAAAAAAAATTATGTTGAGTAATTTTCAACCATTTTTAGTTTATTATGTATTAGTTTTTCTGTGCTCTAATTGAATTTCTTTAAATAAGAACAATTATAAATGATTTTAGATTGTCTTGAAACATTCCACAGTTTTACAAGTGCTATTCAAAAACTATGGTACAAACGATAGTATGATAAAATTATATTTTTCAAATATCTAAGTACTTATTGCTGTGCATTTTTTTGCTGAAAGTCGTTTGAGAAATATCAAGACAGTTTATTATTTTTAAAGAAAGTATTTTTATAATTTCCATCATTAATTAATGACTAGATATTTTGTTTATTTTTTTAATACAGTTATTTTTGAAGTGCTATAAATTGACGTATATTCCGTTTTCTTTTTCATAAATTTTATATTATATTTCCATGTAGATGAAAAAGTTCTAGGTAAGTTAATGGTGCATCTCTTTTTCCTATAAAAAATAAGGCATGATGTTGTCGGGTTGCAACCACTATTTTTTTAATATGAGGTTTATATAAAAGAAACAATACAGAGAAAGATGCATGTGAATACTGGTTATACAATAAGGATGTATGCACCTTCATATATTATTGACAGTGGGCTCATTTTCAGATAAATAAAATTTTATCGTTTGAATCACATGCCATGTGCACATGACATAAATAATAATAATGATGCATGCATAATCGAATTATAAATTCATGTATCAAAAAATATATTATTACATTTTATCCTACTTTTTTTTCCTGATTTTTTTTCACTTTAAAGGTAAGTTGTGCTTTATATTGTTTGTACAGTAATTTTATTGGGAGATTGTTTTTATTTGTGCAAAGACTAGCCATGTTCTTATTTGCATAATTAAACCTATCTAACATCTTAATATTCTTAAAGTGTGTGCATTGTTTATATCTGTTCGAGTAGAATTATTTTTACACTCTAGTCTGCCAAAAAAAAAAAAAAAAAAAAAAAAAAAAAAAAAAAAAATTATAAATTTCTTAATATTTATTATGATATTTCTTATGCATTTCATGTAGGATATAAACAGTGCATTAAAACAAAATATCGTCTTAACTAAAGTGACTAATTTTCCCCCTTCTAATTTATTTTAAGACTTTTTATACATATATTTCCAGTGTTTGTTTTTCCTATTTGCTCCCACTTGCAAAAATATTTCGTTAGAGAGGGTCCAGTTTTCTAATATTTAAATAAATATTGAGATTTTTTTTCATGCTTTTTCACTTTTATAAATGTAAAACAAGTTTGATTAGTTTATGGATAGACATTTATTTTAAATTTTTAGCATCTATTTAAAAATATTCTCACATATAGCTGCTTTTATTATATTGCATTGTAGATAGGTCCATTTTTTTAATAATCTGATACTGTGCTCGTTTGTTTATTTTCGTATTTTTATAATTTAGGATATAACTTGTTTATAATGACTAATAGAAAGTCACGTAAATTGACACAAGATCCATCTGTTGTGTTTAATTTTAAGTTAAGACCTGATGCAAAACAGGTAATGTCTTCTAAAACTAATATGGATTCTGAAACAATTGGCTTAGATTCTAATTCTTTTGAGATTTCATGTTTGAGTAGTTTAAAGGAATCTATTAATAGATATTCTAAATCTGTTGTTTCGGATGTTCAGAAATTAATTGATCCTATTTCAAATGACAATAACCCAGAACTCATGGCAAAATTTAATTCCTATCAAAAAGAAATTGAATTAAAATTTAATATTTTATGTGATTTGGTGAATAGTGTTCAATCTGAGTGGACTGTTTTACAAAAAAATAACGACCAGTTACATAGGTTAAATGAGCTGTTGTTCGAAAAAGTAAGAACACTGAACTCGTCCAAACAGTCTATGCATGAGATAGCTATTCAATGCGACATTAATGAATCTAAATTGGATGAACCCCTTAATGTTATTAAAGATAAGGAATGTAATTCTAGTGGGAAAGATTTGGCCAAATTTCTGGATAAAGTTGAATCTGAAACACACATAAATTCTGGTACAAATAACTCTAAATTATCAAAAAACAAGAATACTGATCTTATTTCAATACCGAATTACATCCTAAATTTATGTGAGCACAAAAATCAAGTTAGAGATCTATCTGACTGCACAAAAATAATTCTGTTGGGTCTTGATGACAATATAGGTATACCAGATATTATGATAGCTATAAATGAAAAGATTGGCAGTACCATTCCTTCCATTAACTTTGAAAGAAAGCATAAATTAAGACAGGGATTAAAATATAACTGGACCATTAGTGTTACATCTTGGATATCTGATCTCTTAATTCAACATGGAAAATTAAATATTAATTCTGTTGACTACACTGTCAGGCCATTTATTAACATAAAACGTTGCTTTCATTGCCAACAAATAGGCCACCTGGCAAAATTTTGTGCATATGATTTGGCATGTGCTAATTGTGGTGAATCACACACTTCAGATAATTGTAAAAATAATTGTAAAAATGCTTCAAGATGCATTAACTGCATCGCACATAACCGTGCTTACAACAAGTTTTTCGACATAAATCACCCTGCTTTTTCCACTTGCTGTAATACATTTAAATTGTATTTCAAGCAAAAACAAGCTTTCATTCACTCTAAAATATAACGTAAATATTCAACACTTCTTCAGGTATGCTATTTCAAGTATATTTAGTTATTTACATATTTTGTTATTCACCTTCATGTGATACTTGGATTTCTCCGCTCCTTTACACAGTATTTTTACATTGTTAACCTTTTTATTCATAAAACAAACATAAAGCATTAATAATTATTTTTTTACATACACTATTCTTTCGAATATATTTTTATTTTTCATATGGTGTACACATTTTAATACATTGTTATTTAAAGATTACTTTCAATCATTTCATGATTTTCATTTTTCGTTCAATGTTCATATCTCTGATTCTCTTTCATTCAACTGTTTCGTGAGCTCAGGAATAGATGAATGATTCAAAATTTCACATTTTTGATTTATTGATAGTTTTATTCTGGTGGTTAAGCCCTAATTATCAGTAAGACTTCTGCGGTGAATCTTAAATGTTTGTTTACACAATTTATTTTTCTTTATTTGTATCTTTCGCGATAGATAAAAAAATTGCACATCTATGTTGTTTTAACTCGATGTAGCTACTCTTTTTTTGTAGGTCTGTGTAATTATCAATTGCACTTTTCTTTACACACAGTGTTAGTGCGAATGTTTACTGGTGTATCAATATTACAGTGGTGAAATTTTTACAAAGTTCTTTTTTCTTTTGATATACTTGTGGATATTTGCAACTGACTCACTTTTCATACAACTTCTCTTTGCATGCAGCAATTACAATGTTTTTATACAAAGATTTTTACAATGGTAGTTTACAAAGGTATATATACTTTGCAGCATGCTATGCAGATAAAGTTATTCACATACATGTACATTTACATATGCAATTGTTTAATTATCGGTCCTCTGTGAAGTTTTTTTTTATAACACATTGGTTATTATCTTCAATACATAAGTCGTTTCTTTACACTTTTTGTTTAGATTATGGATATTTAATCCAGTCAGATTTTCTTTGCCTTCCCATTTGCACTATCCCATGTTCTCCCGTTTACACATATGAATTTCATTACTCTTTAGGCGCAATTTAGATAGATATATACATTTTTTTGCATAACATTTGTTGGTAATTAGATATCATTTGCATTCACTTCTCCACATTTCTTTATTTTCATTCGGGTATACATGATATACATTAGTACTTTACACTACATTTACGAACATTAAGATTCCTTTTCAGCCAATGTATGCTTACACATGTAGCGGAGCTTACTCCTTCTTTATTTAAAATTCTAGCAAGATGTAAAATTTTATATATAGACTAAAATTCACACACTTATTCACTTTAAATTCAATACTCATCCTTATATAATTTGTACACAGTACTTCCACATAAAAAAATACACTTTAGTTATTTTGCAGATAACGATGAGTGGTATACCACAGTCAAGGTGATATTTAAAATTGCATACATGTCAATGTTTTCACACTTCTCATTCAAAGGATATGAAGTGAAGATAAATTGTAATTTTTATAGGCAAAGATGCTGTCATATGTTTGCTTTAGTGGTTAATGCATGTCTTTTATTGGTCTTTATACAAGTCGTATCTTAAATTGAAGTTACTTTACAGGTCTCCAGATTACCTTTCCACACATCTTTCCCACAGTTCTAAACTTTTTATACTTTTGCATGAAAGTTCAGTGTCTCCCACTTACCAGTAATTATTCTTGAATAAAAGTATTTTTGGGAAGATACCGAATTCTTTACGAGGATTTCTTTTCTCATGTTACACTAAAATACCGTTTTAGATGTCAATATAATGCAACGTTGATTTTAAATTTCAGATTTAACTTAATAAAAAAATTCATTAGTTTGGGTATTAAAAAAAAAGACAAAAATTAGAAGATATACATTTAGGAACGTTATTATCACATGGAAGTAAATGGTCAACGACAGTGTTTCAAAAAATTTATCCATATGTTGGTTGTCTAGCACTGCTTGAACTCTCATTTCAAATATAAGTTGGTAGTAAAACTTATTTTGTAAATTTAAAAAAAAAAATGGTGGAAATTTCAAGTATTTCCTATTATTCATTATTATGGACATTTTTAATCCTTCTATTTACATTATGTTTTTGTTTATTTGTATATTATGTTTTGTGTTTAATTGCATTATATTACTCGAGTACTTTGCTATTATTATTGTATTGATCAATACACATATTTAATGTTCTTATTATAAACAATTTGGATTTTTTTTTGCCAATTGGTAAGTGACCTGTGGACTTAGACCTGGTATTTTCTTTTATTTGTATGTGCACATTTTTGATACAGGTCCTTGTCTAAATAAGACAAATTGAAAAGTGATCACAAATTTTATTAATGAAGCTGCAGCTGTTTCTAAATAGAAACAATATATGATGTCACTTGTATGACAAAATTTATGGTACCAATATATTTATATCATGATATTTATACTTTTATTTGGGATGGTTGCCTACTTAGAAAGATATTCAGTTACTTTTTACTTTATTTAGAATTTTTTCATGAACATTTTACACATTACTACTTGTAAGAGCATATGAAAATTGATTTCTCTCCCTTCATAGATATGTATAGATTTTTTTCGTCTGTGAAAGGGGTGATATATGTGATGTAGAATCACAAATAGTATTCTTAAATTTTACATTTTTCTAAATTACAGTTAAAACTAATCTCTAATTAAATAGCTACTTCATCTTAACGTTTTATTTCAATCCCACAATAACTTTCCGTTCAAAAGAAAAGAAAGAAAAACATCTAGCATCTGCTTTATTACTGATAAACGGCTGTCAGATGGAGAGAATTCATTAAGATGCGTATTTCTCCCTTGCTAAAAACAAATAAAAAAAAGAGTAAAGATCGAACATGTTTGCGGTCAGTGAAATTTCATTTTCCTCTCTGCGTAATTTTAAGTCTAACTTATTCGTTGCAAGTCTTTTGATGTACATGATAATTGTTGTGTCTTTTGAGAACATTTTCTCAAAATATGCTCATAACGTACGAATTTGGCGCGAATTCTTTTTGGCGTATTTTTTTTAGGACTGCCCATTTCTGGTTGCCCTGCATTAAATTCAAAATCATCTTAATTGTTTAAAGCGTAACAGAAAATTTTATGGATATGATATCATTCACTTTTCATATGCTCCTTTTCGCCAATCCTGTAATGCCAATGTGTGAATTGTGAATGAGGAATCAATTGCCTCCCTCTCGCTTCACGAAGCAGTCATGTGAAGACAGTTTTCTTGATAATATGCGTTCAGGCACCATCCCTAACTATTTTCTGTAAGAAATGATTTAATTTTTATAACTCTACTTCAAATAAACAAAGTTATTAAAAAGCATTTATTGTATTATAATAGATCACAGCCTACAACTCTAGCGAATGCATTTGTTTTAAAAGAACCTGGCCAACAATATACTTTAAAATACGGATCTACACTACACATGCTTCCCTGTTTGTTCGTAAAGTACGAGTAAGTCCTGGCGTTGTCTTAGGACACGCTAAAAGCTTAGAAAAAACAACAGCAAAATACCCTATTACCAGAGTGCTTTGTAAAACATATTCCATTCCGGCAGGCAATATGAGTTTTGTTCAAGATAATATTTTTCCTGGCCAGATGCCCAATCGCATCGTAATCGCCTGTGTGGATAATGACTCATTTAATGGCGACTATAAAAAGTCCCCTTTTGAGTTCAAACATTACAATATTAATTTCATTGGCGTCTATGTGAACGGTCAGCCCGTTCCTCACAATCCACTACAACCTGACTTTGGAAACAATTTATTTATTAGAGCTTATGAGAATTTATTTACGAATGCCGAAAACAAAGGCTTGTACCTTTCAAGATCAGAATTTTCACAGGGATATTCATTATTTTGTTTTGATCTGTCACCTGATTTATGCGATGGTTCTCATATTAATCTCATTCGTCATAGCAATTTAAGATTAAAAATTAAGTTCGGGACAACTTTGGCGCAAACAGTCTCTTTGCTAGTGTATGCTGAATTTGAAAATTTAATCGAAATCAACAAATCTCGCAATATTCTGTATGATTTTGGAAACTAATGAATTCAACGCAAATTCATAGAATTTTATCTCGTGATCCTGTTTCTGCGAGATATTTTACAATTGTTTTTCCTTCTGACAAAATACCTGATATTCAAAACTTTCCCTGTGCCTTAGTGATCAATACCGATAAACATGACGAAAAAGGATCTCATTGGTTGGCAGTTTACGTTCAAGATAAGAAAACTATTGAATTTTTTGATTCTTTCGGATTTCCTCCTGAAACCTATGGACAAGATATCTCAAGTTTTGTAAAAAAGTATCATCATATAAACTGGAACAAGTCAATGCTCCAAAGTTTAACATCCAATGTCTGTGGGCAATATTGTATTTTCTTTCTTGTAAAACGATGTCAAGGACTTTGTATGAATTCTATTACCAATGTATTATCCAGGAAGAAGAATGATTTCCGAATGTATCAGTTTGTAAAAAAAAAGATATGGTGTAAACATGATTTTTTAAAAAAAAAAAAAATATTTCTCTTCTTTTATGTGTGTTGTTTTTTTTTAATCTCATCAAGTGCCGTAAGTTACAAAAGAAAAAAATCTTGATTTTTTTTTCCTCACGGCTATAAATGTCATTTATATTTACTTAAAAAATAACTCGTCGAAATAGTTAAGAAACTATAAAAGACGAAGTTTTATTCATTCTTCTCATTTAAAGCATGGAATTACTCAAGTTAGCATATCCTTCCACTGTTCTTATCAGTGGACCCACAGGCTCGGGTAAAAGTGTGTTTGTTAAAAATTAATTGATTATAAATATTTTCTACCAATGCCATCAAGTATTATATACTGTTATGGAAGCTATCAACCTCTTTTCAATACAATGAAAGGTGTACAATTTGAAGAAGGTTTACCCTCTAATGTTAACTCCCTTCGTGATGCTTTAATTATTATCGATGATTTAATGTCAGAGTTAGCAGGCTGTGAGCGATTGAGCAAACTTTTCACGAAAGGTAGTCATCATCGAAATCTTTCGATCGTCTTTATAACGCAAAATTTGTTTCATCACGGCAAAGAAATGCGAAATATAAATTTAAATTCTCATTACATGATACTATTCAAAAATCCCCTAGATAGAAGCCAAGTAATGTATTTAGCCAGACAAATGTTTCCTGGTAAAACCAAGGCTTTTCAAGAAATGTTTAACGATGCTACTGCATTACCCTTCAGTTACTTATTTATTGATTTAAGACCCGATTCTTTCGAAAGCTTGCGCCTGCGCACAAAAATATTTCCAGGTGATAAACATTACGTGTACGAACTTCGGTAAGTCATTTACCCAGAGACCGGCATCTGGTGAACATGTCGTCCATTGTTATTGAATTCGAGGGGTTCCAGATAAATTCAAATGATTTTATTATCAAAGAACTTGCATTTTATGCTCTGGATCATGGGTACCATGCCCGTTGGAGCTTCCTCCCTCCGCATCCTTGGGAGAAATTACCTCTCCTGAAAAGAAAGATGTTTACCTGGTTGACTCATTACCGTCATGGTTTGAATGGAATAGTGGTGATTTATTTTTTTCTGCTTTGGAACCTATACTTTTATCCTTGTTTATTTCTTATAAAAATATTTATACCAAAGGATTAGAAAAAACAAAGTTTTTAGAGCGAATGTCGGGACGAAAGATTTTGAATCTAAATGATTTTAACTGCCCTAAGATTGATTTATTAAATATTCCAGTTGTAAACTGTCCCTGCCACAAATCCGGTTTTAAGCACTGTGCTTTGACGAAGGCTTTTGCTTACGGTATGTATATAAAGGAGAGATTAAACTCAACAACTCTCATTTGGACTCAGGATGTCAACCTTAGAGCATCTCAAATTGTTAAACAAGACTAAGCAAAAAGCATCTTTTCTTAAAAAGTGTCCTAATAGTATTATAAAAGATGTCTGTGAATGTGCCTTAAATCTTTTAAATGGTAACATACCCGTTTCTAAACGTCAAAAAAATAGATTAACATCTTATAAAAGAACATTACGTCGGTTGGGAGATAAAAAAGTACCTTTGTTTAAGAAAAGACAGCTACTTGTTCAAAAAGGAGAAGGTTTTTTGTCTATTCTCATTCCTGCTGCAGTACCAGTACTTAGTACACTTATCAATGGAGTTCGCTCGTAAATTCAGACTTATTTCAGCTGATAGAGATCAAGAGTTTGCAGATGAGCATTTGAGCGATTTAGACAAGCAGATTCAAACTATTTTAAAAAGAAAATTAGAAGATGATGAAAAAGCGAAGCTTTATACACAGATTTTGCAAAAGTTTGTGTCATTCCCCGATTTGAATGCTCAGAATCCTCCTGAAGAAACACTTGCTATAAAGAAACCCATTGAAAAAAATTTTGATTTGGAAAATGAAGTTTTAAGTTCTGTTCCTGTGAAACATAAAAATACTGCTGTTAAAATTATGGAATTCTTTAAAAAAAAATAAAATTACCTACACAGAAAACAAAGAACTGAAAACGGATGATACTCTAATTAACGGATCAGATGCTGTTCAACTAATCAATTTTTTACTTAGAGATAAAAGTCAAAAACCTGTTGTTTTTGATCAGTTTCAAGACCTTTTAAAGAAAATAAGCTTTCCCCAAGAATTTATAAAAAACAAACATCTAAAGAATGAACAGAAAACTATTTATGCAAGACCTGAACCCAGTAATAGAAAAAGAAAATCGCCTAAGCATGTCACTTTACCAATATCACCATTGCCTTGGTTAAAATACGATTAAAAAATGTAAAAAAATAAAATAAAATAAAATAAAATGTAAAAAAAAAAAAAAAAAAAAGATTGCAACTTTAATGTATTGTATGACCAAAATAAATTTTTTAAATATTTGCAATTGTGTATGCTCATTTTTTTTCTTATATATATATCAACTCTTCTTCAAATCACCTGCTTATGTTTCTACATAGTTTTTCTTCCTGGGAAAAAAATAATAATACAACTTCTGGAAAAAAAAAATATATAGTTCATGAGAAGAAAAAAATCTCTATATAAAATATTGTTTCATATATATATATATATATAATATAATTTTCTTCATCGCTGAAATGTATTTGTTAATCTTTAACATATATTTTTCGAAAAATATTTATTTTCTCTAAAAATTTTTCCTTTTCCTGAAAACATGAAAATTAACAACACGATTAAAATTAAAACAAAGTCTATTTTAACAGCAAAATAAATACATTTTATTTGAACATTCAGTTATTATTTACATATCATTTATCTTTCTTCACAACAAAAGAACTATATTTCTTCGAGGTAGATTTCGTTAAACTTTGTGTGGTTTAATACCCATACGGCAATGTTGACAAATCTGTTTGTACAACGCGCTTATCATACACCAAACGGTAAATTTTAGTCTCTGCTTTATTCATCACAAGCCGTCTCTTGTGATGAATCTCTTGTTATCTTTGCGGGGTTGTGAATTGGTATGTTAGCTTTCATATCCAAATTGCGAACAAGTTCCTTCATTGATTCGAAATTTAATTGAAGACTGTTGGCAAAATTCAATGTGAAGCCTCGTACTTTGCAGCTATTTTTTCCTGCTTTAGTTTCAAAGGCGTAGTTTTTGGGACCACCTGGAAATAAATAAATAAATAAATAAATAAATAAATAAATAAATAAATATATATATATATATATATATATATATATATAGAAATAATGTGCATAAACATATATCGCATTCATTATATAATTAGAAAAAGCATTATTAAATTGTAAAATACTTGAAAATAATTACCAGAAACAAATTTAGTTATTATGTCTCCTTCGAGCTCGTCTGTAAATTCACCCAAGAAATTTCCCAGAGGTGGATCATTTGTTCCATTACTGGCGTATATGATGCTGTCTGTATCATGGTACAAAACAGAATCTCCCAACTTATCCATTTCTGAATAAAGTTTTAGCCGAGCCCATGCAGTGGTAAAAGCAGCAATGAATATATTGGTCGACGCATCTTGCGGTGTAAAATTATCCGTGCTCTCCCAGTACATAGCAGCTGTTTCGCTTGTCGGAAAATATACATCTTTAACCTAAAAAATATATTAATCGATTAAAACAATATCGTTATTTAAAAAGGAAAAAAAAAAAAAAAACGTACATTTTTAGTTTTATCATGTAATATTTTATTGAAGTCTGGAACGGAATTCACATACGTCAGATGAGGTTTGTTTATATTCATACCAAACCTAAAAGAAATAAATATCGCAAATTATTTCACAAAATTTAGTGAATAACTAGTAAGCATGTATTTAAAACAACGTACCGTCCCCATAAGCTATTCAAAGCCAATTTAGCGACTTGCCGCCTTCCAGGATTTTTGGAAATTAGTTGTGAATCTAATTTGACTCCCTCACGTTCATAATATTGTTTTATATAATCTTCTTTTTGTTTTGAAGTGTCACAATTAGCTAGCCAGCCACTGCTCTCTTGCTTTATTTTTAGCAGCATATCGATATAGTTCCGAAATAAACTGTCGGATGAATCCTCGAAATGATAGATTTCATAAATCTAATACAAAAGTTAGAATTAATCAATTATTATTGTTATTATTATTTAGAATAGAAAAGTATTAAATAAAAATAGTCTTACTTTTAAAATTGTATATCCTTTTTTAATAGCCAATTTCACCTCTTCTGAAATCCATGTTCCTATGAGGGAACGTTCTTCATCATTGTGTGTGCATACTGTTTGCGTCATGGTATCCGCACATAAGTGGCATAATGGAAACATGAGTTTTCCTTGACATCTGTAGGGTAATACTGGCAAAAATAACCCCCTAGGTGGTAAAACCTTACACTTAATAATGCCGAAATACTGGTCTATATCCTTAAAATCTTTCGTGATTATTGTTGGATGTCCAATTGGGTATCTGCAATATTTGTTTACCTAAAACAAAAGGACAGATTTATGTAACACATGAAAAACAAAATTATATCTGGAATTAAATAGAAATTTAAAATACTTACCCATGGATAGAGAGACATAAAGTCAACATATTTGGCTGTACCTTCATAATAAAGGCGAACTGCATTTGTTCGCCCTCCAAAAAATGCGTCCCTTGGCTTTAATCTATCCATGAGCTCATGAGATTTTAAGAACCTTTGAAGATCAGCATCTTCTTCTTTTTGCTTCTTAAATTTATGTTCCCATTTTTCTATTACTGTATAACCCATAACACGTAGCTTGGCTGTGGTTTCTAGTGTTTTTGCTAATAATGTGCCCATAGAAATACCATGTAGTGGATTTTTAGTGTCTTTTTCATAACATGTGGAACATCCGTGAAAAAAACACCCCTGTAAAACGAGATTCGACAATTAAAAAGAAAATCAAGGCTGTTATAACACAAAATAAATAACTCATAACAAAAATAGATTATTGAAAAATGTAATTGAACTTACATTATACTGATAAACAGTGTTTGAAACACTACAGAAACCATCTATGGAAATACCAGCAATCTTCTTCTCGCCAAGTCCATTAAGAGCATGGTGTATAAATATTTCTTCTTTGAATCCAAGATAATCCAACCATCTGATCGAGTCTGCACTGTAATTTGTCGAGTTGACATATCCATGTACTGGGACCATCGCAATGGTGTTGTCTGTCATGTGTCTTATTCGAAAGACAGCCATGCTGACTGCTGCTATTGTTATATAGCTTAAAGAAAATAAACACAATAAACATGCTAATTCAGAAAAAAAAGATTGTTTGAAAAACTGTTTAAAATAAAATTTAAAAATAGATTTACCAAAAGGGATCCACATCAGCCATTTCCAGAAACTGTTGTCTAAATTCTAGACAACATCTACGTAGAATGTCTACGTCAGACCTAAACATGAAAATAATAAAAGTTCAGAAAACCACTAAATATTTTTAAACATTTTTGTTTAAGCTAATTAAAAATTAAAAGATACACACCTACAGTAGGCTAATATTTCCTCTTGAAATATAAATCTATCTTTTTCATGTTGTCTATGCCATTCTAAAAATATAGACATTGCAGTATTAGACATTGAATCCGGGCTGTAATAGCTAACTTCCGGAAGAGCTCCATCATATTCTTGATTTTCCTGTGTGTTGAACAGATTTGGGAAATATCCTTTTCTCAGTTCTGAAAGCCCGAAACATGAAGGCATTTTTGCTAAGGCCATAGGTATGAAGTTAAAAGAATCTATGACTATAATACCTAATGTTTTGTGCCTGATCGACATTACTTTTGATCCGCATGGGATTATTTCTGGTGTTAGTCCTTGATCCAGTAACCAACCTAACAGAAACTGCCCGTCAAATCTGAAAAATAAAATAAATAAAAATAAAATAAATAAATAAATAAATAAACATTTTTTTTTAACATACACAACGAAAATATATCTCAATACATCGCTTACCCTTTCATATTATGGGCTATCGCTGTAAAGCCCTTGTGCTTAGGGGAAAACAGCCAGCTGCAAAAATCACTGCATGCGGAATATCCCTTGAAAATTATCTCGGTTCCATCACTGTATTGTGCCAGAGCAAGATTGACCAAATGTTGACCCGTTGCTTGATCGGTCTCAAAGTCAAAGAAAACTAATTTTTCTGATTTAGCTTTAGCTTTCTCAGATCGCAGGAAACATCTGTGATCGTTTGCTATCACAAATCTATTACAAGATGGACATTTCGTGGTCCCACATTGATGAAATTCTTGTGGACAATTCCTGCGCAAAATTACTTTGCAGCATTCCCTGCATTGATACATCTAAAACAACAAAACTTTGTAAATGTATTTTATGAACTTTAACAATAAGTTTTAATAAAATATTTAAATGAACATTTAGTATTTGAAATAAAACGGAATAACTGTATATATATATATATATATATATATATAACTCACCTTATCACATAAAGACAATGTCTTTTTGCCAATTTTTGATTTGTGCTTTCTGAAGCACATTTCTGAACGACAAAGCTTGTCACAGTCGTTGCAACGAATTGGCATTCCAGTTTGCACGCACTCACTTTCTTGGCATATAGGGCATGTAAAAGGGCAATGGTGTTCTCCCTCGGTCTGGTAAGGCTTTTCACACTCTTCGCAATAAAAATGTGATCCGTAAAATTGGTTCATTTTTCTGATGACATCGAAATGGCCATCATGAAGCCAAAGATTAATCCGTGTTCTTTTAGGAGATCCTTGAATGCCTTTGTATGATACCTATCGGGGTAGGGAAAAAAATATATACATGTATACATCTTTCGGGATGCGAGACCTTACCTAAAAATATGTGTCAATGTGCAAATTTTTGAAAATTAAGAAAAGATAAGAACTTACTTTGTTTAAGTTTTGCGCTGAAACCACAACGATCTGAAGCTCTAAGAATTCCTCAAAAACTGCGATTTCGTTGTACGTGCATGGACCTAACGGTACATTTGCAACCTCGTGCAATGCTCGGGCAGCATTAATAAGTGCTGGCCGTTGATCGCTTCTCAAACTATTGACAGTTTTTTTGTCCTTTTTTGCATAGCTTCGGCATAAACAATGGCTTTTGCGCAGCATAATCCTTCATCGTCACTGGGAATTGGGAAGATTGACTTCTTTCGAAGGCGGTCCACATCTATATTAATGACTCTTTGTCGTCCTGCTCCACGATCTCGATTAATTGTGATTATGTCAGCCACGAAACCCGAGTCAAGTTTTATCTCTTGCTTCGATTGGAGAACTTTCATAACGGCTGAGAGAATTTTTTCGACGGTTAGATCTGCGACTGACATCAATGTTGTAGATATTGGCTTGTCTAGTTCGTCTGTTTGAATACAGATACGTATTAGGTCAGAAGGAATCAGTCTTTCCGTGCAGCGTTCTAGTAAGGTGGAAAAAAGTTGTCGCACAGACTCTATTGCAGCGAGTAAAGGACTTTCTTGCAGAAAATTAGGCAATCTGTCGACATCAATTCTTGCACGATAAGTTATCTCTTCCCCTTGGTATTTTTGATTAAATCTTCGACGACTCTCTTCTAGAATAATTGCATCTTCTAACTTAAGAAAAAAAAAAAAACTTATTTGAGCGAAAATGTTACACACATGTTAAAAATGTTTTTAAAATAGACCAAAGATTTCTCTAAATACTAAGCAAAATACGTACTTCAAATCCAGAATCAAACTGATTCCATCTAGGATTTTCTACATCATTTTCAGAAGTTCTGAATAACTAAAAAAGGAAAAAAGAAAACGAATAAAAATAAATAAGTTTATTTTAAGAAACTTAATAAAATAACACAGAAACGCACACAAACACACACATATATAAATGGGTATACTTACTTCACTCTCCAATTGACAAAGACGGCTATCAACAGGGGGAATCGGTATATGTACTTGCGAATACGCTGGGGGAAACTGAAAATAAATAAATAAATAAATAAATAATATTAAAACAGTTTCACAAACTGAAAATTTTATCCAGAAATGTATTAAGAATCTTACAAAATCATCATCATCATCCGACCAAACTGGAAAATCATTAGAAGCACTAGAAAACTAAAAAAGAGAGAAAAACGAAAATAATATACAAACTTTAAGTGTGAGAAAATCGCATAATGAAAAAAATGTATGATCATTCTTACAGTTATATCAGTAATGGAATTCTCTCTGAAAAGGGGTCCTTGAACAGTGGAAGGCCCGGGTTTATTCTAAAATAAATGATTAATATTAAACATTCTAAAAAGAAAAAGAAAAGGAAAGGAAGAAAGGAAAAGAAGACAACCTTTACATATTTCATTTTACATGACCGCTAAGATTTGATAAATTATAACATCTTAAGAAAAATAACATTTCACATATGAAAGATCATTATAAAAATTCAGAAAATGATTACTTTCAAAAATAGCGCCAGAAAAAAAATATTCTTATTAATTGAAGATTAAAAAAGTGGAAAAGATGTTGTTAAAAGAACGTTTCGTTTTAGATTATTAAGCATAAAACACATCGTCAAAACTCTCCTTTTTATTATTAATAATGAAAATAATAAAAAAGAAAACAAGTTATCAAATATAAAATTATTATTCTTGTCATAACTTAAGAAAATTATAAAAAGGAAAGCACGTGGTAAAGAAAAAATGTATTATTATTATTATTATGATTATTACTTAAGAAATAATTTGAAATAATAAAGAAAGAAAAAATCTGTTCAATTCTCAATTTTCATTTAAACTATCCTCTTACATTTATATATCATTCTTGTTACTTAAAAAAGAGTAGAACTTATGATAAAAAAATTTATTAAAGAAATAATAAAAAGAAAAAAATCTAATAAAGTGAAAACGCTAAAAAATGAAAAACATATTAAAATTAATAACTGTTAAAAAGTACACTTGGAAAAGACGACTACTGAAGGCAAATCAAATAAAATATTACAGTGTATGGTTTATATAAATGAATTTCCAGTAGTAATAAAGAAAAAATCTGTTCAATTCTCAATTATTATTTAAACTATCCTCTTACATTTATGTATCATTCTTGTTAGTTAAAAAAGGGTAGAACTTATGATAAAAAAATTTATTAAAGAAATAATAAAAAGAAAAAAAATCTAATAAAGTGAAAACGCTAAAAAATGAAAAACATATTAAAATTAATAACTGTTAAAAAGTACACTTGGAAAAGACGACTACTGAAGGCAAATCAAATAAAATATTACAGTGTATGGTTTATATAAATGAATTTCCAGTAGTAATAAAGAAAAAATCTGTTCAATTCTCAATTATTATTTAAACTATCCTCTTACATTTATGTATCATTCTTGTTACTTAAAAAAGGGTAGAACTTATGATAAAAAAATTTATTAAAGAAATAATAAAGAGAAAAAAATCTAATAAAATGAAAACGCTAAAAAATGAAAAACATATTAAAATTAATAACTGTTAAAAAGTACACTTGGAAAAGACGACTACTGAAGGCAAATCAAATAAAATATTACAGTGTATGGTTTATATAAATGAATTCCAGTAATTAAAATTTATTTACACTTAATTAAAAAGTAAATGGAATAAGTACTTACCCATTCAGAGTCATCCAAGGATCGCTTGCGTGCCGGCTTCCGATTATCCATAGTTTTCACAATAAAATAATATGAAATGAACCTACACACACCAAATTAAACTAAGCAACTAAGACATCTTATCGTTGCCAAGAGTCGGTTAAGAAACTTTTTAAGCTATTAGCGTTGCCAGATCCGTCAAACTAAGGGAAAAAACAACTCACCTTAAGAACCGGTTGCAGTCAAAATGTATTTTTGCCCTAGTTTCGGGTTCTGGCTCGAAATCATCACGTCGTCACCCCGTGGGTTGCACCGTTTGCAGTCAACATGTATTGCTTCGCTAGCTTCATGCTCTAGCATGAAAACATGACGTCATAACCACAAGGTCAGTTTTCGAGTACCAACACGAATGTGTCTGCTTAAAACAGGAATGCATGACGTCATGCGATTTCGTCTTGTGAGAAAATAGCAAACTCCTGAATTAAAAAGTTAATTGTAATTATTCATTCATTAAGCTTGAAAATAATGTTCTGAATTAATTAATTAATTAATCGCCAATCTAAGTAAAATTGATCACGTGTCTCGAAACCGAAACCAACATCCTCGTCTTGTAGCACGAAAAGTGTTGCCATTTTTAAAAAACTTTATCGAAAAACCTAAACCAAAAAGTTCAGCAAACAGCAACTCAACCCACCCAAAAACACCTCGTCCAACAGTACGATTAAAAAACCGAAACTAAAACCAAAACCAGCAGGAGGAAAACAACTCAACTCCACTCGTGTCGTCACTTCCGGTCACGCCCCTTTTTGATTGACAGGTAGACATGCCCCTTTTGACAGGTAGACACGCCCCTTGCCACGCCCCCTTTTGATTGACAGGTGGGAACGCCTTGTAGCTCGTAGTGGCCTACTTACTACTTCCGTGCCATAATAAAACTGAAGTCAAACAAATAAACATTAAAGGAAATAAAATTCGAGCAAGTAAAACAAAATGAAGAAGCTGTGAATCTCATCAGCAGTGGGCAGTTTTAAAAAAACAGCAATACATCTGAATGAATATTCATTCATTTCTGGTTGGATCGATTGTTTAATAAATCCGATATGGCGCCTAAAAACCATTTTTCGTTTGTTAATTTAATGATAAAATGTTTTGAAATATATATTAAGCGAAAACCTCTGTGCGATCTGCGATTACAGTTACAAACTTGTTTATTTTTATTTATTTATTTTTTTAAATGGGAAAACAATAAAATGTGGACCCAGTTGTATTAGAGTCGGAAGCTTCTAGTAGTAATTTTGGTAGCAACTTTAATACTTAACACTCATTAGTACAAAGAAAATAATTATGACCATTAATTTCATTAGAATCTGATGCTTCTGATAATAATAATGATAGAACATTTAAAACGCAAAACATATTTTTGTTTAAAACATATATGATATTAAAGCATATAAATTATGAAAAACTGGAATAAATTTTTCAAATATACTTTTAAAGTAAACTTATTAAAAATATTCATTAAAATGTAAAACTATGCTTCAGTTGTTATAACAATAACACAGACAAACTTATTTTTAAGCGAACAACGCCGGGACACTAGTTAGAAATAAAAGGTTTGTTTTATAACTTGTTAGGAATCGTTTATCTTTAATCATAAAATATTTCATGTAGAAAATTAAAAAACTACGTTTCTCTTATATTATCCATTCGTTTTAATGTTACAAGTTACAAAAATGTAATGATGTTTCACATTATTTATGATGTATTTAAAGAGGAATTTTTCTTTTAATTTTTTTCTCAATTTATCTCATTACGCACACATGCGATTTAATTCCAAGTTATTTTATGTCAAATTCAATTACTCGGAATAATCACATAAGACACACAATAGCACAGTCTGACAATTGGAGAACAACTGTCATGTAATGACTAATTATCCTTGTCTAAATTCATGATATATATTAAAGGTAGAACAGTACAGTTTAAATATTTATTCTACGTTGATATTCAATTTATAATTAAGCATTTTTAGCGGGACAGGGAATCAACAAATCATGCATTGAACAAAAAATCCCCCTGCTATAAATCTAAATGCTTTCAATGGATGAATTGACGTTTAAAAACGGGCTATGCAGAATTTAATTAGAGTCTTTATTTAGAAAATCACACCGATACAGATTTTAAACTAAATCCCTTCGTTACTTATATGTAGCAGATTTCTGAAAAACAGCTCATCAATAGGACATCAGGAAAAAAGTAAATTTTTCATCTATTGTCAACAGCGTGCTAGCATCAAAAGAAAAAGCATTGTTCATTACGTTGAAAATGAGCGACACTATATGTGCTGCAAAAAAGGCTTAAAAATCCTTGTTTATCCCCACCAGTAAAAATTTACTGAAAATTGTGCCGGAGCATTTTTTCGATTTGATAAGACACAAATTTTTGTTTTAAAAAACCGGTGAATAACCATTAAAAGTTTCATAGAATGTGCCCATCGCAAAGAGATTAAAATTTATTTTTCTTTTTCTTTTACCAAACATGAATTAGCAGCCCAAGCACTGGAAAAATTTCGCACGATGATGGCATTTAATAATAGCAAAAGGTCTATTTTAATTGAGAAAAAATTATAGATTGTCAGAAGTTGTAGTGTTATATAATTTTTTATACATTTGCCTGTCACTTTATACGTTTTTCTAGTGCATGTTTACGTTTTCTTCATTCAAATGCCTATATAAATAATTCTGAATGTACAATTACTTTTGTTAGTCAATAATTTCCAGTCTTTTCTTAATTTTATCACGTAAACAACAATGTATTATTATCATATGTTTATATTTAAAAAATCTTACGATCATTTAAATCATTACTAACTTAAAAAATGAGTACTTTGAATTCAATACTTTCTTTTATTGACAGATTAGATTCTTTTATTGACAGATCAACAGTTTATGTTATAATAACATAAACTGTCGGTTTGTATTATTTTTTTTTTTAATGTTTGAAAATGTGATAATGCAACACTTACCGAGTGCCTGATTTTTCAATCCTAGAGGAATATACAGATTATACAAAAAATCAAGTCTACCGGCATAAAATATGTCCTATGTTGTGGCAAGGACTGTTACTATCAATTTGCAAATATTTATTTCAAAACGATTTGGTATTTTCTGATATTTCATAGATGATATTAGAATTTAGAAAGTTGTTAGAACTCCTTTCGTACATTTTCATGCCAAATTCAATTTCGGATTTTTTAGAGCCATTTTTTTCTTATCTTTAATCTATTTTTGTATAATCTAAAACGAAAAGTAATATAAACTATGCTTTAAGGAATATTTACTGCAATATTAGAAAACAATTGTGCAAAGCATGGATTGTATGATTACAGAGAACTATATACGAAAATAAAGCAAAAAGAATATATATATATATATATATATATAACTTGTTCTTTTGAATAATATGATTTTTCATTTTTGTAAAAAGTAGAATAACTTGGTTTAAAAAATCCATTATTTAGGAATCTTTAAGTTTTTGATTGTCTAAAAATTATAATAAATACTTACACAACTTAGATACATGAATTTCAAATTAAAATAAAGTTTGTGAAATTTATATTCTTATAAAAAAATGAGATTTATTTATTTATTTATTGTTAATGTATACTTTATTTCTAATTCTTACTCTGAAAAATAATTACAATATATTCACTAGATGTAAATAAAGTGCATATCGAATTACATCACCTTATAACATTTACAGATATTATGTTAAATTTGTTTTAATGGCTTAATTGTAGTTTTTAATGTATGATGTATATTTATGCTATCATTATTTAACCCTATGTTACGCTTGAGGCTGATAAATGTGTTCAATGATATATGAAAGGATTTTTAATTATCTTTGTCAGGTTCCTTCCGTCTTATTCACATTGTATTGTTCTTAAACTCTTGTAACTTTAAAATATCAATTTTAAATGGATATTTTTTTACTTTAGATTGTTGCTTTATTACCACTTTAAAAGCTACTCGTTGGGGGCCACCGTAATTCTTACCCATCATGGATATGCATAATATAATATATAAAAATAAAACATCTGTAAACTATTTATAAAATGCATTGAAATTCTAAAACAAAATTTAAACGTATGTTTAAATATTTTTAATGTACACGAGTAATGATCTATTAATGAACCAACTTTGACAAATTATATAAAACGCCAAGCTACTCAAGTAGTACCAAATTGCGTAAAAGAAACATCCATATAATTCCAAAAATAATAATCATATTAACTGACCGGTTACTGCGTCGGATTAAGCATCTCATTTCCAATTAAAATATATCTTTGAGTTGAAATTTGAATGAAATAATAAAAAATCAAACAATTTGGAAAACAGGATTACAAATATCATAGCAACTAATAATTCGATTGACTTCGTTCTTTATGCAAAATTTGTGTTATTTTATTGTCTTTTACGTTCACTCCTTAAAATAAAATAATAATAAAAAATATGTATCTTTCATAAGTACGAATTTTTCGAGAGCCTGAAAAAAATAGTTCCGGATAATCGAGGTTACTGATGTTGAATAACCTTCGTCCTATTTTTCCATATTAAGTACATACAAAGTTTCAAGTCTCTATCTAAATAGAATGTATATAGACTGACAAATAGACAGACACCTCAGACGGATGAACGGCAATTTTTTTTTCTAAAAATATGTTTTTCGGAATCTCCAGTATTTGAAACGTTTAAATCAGCCAATTTTTTTTTCGATTTTCAATACGATTGCAAGATTTATCCTATGCTGCGTATGATGGGCAAGTAATATACAAATACGGCAAATTGGAAATAGATAACGTATGTCCCGCGCTCGTCCAAATAGATAACTAATATTCGCGCGTTAAATTAGGGTTAATGAATTTTAAATTTCTTTTTTTATATCTGTTATACATGAAAGTACGCATAATTTATTCAATAAAATGTTAATTTTTGCTATGTACGGTATAAATTTATGTATTTTGGGTTAAGAAACATTTGTAAATAAGTGATATAATTTCATTTACGTTACTTAATTATTCTTTCACTTTAATATTACGATTTGTGAATTAATTAAAGAAATTATAAATTTACGTACTATATTAAAGTAAAACAACCAAAACTTATAAAAAAAGATTCTACATAAGGGAACAAAACATGTTATATATAATGTTTCTCTGCCCACCTAATTTCATATTTTTTGATTCAAAATGTTTGCAATTTTTCTTATATATAATAAACATTGTTTCGTAACAACTTGAGTGACATGCATCAAATATATTGACAATTTCTAATGTTTAAAACGAACACAGAAAAGACAATTTTTAAAAGAAAAGTTCTAAAATATTCTGGAACATGTCAAAAATTTATTTTTCTGTAAAAAGTATTTTTGTAAAAAAAGTTACGGAATTGTTTTATCTAGGGACTGCCAAGTTTTTACCCAAGAAAGAATTTCGTACATTTTTAAAGTATTTTCCCCTAGGAAATTATAGAGGAAATTCTTTTAAGAAGATCGATATTAAACAACATTTTGTAAAAGTGCGTTATGGAAATGTGCTTAAAAATCTATAAAATAGTGTAACTTTTCTCTCATTTGTACTGGTGTGTTTTAGTACTGGCATCTGCAATTTTTAAATTCATAAAGATAAATCGTTCTGAAAAGAATATTAAATAATTATTTCTGTTCGAGTTCCAATTAAACTCACCCATTTATTTTCTCTTTTTCATTTGGTTAAAAAACAGTTAAGAAAAATCATGCGTTAAGCATACATTATGAAACACCTTTCAACACTTCCTGAAATCATTAACAAAACTTCGTTATTTAGGGGAATAAGGTATTACTGTCCATAACCAAATATGTATTTCGATACTTTTGGGGAAAATTTCATTGAGAAGAAAATCGATTGAAATCGGTTGAAATTTCTCTTCGAGCAATTTATACTAATATATGGAAACATACTTGAATAATTTTGTTCAGTCCAACAGTTCAACTAGAACCTTTATTACTAATGATTATAACCATCTTTGCTTCTAATCATCGCTTAGCCAAAAGTAAGACATTTTTCGAATCCTAAATTTTTGATCGTTAATTTAAAATATTAAAATCGAAAACTGATTTTTTCTCAAAACACAACGACAAATAGGATGTGATACAGCAGCTTATTGACTATGTATACAAGGAAGGATATTTTAGGAGATATGCATTCATAAAATGTAATGGCGTGTTTACTTGATCAATGCTATATTTGGCGTTATTACACACATAGGTGGGTAATGATGCCATGAAAAAAATGGGTTAAAGTTAAATAAATTGTCTCTTTCCAAAGATACAAATTCTACACTACAAGAAATTGACAATTATGAAATAAATTAGCAGCACTTAGGACATACAAATTTCAATTTATCCTTAAAAAAATGACATTAATGCTCTATCGTACATAAAATAATAAAATAAACCCTCTTCAGGTGTATTTACAAAACTGAAAAGAATTAAGCAGAGTAATTACGCCTATGGATTGCATTATTGGCATGGTTGGTTCTGTTTTGGTTAATTTTGTGTCGGCCAATTATCTACTCGAGGAATGTAGACCCAGGAGGAAGTGCCCTTTATGAGTGTCTTTCTAAGGGAACCTAACCCGTATTTACTCGAGTTTGAAGAAAACCACGAAAGCTCCGAACGGTTAGGCCGACGGCTACGATTGGGATCGAACCCAGTGCCTGTCGTCTACCAGTTAAGAAACCAGAACCTCTTGGCTACTGGTGGGTCCCAATGACACAGTATACATATTGCGAAGTATAATTAAATTACGAGTTGCATAGAGATTTTATCAAAATTCTATCACAACTTCTTGAAAGCACATAAAATACACTACAAATTAATATAATAAGTAAAGTATGTCCTAATAAATAAATAACAAAACTTACCTCGCAAATTTTAGATCTAGCGTTGCCATTTACGTGCTTCTTCCAGCAATAAGTTATACGAAGTGATCAAATTCACTTTTAGCAATTGTTTTTGATTCAGTTGACTTAGAAATCTTCTAATCAGAAGCCACAGGTGCCACTTCCCGGATTATTTTTGTAATTACGTGTACTATTAGCACTTTACATTATTATCTTTTTTGACGTTATTACCCCAGGACATTTCATTATTTAAAATATATTTCTATGGAAAATTTCCTTGTTATATTATACGGTTATGTTTCTTTTTCTAAGAAAGTTCTTAAACAAATCCCTAAAAGAATATTACAAACATGGCAGTCAACAAATTCCATATCTATCCAATATTTAATCCGAAAAGCAGAAAAGAAGATTCTGAATTTTAATTATTGTACTTAAGAAAAAATCAACTACATCATTTATTTCATAAAAATGCAAAAATTAAGCCAAATCACATATATGTTTAATCTAAAAGATTTATTTTTCGTTTCGTAATTCAAATGGTCCCTGCATTTTTAAATTTTAATACTTTATAATTTCATCTTTTATTAAAGAAAAATGCTTTTAAAATAGTAGTATATATATTAAAATATTAATTTGCAATACGTAGCAAAACAGGTTAAGAATTTAAATCTAATTTAAAATTAAAAACAACACATGTGTTTTAATAAAAATTTTGTTAAACGGTGATTTTCCTTTACTTAATAATGTGTTACTATAATAAAGCTAAAGGTTCCAGTAAAAAGTATAGACCCAGGCAGAAAAATTGCATAACCATACTTAAAATGTAAAATGAAATTTATACTATATGCAGGTGCTACATTTGTGATTTTTACGTAATTGTAAATAATAATGAAAATAAATGTAATTAGAATAATGAATTTTTGAAATTTTAAATTGTATGTAAAGACATATGGATTTAATATCATTAGTAGAAATTTATTTTTTTCCCATTCATAATACATTTTATGATTTTTTGAAAAAAACATGGGCATTAGAAAAAAAGGTATATTTGTAGCAGTAAATAAGTAAGTAGAAATTAAATATTTATTTATATATTTTTTAAGAAAAATAATCTAAAAATATTTCATAGTATATGATAGATTGCATTTAAATAGCACAATCCAGAGAGATAAATATGATGTAATAATATTTAGAAATAAGTTGGTTGGTTAATTGAATGGGGTTTAATGGCGCAAAATCCCTTTAGGGACATGCTGCGCCAGGACCAAGTCAAAATAGAAAAAGTTAAGAGCAAGTGAAAATATGCGTAATTAAAACCAATTAAAAGTCTACAGTCCTTTGTTAAAAATGCATGAAAATACAGAAAAATATGTTAAATTATAGACGATGCACAATAATCATATAAACACAACTTTAAAGAACACAAAACTTAAAAAAGTAAGAGGTAAAAACAACACGGCAAGTGTTAAACACAAGGTGCAATTAAAAAAAGTAAAAATCATTCAGTAATTGTTTTTAAAAAAGCAAATGAGATGATGTACAAGTCAGAATTTAAAAAATGTGAAGTTAATTCGGAATGAATTCGTCAAAAACAATATTCTCTTCTGTACTCGAGTTGTCAGATTCTTCCATAGCATCTTCCACATCGTTTTGTAGCAGTTTGGGATCTTTAAAATTTGTAATAGACAGGTTCTGGTGTGACTTGCGGTGTTTTTTTGTAACAGTCTGCCACTGATGGGAACCTCGAATGGGAACCCTCTCCTTTGCCTTTTGGATCGGTTTCACAGTCTGAAAAGAATTTGTCTTTTGGTTATTAGAAGCAGATTGATCAACGGTTTTTTTAATGAGCGTAGCTTTTTTATTAGGTGTAACTGCATTAGTATTTTGATTAGTAACAGGTTTCGGGAGATTAGAAGCTGAAGAATCAGGATTTTTTATTGGATATAGTTGCCTTATTTTTAGCCTGGAGTTGAGTTGACTTCAGAATAGTAACAGGCTCTGAAGAAGGCAACCAGCGCTCCAATTTTGGACCTGCAGAACATCCAATTGAACAGCTGACATCACGTGTTTTTTTCTTTGGGGTAATGGGTTGATTACATCATTCTATCTGAGTGCTTATATGTCTTACGGATTTTGATTGGTTCTTAAGTAAACTGGAATAGGAAATTCCAACGGATGGTGTTCAGGATTCAACAAGTTTGCGGGCATCGGAGTAAGACAAATTCTGGGTAATTTTTATCGTAATTATTTCTTTTTCACGGCTCCAATTAGGACAAGTGCGAGAATAAGCTGTATGATCACCTTTACAGTTTGCGCAACGTTCGGGTTTTTCACAGGTTTTATTGTTGTGGCCGACTTCTGCACAACGAGCGCAAGTACGAGATCCACGACACGTACCATTAATATGGCAGTAACGTTGGCATTTAAAGCAGCGGAGAGGGTATGGTATATATGGTCGAACTGGACAGTTTAAATAGCCAGCTTTAATTTTAGTTGGTAGAGTAGGGCTATTGAATGTTAAAATAATATGTTTTGTAGGTAGTATTTGTTCATTGCGACGGATAGTAATACGGCGTACATCTATGACATTTTGGCTTTTTAAATTTTCTAACAGTTCATCTTTGGTAGAGAATAAGAGATCAGGTTCAGATATGACACCACGACTTGTATTTAGAGTTTTATGTTTTTGTACAGAGACGGAAAAAGTGCCTATTGTAGAGCAATTGGAGAGAAGTTGCGATTGTTTAGCTGTGAAAACCTCAATTAGTAAATCTCCAGATTGTAATTTTTTAATAGAATGACCATCCCCTAAAACAGACTGGAATGTTTTTGCAATTAGAAATGGTGAAGTATTTTTAAAGGAGTTATTAGAGAGACTATCGGTACGTTTAATGACAAAAAAACGAGTAATTGAAGAAGTCTGTACTATTTGTTGCTCTCCACAAGGGAGAGGATTAGAATGAATAGAAGTAGTTTCATCCATATTAGAAAAAAATAATTCAGACCCCGGCCGCACCACCCACTACCGAGCCCAACAAGGGGATGCACATTCGTGCACCAGTGCTAACCAGGGCCCATACGGTCACAAGACAACCCTATGTCAGTCTCCACTCTTAACGAGATGACTAGTAGTTGCTCGATCACTTGATCCCTAAAGCCAGTGACAAAAGTCAGCTGACCAGCCGATTGATGCATACGGGACCAATATGCACCTCCCGTCTACCTGAAGCAGAGGCCAAAGCAGTGTGTTGGTTTCCCTCAACTGCCAGGATCCCCCTTTCCAGGGACACGGGTCGCCACGCACGGCCAACACGTGGGTGGTTTACAATTCTCCATGAGTCGACTTACAGGATGATATCAGCTCATACAGAATTGCCCTCACCGCCGAAAAGGAAACCACAATGAGAGTGAAACAAAGATGAAAGGAAGACGAGAGGAGTAAGAAGAAAAGGATAAGAGAAAGATCACTCAGGTGCCCGGGGTTGTGAAGCCCGTGAATACCTAAAAAAGGTATCCCCCTGGGGGGATTTAGAAATAGGAAATAACGTCTTTTGAAAAAAAATATTATAAAGTCTGAAACCCAGTGTTTAAAAATACACAACTAATGTAAAAAAGGCAGTTTCCCCAAACTAGATTCGTTTTTTGTTCCAGGTAAAGAATTCACTCCAGCTATGATTTTTCTTCAACTGATTATTGCTTTTTGCATGTCATTTGCGCATTCATAAACATTAGTTTTCTGCTTTTTTTATATAAAAATATTATTTTCTTCAATAATAAAGGGAAATAACGTAATATTTTTCATTATTTAGAGAACTTTTGATACTTACAAACTTTTACAAATATTTTTTAATACGCTGGCAATATTATAGTTAATTAAATGATGGGTATCTAAACTTATGCTATACTTGTTTTAGACGCTTTGATTCTTTCCAACATACTTTAAAAGTGTATGAAATTGGTTTATATGCTCGTCTGTCTGACTGTCCATGGTGTAGCTCACGTGAATATTGTCCGAATTTCACGAAATGATGTATGTCATTAGTTATATTATGGTATGTTCATTATTGAATTGAAGTGTGTAATGTTAACGGTTAGTTTACAGAGACACGCAAAAGAATTCTTTTACTTTACGGTCCATGAGGGAAAATATTCTGCGGTAAATTTAAATTAAATTTATATGTTTTAAACATATTTAAATATCTTTTTATCCTTGAAATATTCCACAATAGAGCACACTAATTGTAGAATATATTGTTCATTTACAGGAATACCCAAAAAGACTTTGGCAACTGAATAAAATAAACAATATTTGAACAATTCTATCCCACGCACAATAATCCTTGGATCTAAGTGCGTTTTCATTGATGATATGCGTTTGTAAATTTAATTATTTTATAATTGTTACATGTATAAAGATTAAAAACAATGTACACGGCTTCACAAAGAATTCCTATAACATCCGATAATTGACGGGGATTGATGAAATGAAACATTCCACTGTTCCATTAATTTAAATTAAATAATAGCATAGTATGCAGTATACATGCATACTTCAGTAGATCATATACAAGTCAGCACAAGCAAATTGTATATGTTCCTGACTATTCATAGTAATAGCAGAAAATTAGGTTTTTGAATACATAATGTGTTTGCCGAATTGTTCATTTCGATATCATTTTTTATCTATGTTAACTGTAAACTTATATTAAGATATTCTAAAAGTGTTGGAAAATGATTTATTATATATCGTTCGATTTATTATTTAACCTTGTTAATCCCTTGGAGATGAGCGACCAGTATACGTATCGCATAAGTTAATCAGAATATTTTATTATTCTGTCCAGTAATATATGTATATATATATACATATATATATATATATATTGTAAATTGATTATTATTATTAAATGCAAGCTTTTTTCTGATTCCATTAGGTAATAATTTCTGTTTTTAACGATGTAAAAGATTTAAATTACACAGACCTGCGAAAAAATACTTTTTGAAAATTGTTTTAATTTTGATAACTAATTTTTATGTTTTTTTCATTGCTGATTACAAAAATGAAATCCATTTTTTTCTATCACGTAAGGATTTTTCACAAAATGGTTGCATAATTTAAAAAAAAAGAGGTAAAATAACGAAATTTTAACATTTCGTTTTAATTTCATATATTTATAAATCAATATAAATTACATTTATATCTGAATTAAAGTAATAGTTAATTATACATACAAGGTTGCAAGTCATCAGAGTATTATTTTTTCTTTCCATCAAAAGTTTTTTTGCCACTTTTCCTCTTGTGAATTTTGCAAGGATTGTCTCTTTGTAGCATCCAGCAGTAGTCAGCTATCATGCTGAGATTCCACTTGCCTTGATATCGCCTCTCCATTTCCTTTATATCCTGGTGAAATCTTTCACCTTGTTCCTCACTAACTGCACCTAAGTTTTCTGGAAGATAGTCAAGATGTGAATCGAGAAAATGAATTTTTAAGCTCATATTACACCCTAAAATCTTGAAATTTGTTACCATCTCTTCTACAAAAGACTTGTAGTTTGGGTCCTTTTTGTTGCCAAGAAAACTAGTAACAACTAGTTTGAAAGATTTTCAGGCTTCTCTTTCATTTAATTTCATTTTATTCTCAAAATTTTCATCTTTCATCAATTTCCTGATGTCTGGTCCTACAAACACACCTTCCTTCAGTTTTGCTTCGGATAAACCTGGGAACTGCTCACAAAGGTATTTGAAACATTCACCTTCTTTTGATAAAGCCTTGACAAATTGTTTCATAAGACCTAATTTTATATGAAGCGGTGGAAGTAACACTTTTTTTGGATCCACAAGATTTTTACTTTGAATATTTTTGACTCCAGGATCTAATGTCTTCCTGATTGGCCATTCTTTCTTAATGTAATGTTGCTTTCTGTCTCGACTGTCCCATTCACAAAGAAAACAGGGAAATTTTGTGTACCCTCTCTGCTGACCAAGCAACATAGAAATCACGTTCAAATCACCGCAAACTGCCCACTTGTGATCTGAATACGATATTTTATTTAAGACAAAATCAAGATTTTCATAGCACTCTTTTAAGTGAACAGAATGTCCAACAGGTACAGAAGCATATTCAATTCCATTATGCAATATTACTGCTTTTAGACTTCTTTTTGATGAATCGATAAAAAGTCTCCATTCGTCAGGTTCATATTGGACTTTGAAACATGCTATGAGGCCTGGAATATTGTTACAATAAATAAGTTCCTCTTCTTTAGAAAAGAACGGAATAAAATCTTTTTCTCGGTTTCTAAACCAATAAAATGACGTACCAGGAGCTAGCAAATTTTTTTCTTCTGCCGAATCCTTAGACAGATTTAAGTCTCTGACTAAATCATTTAATTCAGACTGCGTGAAAAGTTTAGGTTCATCGCTAATAGAGTCATATACTTCATCAACATCATCATCACTTTCACATTCAGGCACAGTATCTGAATCAATATTTTCCACAGTTTCTGGAGGGGAAGGAACCGGAATACCAGGTCTATGAGAAAAAGGACGTATAGCAGATGGAATGTCAGGATAAAATATTTAATTTTTGTTCTTTAAATTGAAACCTTTCACATTACAAAGACAAAAATAGCAATTATCACTATGATTTTTAGGTTCTCTCCAAATCATTGGTATACCAAATCGAAATGATTGTTTCTTGCCTTGAAACCATTGCCTTAATTCTTCTACGCAAATACTACAAACTTTGTGTGGAGCCCACGGCTTATCTTGATCACCCAATTTCATGCTAAAATAAGCGAAATACACTTTTTTAACAAAATCAGAAATGCTTCTCTGTTGTTTTTTTCACTGTGTAATTACCGCAAATATAACAGAAACAACGCATCCTCTGGAAGTGGAAGCCATGTTCTCTAATGCAGCAATAACTACAAGTTAAAATTACAACTATTACTATTAACTCACAGCTCGGAATAAAAACACATGTGTACAGCACAGAGTAAACAAAGACACTGAATCAGGAGTAGAGATAAGGACAGTGAAAAAGGGTGTGAAGAAGAGGGGGCGTACAGACACTTGCAAGCAGAAAAGATCCGATTTCATCTTGTTTCCTCTGTCTTGAATATTGTGTTTAATAGGCGGTTTGCCGGTTAAAAAAATATTCTGCATTGAAATAGTTTTTTCTTTCTTTTTTATTAGTTAAATACACAAATTTACTACTTAAAGTCCATAAATTTATTTGACAAACTCATATATATAATAGTCTTTTTGTTCGAAATTTGCTAAATTCATGAAATAATAAATTGCGATTTGTGAAGAAAATGTACGTGATGGAATTTTTTCAATATTTTTCTGGTAATCAGCATCCAAATAACTATAAAAATACCACTTACTATGCCGACAATTTTTTCATCGCAGGCTTGTGTTATAAAAGATTCCGATAATAAAATATTAAAAATTCAATAAAAGACGCTTGTCCCGAAAGGATGAAACAAATAACTCAATTTATAAGAAACTTTCTTTCATTTACAATAAAAGAGAAGAAAATCCTAATTTGGAAATGGGTATATTCGTAGGGAATTAAATGCACAATTATTTAATTTACTACTTACCGTAATTACCGGCGTACAATCCGCGGATCAAACTATAATTTTTACAACCAGAATTTTTTTTAATGAAACGTAACCTATCATATTGTCGAAAATATTTATCTTTAATCCCTAAATAATAGTTCTGGGTCCAAAAAGAATAGTTTGATCCGCTGATTATACTCCGGAAACTATGGTAATTATTAAATTATCACAGAAGGATATTAGACCTATTCTTCTCAAAATAATTGTTCAGTTTAACTTAAAATTGGTAAAAAATCGATATTATTCTTTTTTATTAGTAAGTGAAAGCCTGTTTAATTGTGAATACTTTAACATCTCCTTTTCACCCATGCAATAATTATTTCGTGAGGTTTTGTAAATTTCGTAATTATATTCATAGCAAATACCTATACAAATTAAAACTTGAAAAATATTTTTCCCTTCATATTTTCTTCACATTTATGTTTTAAAAATGCTAAAGTTTCTTTTTTATTTTATGTAGCGATTTAAACTTCTTTGGTACATATTCATTATTATATATGTAATAAATATGAGCATGGGATCAGCATTCAGATTTTTTGACATTTTTTCTATAAGTTTTTGAATATGTGTTAGACTTTCTCGTTTTACACTCCATGTATCTGTAAAAAATGCTCTGTTAAAATTCTTGTCCTAGTTTGAACCAAATTTTGGTGCAGTACCTGCCACTGTAAGATACTGAAATCTTGAACCAATATTTGAAGCTCCCGTTGAAGCATAGTTCCAAAGTTGGAAAGAGGTTGAAATTGGAAGTTCCAAATATGAGTACGAGATTTCACTATCTTATGGTAACAGTTACTGAGAACCAAAGTTTGATTAAAACTAGAGCTAAATTTTTAACTGTTAAAAATCTTATCCTAGTTTGAACCAAATTTTGGAGCTCAATAGCTGCCACTATAAGATGGTGAAATCTTGAACCAATATTTGGAGTACTTTTGAAGCATAATTCCAATAGTTGGAACGAGGTTTAAATAGGAAACTCCAAATGTTCTTATGCCATCTTATTTTCGTTTCACCATCTTATGGTGGCAGCTATAAACACCAAAATTTGGTTCATACTAGAGCAAAATTTTTAACAGTGTATACTAAATGTAATATTTGTAATATCTAAGAATCTATGTACAGACTTGTGTAATACATACTTGAAATTTAAAATAAAATAGAATAAAGAGGGTTCACTAAAGGTACGGAATTAAAAATAATATGTTAATATATTATAAAAAGAAAGGAAAAAGTTCACTGTTAATAAGTTACTGCTAATAAAAAGAAAGAAAAAATAGTTTGGAACTAATTAACTTAGAATTAAGGCGATTTTTTTAATTATTACATACATATATTTTGAGAATTCGGCGATTTTTGTGTCAGTTAAATAAATGTCAGTCATATTCTTTAATTTGTTGATTTAGGGACAGTATACATTACGCTTCATAATTGAACAAATCTGTCGAATCAAAAATGAGTACAGGTCTTTCTCAAATTTGAGCGCATTTCGATCCGAGCCATTTTGAGTGAGTGACGTATATAAAATCGGGTAATATTTATTCACTTTGTACTCCTCCCTCAGTAAGTCCTCCTTTTTTTCAGTGTGGAACTAAAAAATACTGTCACCGTTATACTAAACATATTTCTTAGAATTTTTCGATAACTTTTTATATAAATTACTTCTATTTTAAAAAAATAAAGAAAAATTCTACAGATGTATTTTACAGGACGCACTATGTGCTTTCTTTTAGATGTATGCGTAAAAAAACTGTCTCTAGCAATAAAAATAAAACAAGATATTTAATAAATTCGACGCCGAATCTATTCCATTATTCTAAAGGGAAAAAAATCTCGATTTACTTTAATTTAGCTTGTAAAGTTTAAAACACATTTTTCGCTGTAATGTTAATTTTGGACCCTGAAAAACACAGCTAAAACGTTTATGGAAATATCTTCATGAAATGAAAATTTTTGAAATTTTAAAATTAAAGATTTATTTTTATTTTTATTTTTCTAATTTTTTTATAAATTGCATTTATGTGTCATTTTTAAGAAAAAGTTTTTTCTCCACTCACTTTGCTAGATTAATGCAACTATGATAAATTGTAAATTTTTAAATTATATTTTCTTTAAAATTTTTTTGTAAGCGAAAGATTTGGATTACAGTTTCGCGTAAAATTGAATTTTAGAAGAAAATTTAAATACTACATTATAGATTTTTAAAAATGTAGTTTGTCATGTTTAATAGAGTAAATTCTGTAAGAGAAAGGTAGTTTGAAAATTCAATTGCCAAGCTTGATTATGTAAAGTTAATGTTGGTTAAAAGTTTTAAGAAAGTTGGAGCTCATAGAAATTGATTCAAAGAAAATATTAAGAATTTTTCTCATAACTATTTCATTCATGTACTGTATGGTTAAACAATTTACCCATTAAAAAATTTATATTTGAGCAAAATTATTATAAATTTCACACGGTGGATTTATATATATATATATATATATACATATATATATATATATATATATATATATATATATAAATTGGATGACGAATGCACTAGACAGAAAACATTGGAAAAATCTGGGGGAGACCTACATCCAGCAGTGGATCGAAAATGGTTGATGATGATGTATATATATATATATATATATATATATATATATATATATATATATATATATACATATGTTTGTGTGTATATACATATATAACGATGAATATAGTATTTATATTCAATTACTTTTGACAAAAATTAGAAAAATAATGCTATGGGTTTCGAAAAATGTTTACCTCCGTGCACACGTCGGGGTTCACTAATGTCTTTTTCAAACCGGAAATTTTGTTGTTAAAAATAATCTAGATAAATGTTAGACAGAAGTAAGTCACATTCTTACCATTTTACAACAAATCTGAAAAGTGTTTATGCATTGAGTCTTTCTGGTCGTCTGGCCGTCTGGCCGCTTTCTAACTCCCGTAAATATACTCAAATTGCTATGAAATTTTTATATTTTGTTTATGTTTACCCTAGCAAAAATCCTATTGAAAATTAAGTTTCTATTACGATTACTTTATTTACAGGGATTGTCAAAATGTTTCCGATACATTACAGCCTATGGAAAAAAATCGTTTCGAATGAATTTTAAAGATATTCTACTCTGTCAATAATATTCAAACTTGGATTCACAAAACGCACTAAACTATGCATTCTGCAAAATATGCAGTGAAAATAATAATTACTATTGATTTACAGGTAAACTGAAAAAAAAAAAATCCAATACGCAATAATAAAGGGGGCAATAGTTTGCGACATATTTTAATTATGTTAAACAATTTCAAGTATGATAAAATTAATATGTGCCTCTGAAACTTATTTTTTAATGCATAATATGAAGTGCATAGCTTTTACAGAAATACACAAAATATTTCAAATCATATATTCTTATCCGAAGTACTGCATATTATCGATGATAGATGATGGATGAATGGTATACATTTTCAATTATGGTATGCGCTTTTAAGTTTTATTAAATGGCTGCAAATGATATGGTGTGTATAAATGTTACAGTTCCCCACTAAAAGAAATCTGTAGAAAAACTGAAGGTAATTGATCTAAAAAACTGAAGAAATTCTGTAGGTATTTGGCCCATTCTGCAGATATTTTAATGAATAGCTTAAAGAAATCTGTAGATAGTTTTAAAGTAAAGATAAATGTTCAAAATGTGTTCAGATTTCTGTCAAATTTCTGTAGAAAATGGATATTGCTTCAGATAACCTTAAGAATAATTTTAGTGTGGTTGATATACCGGGTTACACAAAAGAGTTTGTAAAAGTTACTGAGTGTGAGGGTAATTAACTTGAAGGTAGTTTTTAAATAAGTTTTGCATTTTTACGTTGAACTGCTTTCAGTTTACTAAGAAATGTTTGTAGAATATAGATAAAAAGTTATACAGGGTCACGCAATTAATTAGCTAACGTAGTACACATGAATGATAATCTCTGGAAATGTGATTTGAGGAATCTTTAGAGTGTTTTGTTTGAACTAAATTTTAACAAAATGCTGGGGTGTAATAAACGTACTAGGTAAATTACAGAGCTGAACAAAATTATTGAAGTATTTTCCATCTATTAGAATGAAATGTTGAAAGAGAATTTCAACCATTAGGCATTTTCCTGCTAGACTAAATTTTCCTATTATATAGTATATGTGTATAACCAACGGATCAAGTACAGGACTGTTCAAAAGTATTGGTATACTTTTGGCTAAGAGCAGTAGTATCTTATTTTCGTAAATAACAAAGTTTTGTTAAAGATTTCAGGAAATGTTGGAAAGTTTTTTTATAATCTGTGCTTAAAGCATGATTTTTCTTACTTGTTTAAAAATAAATTCTGGTAAGGAATACAATTATCTCATTTGTGGTGGATAAGAGCAACACTGCAGCACATAATATGTTTGCTAAAATCCATCATGTTCTTTTCCTTTTAGATTTACCTTGCTAAATATAATGGATCAACCCAAACAAGCAGTTGCCACGTGGCGCATAATTTTTTGATTTTGCGATTTATTTGCTTCGCCTAAATCGCCATTTTTTATGACAGTTTTAGCGATTCTAATAACAATTATATTATTTTCTTTTCCGGTTTAATTTACTTAATATTATGGATCTAAACGGTCAATGTTTTATTTGAAAATATCTCACCTTAATTATAAAATCGTTGATGTAAGTTCAAACCAGTCAAAAAACAACTCAAAAACCAGTCAGCATTGAGCAATTAATTTTTTTGGATATGGCGATTAATTTTTGGCGCCTAAATTGCCGATCTTTGACGAAGGTTTTCGTGATACTATTGCGAAATTCAGAATTTTTGCAGCGATTCTTTTACGAAATTCGCAGTTTTGATGAAAATTATGCTTTTTACACGAGTCGTTGGCGAAATTTTTGGATTATTTTGTGATCCTTTGACGAAATCAGGCTTTTTTCTGCTGACTATTGATGAAATTCATTTTTTGGCGATTTCTTGTCGAAATTCATTTTTTTTCCCTGATAATTTTTTTATGTCCGAATGATTAGATTTACAGAAAATTCGAATAGGAATCATCTCTCTAATAATCTGTGATAATATAACTTTTCTTGTTCGTATATAAAAAACATATGCTTGAATAGCAATTTGATTTTTATGTGCAAAGTATCCACACACATTCACATATTTTTTATTCTTAATATATATCCTTGTATGACAAAAAAAATCCACTATTATGATATTACTTAAGTTATTTCTATAGATACATATTTTATAACCATTATATTTCTCAACTTTATCTTCTGACTGTATATGGCTCATGATTTATATTATACTTAATTTGTATCTTAATTTGTATTAAAAGAATTCTGTGATTAAATGTAACATATAGACTTGATGTAATTAGTTTGTGTTTCTTTTGTACATATGTAGATTTTATTTAGTTTGAATTCCTTATATTCCCACATGCAGAAAAAAGCGTATCTTTCCCAAAGAAAGCGGGCTAATTGGGTTTAAGAGCTACTGGCTCCTTGAAAAATTTTGGATTCTGCTCCTATATTATATAGTTGAGACAAGTAAGGAGTGTCATTCCAAGTCAAGTATGAAGTAGCTTTTACACATATTTCTGCTGTTTTATCAATAATATTATAACTTCAATTTAAAACAAACATGCTAATAAGAAAATATTACCTTTTTCTGATCTTTTTAAATTATACCGTAGAACTGCAAATTATCCGAATCCCGGTGATCCGAAAATCGGCTTAACTGAAAGACCTTGAAAGTTATTTAAGTCCTTTTTAAATGTAAAAAAAGTCTATATATGGTCAACACTATTTTTACCGATGTCAAATTTTATTTTTAACATACTTTGATTCATGATTACTGTTTTATTTGTTTTATATCAAAACAATTATTTCTGGTGCATTAAATCATTGATTTAATACTTATTAGCTTTAAAAATTTGAAACAAAAGAAGTTAAAATCAAAACTTAGAAAGTTATTAACGGACATTGGTAGAAATAGTGTCAAAAAGCATGTATTTTATGAAATAAATAAACAGAGTTAACTTATCTGTTTTTATACCCTTCTGGATTCGTATCACTTCTTTTCAATTTGAGACATGCATTTTTTTATGCCGGTGGATGTATCTTTTCATTCGATACTTATAAAATTTATCATTTGCATTTCCTTTCCGCGGCTCTGTGTTGCGCGCACATCTCTCTCCTCGGACAGAAAATCCTCTCTGCCGCGTATTTAAAAAGCGAATTGCTGCAAATCACTATCGGAAGCTGACCTGAGATTTTAACCAATAATTTATCGTCTTAATGTTGAAGCGATCTGAAATTTCGGTTTGTTATTCAATGTGCTTTGAACATGGTACCACAACAATTTTATAACAGCAATGTCCTAAAATCTAAATCGATGTTCTAAAATCTTACGATCACAGCTATTTATAAAACAAATTGTCGGTATAAGCCTTCCGGTTATCCGGAAATTCCTATGGAACCCTTGTAACCGAAAAGGCTATGGATTCATGTTTTAAGGGTAACCGGGTTTTTACTGAACTTTATGTTTTAATGTATTATAAGTGAATAGATATATGTATTTATGTAGATATCGCGCAAAGAGCGTTTTTTGAGTTGAATGGCCCTGAGAGGGGCAGGTTATTTAGATCTAGGATTTAAAATGTGGAAATTTTTATTTGATATTATTTTTATTATTTGTCTATTAATAGAAACGAACTGCTTACTAAGATTTATGTTTTAACCGTTTATCTACCAACAGTACTTAAAAGGTCCATTAAAATTACTTATTATAAAATTCTTTTAGTACATCAATTAACAATAATACTGTTTAGAATGAGTTGCAGAAACATTATTTTATATTGTTCCAAAAGCATTGTTGTTTACACAACACAAAAATATTTTAAAAGAATGTTTTTTTTTGTTTTTTTTTTTTTTTGTTTTTTTTTTTTTTTTGGCTCTGAGAAAGGGCCATGGGAATTTTTCAGATCGAAAATATTTCTATGTTTATATTCTAAGAACATTATATTCGAACATTTTATAAATCTACAAAATATTAAAAAAATAATTTACAACAAAAGATTTGAGAGAGGTTATAAGTATTGCAAAAAATACCTATAAATTAATTTGATTAATCCTTCTAAATCGTTTAATCTTTCTAAAATCCTTCAAAAAATTAATAAATAATTATGTGAATCATTTTATTTAGGATAAACAATTTACGTAAAATGCTTTAGAATGTAAAATTTTCATGAATTCATAATTCGGAAGAAAAGGGGTTAAAATGTGGCCTATGTTTCTAAACCAGATAAAAGGTCATTTCGTACCACAAGTGGAATAGCTTTTCTGTATATTACTGCTTGCTGTGTTAACGATGGTTATGGTATGTGATGCGATGCGAGTATATTAAATCGACCATGCTAATATGAAAATATATATTTTTTGTTGTTGTTGTTTTTAATTTTAACGTATAGTTTATATTTTAACAATATATAATTTAATAAGTACCAGTATTTATGTAAACACCATGTGCGGGACAATTTGTTAGTTTCTCATTGAATGATCCAGGAAAGAAATTGACAAATTGGAAATTGCATGTCAAACATAGCAAATGTGGTGCGTTCGTACTATAACGAAGTTTTTAAGGATATACAGCACTTCGGATACAGTACAGTATCCCAAATCTTTTGTGTGTCCTTGTAAATACTTTGTACTTGAATCATACTTTGTATGATACAAGAATTAACTTGTAATATAGCTCAACAATTTATATCAATATTATAAAATGTAAAATAGTTTAATATAATTTAAATGCTCCCCAAAAAATGTTTCCCCTGTACCATTATGTAACAGAATACTTTTCTATGGCCCTGAAAAATAATAAAAAAATTTCTGTGCACCACAAATTGCGCAGCATGTACATTTATTATGTATTTCATAGATTTATATAAACTTTATTATGTTTGAATGAGTGGAACATTAATAAAATGCACTTGAAACTATTTTTCCCATTGACCGTAATGTAACGGAATACTTTTGATTATTAATGTAATTGAACTCTACATCCAGTTTTCATAAAACTTGCTATAACTCGACAAAAATGTATAGTAATTTTAAATTTTAAATTTCTAACGATATCGTTTGGTAGTTTTTCGTTGTTATATGCGGGCGTATGGAAGGACGGACAGACAGATGAACCAATTGAACGACGACTATAATGTTTACATAATTACGAAAGCACCTAAAAAGTAACTCTATTCCTAGACTTAAAATCGATAGAATTAGAAATAGGGTTGGGTGAGATACAACTGTTGAAATAGTTCATCTCCAGCATCAAACCCGTGGTCTTCCGTAAAAATCTGTAAATAATTATAGACTGATACATCTGTTAAGCAAAGTGCTGGTAAAGAAAAAACATTGAAATTCGTTACATTTTAACCTTTGTTGATTGGCATCACATGCCATAGCCTCCGCTTTTTTTGAGTGCGTACACCGAAAAAAAATCCCTTAACCATTTATCGACCGACGAAACTTATAAGTACTATTGTAGAAAATTTAATAAAAAACGTATCCAATCAGCCTATTAATAAAACATATTTTTCTTACCGCACAATATACTTTACTCGATCTAATTTAGATAGAATAGAAAATCAGTCTACGTTAAATGTTTAAAAAGAGAGATAATTATCTTATTTATTTTCATAAGTATATATTTTTTCTTTGAAAAAAAGTCATATGAAATAATTTCAACGGTAAAATCCTTTCCATTTACAGAGAGGATCATAATGCATTTAAGTACATTGCTTTTGTAAGAATTCTAATATTTCAATGAGTATTTTTGGTTAGTTAATTTAATTATTTTTGTAAATGTTTTACAAAAACAAATATAAATACCGATATATTTAATCAGTTATAATGAAAAAAAAAACACTTCTAAATTTCACATAGTTATTATCAAAAAATTCCAGTATATCTTCAGATCTTAAAGAAGACAATTATTAATGTGAAGCCATTTATTGATAAATAATTCCGTAGATAAAGGGATAAATTATCAGAAAAAACTCAATGTTGACGCCAGTTTAAAACGGTTTATTATACAGAAAAATGTCTGTAATTTTTTATTAAAATATATTTTTATAACAAATACACATTTTGTCTGTGAAAATTACAAAATCCACAACGATTTACTGAAAACAGTTGTTAATATTTTAACCAGTTTTTTTAATGTAAAAAATGGATTTTTTTCTATAAAACTTAGATATGTTGTATGGTATTTTATATTGTAGTACATGGTCTGTACCGCATAATTTGCGAAAAATGAAAAATTAATCGCTGAAAGTGAATTCGCGTTGATTTCTGCTAATGATTTCTGATTTTTTCGTATTTCTGAAAGTTGCTAAGAAATGTCCCAACTATAAATTATATTCCTAATTCCGACTCTTTTTTCGCAAATATAAGCTTTTGTTATTAGTCCCCGATATGTTATCAATTCTGGCCAACAATTAATGTGTCGTACTAAGAATAACGTTCAATTACATAAGTTATCTATTACACGAAGCAAATGTACTATTTTACGGTTCAACACTGATAATCTCTGCCACTTTTTTTAGCTTCTAAACACTACAAATTTTTATTTTAGAAAACTGTCATACATAAAAAAAGTACTTTTAGATGAAATTTGTTTGAAAACTGCATCTCGATTTATTTTTAAAATGTAGGTGTAAATTAAAAATGCTCAATTTCTGTTAAAAAGTTAAGAAAAAGTAATAGTTTACGACATATTTTTCTATTTTCTTATAACTTCATTATTTTCTACATATTACCATCATTCCTGTCGAAAAGCTGAAAGAATATATTTTAATGAATCCGTTTATTCTAACATTTCCCGTATTTTTAATAAAATATGATTATTCATTTCTGATAAAACTGGAAGCCATTACAAAGTATGTTTTATTTTCTGTATCTATATTGTATCTGTTTTATTTTTTATATTCATGTGTTACAAGCAAATGAAGGCTTATGAGTCTTGAGATACCCGATTTTTGATCGTGTTTTTGAAAGACGACATCGGTTACTGCTGAGATTCTGTAATATTTTGAGATAGATATGCATTATGCCTACTTTTTCATACATGCTGTTTAATACTGGATCGTAAATTTGGAATTTTTCAGCAGATGCAAATGACGTCATTTTACAAAAAAAAATAAATAAATAAAATAAAATAAAATAAAAAATAAAAATAAAAACTTGTATTTTCAGTCTTAATACTAAAATGTGTGTTGTACATATATATGTATATATATATATATTTTTTTTTCAATGGTAACGATACTACTTTCTGAAAAAGCAGAATTTTTGTTAATTGTTACATTGCCATAGTGACAATAAAGATGGAGTTCAAAAACGAATATTTCAGCATACATCCTAAGATTTCAGTATTGCTCCATCGATGATAGTTCTGATGTACTGGAACTAGCATTTCATACACTGAATAAAAAATCTACTGTTATACCTCTTATTTATTTATTTATTTATTTTAAGAGGTTTAATTTCAAGAAAAACCGGAGATCATTGCATAAGATATCACATGAACGAATGCAAGTAGGTCGAACAAAATACCGCACAGCGACAAAAAATGTTTTACATTTTAAAATTCTGGATAAAAATACATATTTTTCAAACAACTGAAACATTACTTTTATTTTGATTTGAAAAAAAAAATCGACAAAGAAAAGATTAAATCTCATCCAGTCAAAAAATTAGAAAATTAGTCCACAGTCCCGTCGAATTTTAATAAGATCGTTATAATTTGCAATGTTACAATAATTTAAACAATATTTTATTAATTTTTTTTAAAAATCATGATTTATTAATTTCAAAGAGAGAAAATTCATCTGCATATTATCGAGAATATAATTTAAAGGAATTCGCAAAGACGAGATTATTTTAAATTTTATTTTTAATACAACTTTTATCAACTAGTTTTTTGAAAACGCAGACTATCAATCTTATAATATTTTTTGATTATGTGACACAGTTTATTTAATATTACTCCAATACGCTATAGAGAGAATGTCTTTCAATAAAACATCATAATTATCCTAAAAAAGAAGGAGATTGTAGGTAAAAATCTAAACGAAAATACTAATTACATGATTAGCTTTTTAAGAGGGAAAACATAAATGTAGAAAAGTATTTAATACAATGAGCAGATTGTGAGAACAAAAAATAAATGAAAAATGAATAATACCATTACAGTATTCTGAAATCTTTTTATAAAATTTTATACGGTCAATTTCTTTCTTTTTTTTTTTTTTTTTTATTTATTTTATATTATTTTAACTGAAATGCAGAAAAAAGGGAGTGTCATAATTTTCAGATAATTATAACTCGATATATTTCGATCGTACTAAAATTAAATTGGTATTATTTTATCCATCAATGAACGAAGAAATTATTTTTAAATGTAAATTATATTTTCTTTTAAACTTTATTGGTTAAAATATAAAAAGAAATTAAAGGAAAACGGATCATAACTAAATTCAACTTTAGCTCTAAAATTTAAAACAAAAATACTAAAATTATTTCCGATAATGTTTTCGAACTATTTTTTTTCTAATCTATAATAATATTAATACTTCCTTTAAATTTCAGGTCCATAATTTTTGAGATATTTAAAAATGATATTTGAGAGGTATTTTCTTTATTATAACTCTAAAACGTTTAAAAAAATAAAATAAAATAAAACCATTTATTAAACTTAAGAAACACTTTACTAAACTTAATAAACATGATTTATTTATAAGAAAATTGAAATTTATTAATGTCTTAACAATACATTTACTTTTCTTTGCAAAATAAAAGTAATAATCTTAAATGTAATTTAACAAATTACAACGACTATTTAAAAAATGATATTTTCAAAAGTTCAAATTTTAAGACCGATAAATAAGTTCTATATTTAAATTAATAATAATAATAAACATAATTTTAGGTTGATCATAACAAGTCATATATTCCGTACGCCGTGCATTAAACATTAACATTCCTAAACAAAAAGAAAAAAACAGTAAATTAAATATAGATAACTTTAACTGTTAAAAATGTGAATTCTTATTTGATGGAGTTAATCAGACTGACTCCTAAACGCATCATATCATGTATGACGCAGATTAAGCATTAACATTCCTGGAGCAATCACAAACAAATTTTAAATGAAATTTCAGCTTTACAATTTTCGGAATTACATTTTTTTCTTTTTCAAAATATCGCACATTTCAAAATTTTCGACCGTTGCGTAGAGAAAAAAAATGCACTTTTTAATGAAATTTGTTTGAAATCTCTATCACAATTTGTTGTTAAATAATGTATTTTTAAATCTTTAATTACTATATTTGTCATCGTGGCAACAGAAGTATTCCATTTTTGGACATTAAACTCTGACCAACCAGGAAGCGAATAAAATAAATCAACTTTATTGCGGAATAATTCAACCAATAAAAAGATTCAGGTATGCTTTAGATTTCTCAATTCTCTACCGAGAACTACAACATCTTTATTTCCAAACAGTTAATAAATAAAAAATTAATAATAATAATAATAATAAATGTAATTTTACAAATTGTAACGAGTATTTGAAAAATGAAATTTTCAAACACTAAAATTTTGGATTTATAAGCAAATTCCATATTAAAAATAATAATGATAAAAAAGCTGCTTCCGTGGGTTTCTATTTCTCACAACATGTTTACTTTTTTTTATTAACAACGATTTTATATCTTCTGATTTCGTATTTAAATAATAAAATAAAAAATTTCGTTAGTAAACAAAATATATGTAAATTAGATGACCCATTATAAAACAAACTAAACAAGATAAGATGAGTTAGAAATATAGGAAAAATTACGAATATTATTATAAACTAGAGGACCCGACAGACGTTGCCTTTGCACCAACTCCAAAAAATCAAATAAAAGTACATAAATATAATAATACGCATGATAAATACTACGTTGTTAATTTAATTTCTTATTATAATTGCATAAAGAAATTATTTCTCACTTTGCAGTAGTTTTTCAAGTCGGTTCAATTTTTGATAGAAAAGTTTATTTTTCCTTTTTGGTTAAAAGTTAACGATTTTCTGAAGTCGGTTTATTAAAATTGTAATACAGAAAAAAATATTGCAAATCATACACGTGGAGTGTCAGGAGTGGGGCTCGAACACACGATCTCTTTCTTCGAGAACCAGAGCTTAAATCTGGCGCCTTAGACCGTACGGACCCATTCCGTTCGCACTCTATTCAGTGAACTTAATCAACACTTTTAATTAGCAAAAAATCATTAACTTTTAGTTTTTGCCTAATAACTAAAAAAGTACTGTATCATTTTCGAGGAAATGTGAATATAAACCATTCTCAAATCCTCTTCAATACACACGAAAAATTTCATTAAAATCGGTCCAGTCGGTCCAATTCAGAACCATACACACGCACAAAAGATTTATATATATAACGATAGTGGACTTGGTTCGTTCTCTAGGATATATATATATATATATATATATATATATATATATATATATATAAGACAATTTTCAGAATTTCTTTTGCAATATTCTTATGAAGTATCTTAAAATTAAAGAACAAATAAGATTCTATAACAATCTTTTCGGCAGCTAATTACATATTACTTGTATGAAGTTTCCAAAATCAAATTAACCCTCAAATTCGAAGCAAACCATTTAATATTTTTTTATTCAAAGTTCATCTAGTACTAACTGCATAAACTCTTTTTGATGGACCTTACTTATATTTTTATTTATTTATTTCGTTGATAAAAACAAATTTCTACAAATAACAAATTCTAAATGTGAACCATTAAAAAGTGCTTCTGTATTTTTCTTAAGTAAGTTTAAAATGAATTACAGTTGCATGTTTAAAAGACTTGCATTTTATTTTATTATTATTTTTTAGGGGTTTTATTGCAGCGTCTTTTCGAAGAAATTTATTTTTAAACGAAAGCTAATTTTCTGAGTTCGATTAACTAGATAAAAATGTCTGCGTATATTTTTAACATTTTTATTCGGGCAAAATAATTTATAATGTAAGTTTCAGATAATATTTTAAATAAAAATAAATTTTAATAGAAAATTAGATAATAAATCATTTTGGCTTCGTATTTTGTCATGTTAAATATAACTTTTTTTTAATAGAAAAATTGAGTGAAAACGCTTTTCTATGGAACTAGTCATGCAAGGATAAATTCTTTGGAAAACATATGAAAAGTGAGCTTTAAAAATTGATCCTAAAAGTTTTAAAATTTTCCTTTAAACAGAATATAAGAAAATATTTTTTCCCGCTTAACTGTTTTACTTGATATTTAGACGAACTGCCTGTTAAGAAAATTCATTCTTGTATAAAAGTAAATTGTAAATCCTTATTTAATTATTTTAGACCATGGAAATATTATTGATAATAAACAAAATTAAAACTCAAATATATATATTTTTTAAATTATAATGTAACCTGGGGTAATAACGCCACATTAAGGCTTTACCAATTTTTGTGGCTTAGTTTTAGAATGTATTTTTCAAACAAATATAAGATTTGATACAACAACGCAATGACTATCTGCATAAAAAGAAAACAATTTAACAGATATGTATTCATAAAATGTAATTGCGTGATTTCTTGACCAATGCTATTTAGCGTTATTACCCACATATGTATGTAATAAAGCCATGCAAACAAAACTATAAAATAAAATGGAATAACAGCCTGGAGATTCTAAAAATACACATTTTATAGCCCTAGAAATGGACAAATTGCGTTTTAAGCGATAGAAAATGTTTATTTTTTTTTGTGAAAGTGTAAGAAAAAAAGGGGGTTGAGGGCGAGGCAAAAGAATATGAGACCCTGAGATTCTTTTTCTTAAAAAAACGCTTAAATAGAATTACTAGAAACACTGCGCGGTTCTAACTGTGTTTATCTAAACCAGTATTTATATTTTCGCATATATGCATTCTATGCAATAGAAAATATTTAATTTTTGTGAAAACGAAAGAAAAAGGAGAGGGGATCAACAGATCAAAACACCTTGATCATTTCTTTGCTTAAAAAGTCCCGTTTAAATATAATTATAAGAGACATTGCGTGGTTTTAACCATTTTTAATGTAATATTTTTATCACCTAAAATTTTATAATAACTAGAGTTATGTGTAATAAATATTTTTTAACACTGTTATAGAAGCCTTCAAATTCTTTTTAACCCGTAAATTCCACACTGATGCGGATTCGCGCAAACTTAATGTTAAAATGTCGGCGTTATATAAAACATGCTTTAACAAATTTGCATTTTAAATTAATTAAATAAGATTTTTATAACAATCAATACCCGTGTGATGTCCCTTATTAAATTTTATGCATGTTTCATGAGGTTATATCTGTATATTAGTAACAAAATTAACACTTGACTGCTGTTAGCAAAATCACGAAATATTTTTTTTTTTTCAAATTTTATAATTTAACCTGTAATTTCCAGTTTAGCTACAACCGAAATTATCTTTCGTTTGGAGTTCTCGTACTATTGTTAGAAAATTTTCAATAGATTAATTTTAATTATAATTAATTCTGTACAAAAAGTTTAGTGCAGAAACTGTACTCTATGAGTTTTAATCATTGATCGCTAACATTTAACTAATGTTACCGGTCTCACAGACCACTGCTGTGTTAAATTTTTATAGTTTAACTTAGAATTTTCAGTTTAACTGCAAACACTTCCGAAATTTTGTTTCATTTGGAATTTTAGAACTATATCTAGAAACTTTTAAATAGGTGAATGTTAATTATAATAATCTTGTACAAAACGTTTAGTACAAAAACACCATACTATAAATTATTCATCTTTCGTAAGTCAGTCAGAGTTATTCATAAATTATTCATCTTCCTTTATTCACTTTCGATCTTACGATTTCACATACCGTTTCACACTCGTTACGTTACAGTTTCTGTCAGATCAGTTAAAGACTAAATTTGTAAAATTTAAAAAAAACAGAACGCTGAGAAAGCAGACAGTTAAAATTTAGAACTCAATCGAACAATCAACTGGAAATTTAATAGAAACATGGCTTTGGAAATGTTGGAATTAGAATTTCGAAACAATTTGATATCCTTTTTTTAGATCACTTTTGAGTATCCCCCCCCCCCTTAATTTAACCATTTCAACAATGATATTTATGCGGTTTCACACGTTAAGTAAAAAACAAACCCCCTTCGAATATAATTTCACCACGGTAAGGAATAATTGGTAATAACTCCAGGTAATGGTGTTATTACCCCGTTATACTTATTGCGCAGGACATTTTAAACTACAAACTACATCGCAAAGCTATCCAAAATCTTCTACAAAATTTTGAAGGTACATGAAATATATTACAAATTTACGTAATAAGAAAATTATTTCCTGATAAATTTATAGTCTTCACATCACAGAAATTACCTCGCATATTTTAGATCAAGCGTTAATTTTACTTGCTTCTAAAAGCGATGAGGCCTACAAAAGGAACAATTTAATTTCAATCTATTGTTTGCTTTTTATGTAACTCAGAGCCCTTCTGTGCAGAGCCCTAAGTTGCTATTTACCGGATTATTTCATAATTATGCGTAATACTACAACTTGGCGTTATTACCCAACCTGGCGTCATTACATCAGAACACCTTATTATACAAATACTTCAAGAAAAAATTTTCAGACTAAAATATTCTGTATAAAATAGAATTTCTGACAACTAGCAAGCTGTTTTCCTTTCCAGTTTAATATACTTAAAATAATGACTGCGACTAAGTTTTAAGTGACGAATGGTCGTATGAAAAAGTTATGAGATATTAAGATCGTATTTTAAAGTTCTCATTAAATTTATGCTTGAGTTTGGAAATAGTTTCCTGCCCAGAAAATCATTAGAAGTAGAAATAGGATTGAGGCAGATACAATTTTTCTATTTTTTCACAAGCACCGTTGGAGAATACCATGGTTATTCGGAAACCCACAGATCTGTTGAGCAAGTGGCTGTTGAGGTGAAATAATTAATTTATACAGTATTTAACTCTTTATCCACCAAATTATGAATTCATGAAAATTTTACATTCTAAAGTATTTTACGTAAAATGTTTAAACGAAATTAAGAGATTTACATAATTATTTAATAAATTTTTGAAGGATTTTAGAAGAATTCAATGATTTAGAAGAATTATTAAATATGAATTTACAGAGATTTTGTGCAATATTTATAACCCTACTCAAATCTTTTATTTTAAATTGTTTTCTTATTATTTTGTATAATTATAAAATGTACAAATATGATTTTTTACAATATAAATATACAAATATCTCCGAATTCGAAAATCCCCATCCCACTTCCTCAGCGTCAAGAAAGCTGAAAAGTTGCAAACGCAAAATAAAGCATCCTTCAATAAATATTTTGTTGTGTAACCAATAATGCTTTTGGAACAAGATAAAATAATGTATCTGTTACTCATTTTAAATAGCATTAAAATTAATTGGCGTATTAAAAGAATTTTATAATAAGTAATTTTAATGATACTTATAAGTACCGTGTTGGTAGAGAAACGGTTAAAACGCAAACATTTAAAACGTTACATTTCATAATCAGTACACAGTGCATATTTGAAAAAAGTATCTACATTGTTAAGACTTCTCAGAAGATGCTTTATAATAAACGTCCAGTCCGTGAGTTACTATCTCCAGAATTAAAGATAGTATTGAGACAGTAAAAACTAATCAAACTATTTACAAACTTATTTCAAGAAGACTGGAGTCATCCCAAAATCAGCAAATGAAGATAAAAATAGATTAGGAAAGCGATTGGAGAGGGAAAAAATTCAAAACCGAATTTAGATAAATATATTTTTTACAAACCATGAAAAGCTTTGTGTAATTTTAAAAACGTATCTATAATGTGCTGAGAAAATTTATAAGGGCGAGTTCGAAAATAGTTTCCTTCCCAAGAGTTTAAATTATTAGAATTGGAGATAGGATTCTAGTTTTTCACAAGCACCATTAGAGAATACTACGATTATTAGAAAACCCGCGGGTCTGTTAAGCAAGTTTCAGGTGAGTTGAATCAGGGAGTCTTTTTTCTTGCACGTTTAATACGCATACATTCGAAATATTGCGTTTCATAATTAGTGTACACGTATATTGGAAAATTTTCTAAAATTGCTAAGATGATTCAGAGATATTTTCTATATAAAAAAAGTCCCAGTTCACGAGTCACTATCTCTCAAATTAGAAATAGTATTGAAGCAGTAGAAACTGTTCAAATTGTTCTCAAATTTAGTTAGAAGAGATTTTAGTCTTCCGAAATCCAACAAATGAAAATAAACAGAATAAGAAATCGGCTGAAGAGGTAAAAAATTCTAAATACATTTAAAGTAAAAGCCTTTACATTCGAAAAGTTACATTCCGAAATTAGTCCACATATTCAAGGAATCCTATCTGGACAGTAACAATCTACCAAGTTTTAATCAATTAAATTGAATATAAAGCATCTTGAAACACCATGTACTGCGTGATTTCTAGAGAATTTTTAAAAGTGAAACCACATTTGTGATTGTAGAATTTTGTGGCGGTGATTCAAAATCGATAATTATATTTGACTGACAGTTTTTAAGTGTTGTGATGTGAAATATAATGATGTGACTTCAAAAAAATGTGACGCTTTTTTGCATTATTTTTTATAAAAAAAAAAATTGTTAAGGAAAGCAGTAAAGATATTCATTTCTTAATGTATATATGTCTCTCAATAGTTCTAAGAGAAAAAATGTGTTTAAATAAATATTTCAGCTACAACGTTCGTATAGAGTTGTAAAGTAACATTTCTACACATTTTTTAAAGTAATATATTTGAAGTTAACATATTTTCGTTTCTTTTCTTACCCGTTTAGAATGAACTGCGATTCAAGAAAATGGCTAACACAGTGAAATGACGTCATTATGAAACGTATGTCATTATTAAAATTATTTAAATAAAAATTAGTAACTTTAATAATTAAAAATACAGATTTGGCTTTTCTGTGTTTCAATATGTTTAATCTGTGAATTCATTTTATTAATGATAATGAAAATATAATCCCCATTCATGAGCATATTTTCATAAATAATAAAATATTTTATATTAAATAATTCCTATTTTCAAAATATGTACTTCGTTTCTTTTATTAAGAATATTATTTATTGAAATTTTCTATACGAACGCATACAAAAGAGTAATAAAACAAATATTTAAAAAAAAAAAAAAAAAAAAAAAAAAAAAAAAACTCAGAGCATTTTGTACAACGTTTCAAAGAGAAAATATATTTAAATAAATCTGACGGCTCTGTATGCAACAGTAAAATTATACTTTTATTTTTTTTTTTTCGTTTTTGAGTAATGTTATAAAAGTTAATGTATTTTGATTTTCTTTACTAATTACTTGAGAGTGCACAGGTCTGTTAATAAAGAGAATGGCTAATCAGATACAATGACTACGTATATCTTTATTAAAATTACGAAAAAAAATGATTAACTTAGAAAATGTAGCATTTAAAAGGATAATTTGGGACTTTTACGTGTTTAATTATGTTTAATATGTAAATTAATTTTGTTAACATAGAGAAATATAATTTCAATTCCAACAATATAATTTTTAAATAATTAGATTTCCTGTAATAAATAATTGTGAATTTAAGAAGATGTAGTTCCTTTCTTTTATTATTAATAATTTAGTTATTGTAATTTTCTATATAAACGCATACAAAACAACAATTAAACAAATATTTAAACAAATCTTAAAAAAAAAGGAATGCATTTTCCAAAGCATTACGTACACCGTTTCAAAGAAAAAAGTTTTTAAATAAATCTGCCGGCTTTTTATGCAACAATAAAATAACACTTTTTATTGTTTAATTAAAGTGATAAAAAAGAATGTGTTTTTTTTCTTTTATGTTTTGTTAAGAGCGCACAGTTCTGTTAATAAAGAAAATGGCTAATCCGATACAATAGCTACGTATGCATTTTGTAAAATTATGAATATAAAAATAACTATCTTAGTAAATTTAGCATTTAAAATGATATTTTTTGGCCTTTTATGTGTTTAATTATGTTTAATATGTAAATTAATTTTGTAAGCATAGATAAATATAATTTCAATTCCAACAATATATTTTTTTAAATAATTAGATTTCCTGTAATAAATAATTGTGAATTTAAGAAGATGTAGTCCCTTTCTTTTATTATTAATAATTTAGTTATTGTAATTTTCTATATAAACGCATACAAAATAATAATAAAACAAATACTTAAATAGATCTCTATAAAATACATATTTCTCAGAGTATTTTCTATAATATTTCAAAGAGAAAAAGTATTTAAATAAATCTTTCGGCTTTCAATAAAAAATTAAAAAATATTATTTCTAAACATTTCTTTCTAGGTGCATTCGAAAATACATAAATACGTCCAACCTACAGTCGTTGTAAATTACGTCAGCATATAATAATGCAAAAAATACCCAACCGAATCGTTTGAAATTTAAAATACATAGGGTAACATCCCCAGTAATTGGCATGCACCAATGATTGGCACATTCCACGAACATGCCCTAAAATAAGATTTATATTCAGTCTTTTAAAAATGCAAGACCGTATACCAGTTATATGCTCATTTACGTTAAAATTATAACTTTGATTTATGCTACTAGATGACAGTAGTGCCCAGCAAAGAGAAACAATTATGGCTTATTTCAAATTAGCCATTTTTGTTGCAAAAACTTCTTCTTTCGCTTAAGGAAGGCATACTTTTCAATTCATTATTATCTGATTTATAATATATTTTAAATTTTAACTGACAACAGTTTTGTTTAGTTAAAAAGGGTTACTTTAATTGTGTAAAAGTATTTTCGACACAAATACTTGTATTTCTGAATTAATGATAGATGCCAATTAATGGTGCTTCAATTTTGCTAGTTCCAAGTAATTGGCATCTATTACAATTACAAGGAATTCGCAAGGAATTTGGGATTAAACCACTTATTTTGGAAGTACTTTTAAAGTTATAGACTAATTTTGGTTATCATTTGTTTTTATTTGAAAATATGAAATATTATCAGTAATTGGAATCCATTAAAGCTTCATATGACAATTACTGGGGACAGCATGACAATTACTGGGTAATTATATAAGTATATTGTATTGTTTTAAAGTGTTCATATTTCAGACTAATATGCTGATTTCTTACTCTCAAAAAACTGAAATATGGCATCTTCATCTATAGTAAATTTATTTAAAGCAATTAAACCCAATACAAAATGTAAAATATTTTTTAAATATAAACATGTGCCAATTACTGGATCACAAGGTATCATACATTGGTGCTCCAGGTGCCAATTACTGGTGATTTTAACAACTTTTTATAAGTATATTTTTAAAAAAATATTTTTTCATTTTTTTTTTTGCTTTTAGTGGGCAAAATACATGCACAGATATGCATTCTTTGATTTTAATATTTCCTAGTAAATATCTTATTTCTTTGTAATGAAAATTGAAGTAAGTTTAAAAACAAATTCTTAATGTGCCAATTACTGGGGATGTTACCCTAGTTGTTTATAACTTTCTCGAGTCATTTAAAATTTTATGAAAACTAGCCGTATAGTTTAATTACAAAGGCAATTAAAGTTGTCCGTTATAGTATGACCAATGGATACAAATAGCTTCGAGTTTATTTTAATGATGTTTCACTCTTTTGAACGTATTAAATTGTTCAAGGTATAATGCATCCATGAAGTATATACTAAAATATACATTCTGTACAGTCTATAGAGCAAAGAATATTTGCTATTAGTTTACAGGGTCGTTTAAATTTATTCCATTACATAATGGTATAATGGTAAACATTGTTTGGGGCGCATTTTAATTATATTAAACTGTTGATATTTTATGAAATTGTTACGGTGATGGGCAAAAGTGATTCGCCACTTGTTATTTTATCCGTTTTGTAAAATATCCACAAAAAATGCATGAGGAAATATCCTGAAACTCCAGGTGCGTAACATAGTAGTACAATTCATATATGTCCGCGAAGATTTTGTTTTCCCGAATTTCTTTCGGGGACCGTCAACAAATTGAAAAAGAACGGATATCGTTTAGATAACCCTGTGAAAACTTATAGAGCAAAAGCGTTTAAACAGTAGATTATGATTTTACTAAATCCATGACACTTATTGTAGTAAACTGTTTTTACTTTAATGACGACAGCGTGTGTATTTGTAGACAAATTAAGGTTTTTATGAAAACAGTCTGAAGGTTTACCAAGTTTTTTACTTTTAATTTACAGAGTTCTTAAATACACACACACATATATATATTCTTTTCAGATAATATGACAAACAAAATTTTACATAACACTCTGTAATCAGAAAAAAAAATAATGAACATTTACTTAAATAGGAGCAGGCCTCCTAAATATTTTTTCACAGCACATGCGTAAATGGTAATAAAACTTAATTTACAGACAAATGCTAACAAAACTTAATTTATATATACTGTTAGATAATGTAATAATCAACTTTTGTAAAACTCTCAAAAGCAGAGCTTGAAAAATTCCGAATTTTAATGTCAATAGAATAAGCTCAAAATCTGCTTTTTTGCAAAGTGAAGAACAAAGATGAAGAGCTGTTTTCATATATTATTTGATTAGTGTCAAAATAGAATACACAATTTTGCACTTACTTTTAACTGTTGGATACAGTCCCTTATTTTTTGCTTTATTTTGGGAACAAAAGATTCTGAGCTTATTCTATCGATGATAATTTTCAAAATTTTCATTCTATGTTTTTATAATTTTTACAAAAGTTGCTCTATACTTTTAGCTATCGATGATAATTTTCAAAATTTTCATTCTATGTTTTTATAATTTTTACAAAAGTTGCTCTATACTTTTAGCTAACGCAATATGCTAATGGAATTTTGATAGCCTTTACGCGTCCGCGGTGAAATATAATTAAATAAACCTTCTCGTTTTTGTTACAATTATTATTATTTTTCAATTCTGATTACAAGCTATTGTTTATAATGTTGTTTGTCATACTTTCTAAAATGAGAGTCATTTTATATTTAAAACCTTGCAAATCATAAGTACAAAACTTGGCAAAACTTTGAGATGTTTTTATAAAATCATTAATATTTTAATGAGTATACATGCTGTCCTCATAAAAATGAACACAGTTTATTATAAAAGGCACTTAATCGTAATTAAAAGTTTTAATGAGTTTACTACATTAGTTTTGATAGGTTTATACAAAAGTCAATTTCGATAGGGTTATACAATATTTCAATTTGTTGACGGTTCTCAATGGAATTTCGGGTAAAAAATCTTTAAGGTTATATATGACCTGTTCTGTTATGTTTACACGTCTAGTGTTTCAGGATGATTCCTCATGTGGATATTTAACAAAATATCTGAAATCGGAAGTGGCCGGTAACCTTTACCCAAATACTGTACACGTTACTGAGGTTTACAACAAGTTGTTTCATGTAGAAAAGAAAGCCGATAATATTTACAGGAACAAACAAAAGATTTTATATACAATAATCTACTTGAAGTATTGTATACTATTACATCAAGCTTTTAATTGTTTTTAAAATTTCGTTATAGCACGAACAAACCTCATTTTCTACGTTTGGTGTGCAATTTTCGACTTGTTTAAGTAATATAAGCTACTTTATTTCGTTTTATTGTCTTATTACTTTGGACTGCACAAGTCTAAGGGAAAAAATGGCTAATCAAAGTAATGAGAACGCATCCTAAACTGGGACTACTTTGACACCCTTGGTAAATTTGTCACATAGAGAGCAGTCGAATTTTATATTGTTTTTTAAGTATATTTATTCATATGTATTGGTCATATGATTAATTGTCGCTTTTCTTATAGGCGCTGGGAAGTAAGTGAAAAATGTTGACCTACGAAAAAGCATCATGTGCAGAATTATCGTAATTACACCGAAGAGATAGTAGCGAACGGAATCGCAGTTCTCAATAATAACAAACGTAAAAAAAAAAAAAAAAAAAAAAAAAAAAAAAAAAAAAAAAAAAAAAAAAAACCGCAATTTTTTTATGTATTAGGTAGTACTTTTCTGGGTCGTCCGAAAAATCTTCTCTTAGTGAAAATGTGGTAATTTCCAATACCTTAGAATATGTTGTTGAATGGAGTTTTCTTTCTTTCTAACCGATGACCAGGCCCCTACCTGCCGAGTTTTCTCAGCTTAACGAGTTAGATACCTGGTATCGGGGCGGGCGACCGCCTAATTGCCACGTAGTGGCAATAAACTTTGCTTCGCATGCCATCATTTCTGCAGTATTTGCTTGTCGTTGAGCATACTTTGTTTCGCTTGTTAATTAATGGTACATCCTGATGTTAGAACTGCAAATGGCTTCGCAAGATGGTCTCGTAATTTAGAGCCTTGATCAGATGACGAGACCTTCACCTGGCAAGGCACCTCCAGAGGTATAATTCACAGGTAACTTGGAGGACTTTGCACCCACGACGGATTTTACATGCACCAGGCGCCATTAGCGTACATGATGGAATTTTCAGCCGGCAAAGTGGGGACGATCTACGCAGACAAGTGCCGAGGTCGGCTGATTGTGGCTAACGGTTGCTGGACTGAGTACGTAGTTTATTGCCTTTGTGAATGTACTGAGTTTGGCGCCGCACATCACTCCCACTCGCCGTGCCAGGTAAAATGGGGCTGGAGCTAAAATTATTTTTTGAGCCGAAACGGTGGCATGTTCTTAGCAGACAACAGGGGGGACAATTTTGAGGGAAATTTAGAAAAGTAAATAACCAAAACTAAAAAGGCCGAAATGCTAAGTAGTGCCAGAGAAGGGAGAATTTTAGGACCGAAAAGCAAGGCAGTCGAATCGCTGCTGATGGTGACGAGAACCCTCCTTTCTACCGTACCCAAAAAAAAAGTGCTCCATGGGCTGTCCCATTGGAGCGGGTCCGGTAGCTCGTGCGGACAGAGTCCAAATGCACCTAATAAAGAGGCGTACTGTCACTAGAAAAAAAAACAAGGGAAAAAGCGAAAAAGGAAAACCCCGAACACGTTCCGGACCGCACAGAGTCCCTTGAGTCTTTGCGTCGATGAGGTCAACGTGTGCGGTTCGGGGTATGTGGACTAGTAGGTTGCTTCCCATTGCTCTTCGGACCGCTCAGGGTCCCGTGAGTCCCTGCGTGAATGAGGTCAACTTTAAAGCCTGAGAGGCGTTAGCCAACTAGGGTGGGGTTCCAGAACGATGTCGGACCGGCCAGAGTCCCTTGAGTCTCTGCGTCTAGAGGTCAACCTGTACGGTTCTGGTGCAGTGGACTTGATTGGTGCTCCCGAATCTCTTCGGACCGCACAGGGTTCCTTGAGTCCCTGCGTCGATTAGGTCAACTTGAAATTTTCGGGAGCCAAGTCCTAGGGGAGGGAATCCTGGAAGGTAAATGGGTTAGTAACATTGCTATTGTTTAAAATTAACCAGATAGTTCACTTAACCCAAGCACTCCCCGTAAATTCCCCTTTGATTTTTTTTTTCTTGTAATTTATATCTTATGTTATTAGATCTGGACGGACAAGCAGTTAGGCGGGGGCGGATGAAGCTTTTTGATTTGTTGTAATGTGCAGCTTGCAGATCCGAGATGTCTTTCGACGTGCTTGCAATAGTATTATTGCGGGGCACCTGTTTCGGGCCGTGGATACTGCTGTTACTGCACGACTACCGCTTACTGCTGTGATCATAAGACATATCATTATTTTAACATTTTATGATTTTTTATTGTTGACCGTAGGGTTTTAGACCTAAGCCATTTTACCTTTAATAACATATAGGACGGACATGCAGTGCCGGAGGCGGGTGAAGCTTTTTACTATGTCAAGGTGTGCGACTTGCAGATCCGTGATGTCTTGCGACGTGCATGCAGGAAGGTCCTGCGGGGCACCTGTTTCGGGCCTTGGATACTGCTGATATCGCACGACTACCGCACACTGCTGGGACATAAGACAAAATACACTATTTTATAATTTTTTTTTTGGCGATAGGAATCCTAGGCCGCTTTATAAGTTTTTTAATTTTTTTTTTTTTTTTACATATAATAACATGTAACACAAAAATTCGCGCGGGTACATGAAGGATTAGTGGCTGCAGTAAAGGACTGCGAGTTTTTTTTGTGTATATGTGGTCATTTGTCTATGTATTCTGTTGTATGAGTGACGTGATGTTGTCGCAGTTGTCTTGGAGCCACCTGATTATGATTTTTGCCTTTCTCTGTACGTGTCTGTTTTTTGCTAATTGTTTATGCCATAATTTTTCGTTTTCTGTTGTTATGTTTGCTAGATGATCTGCTTGTGTGAGTGGGCATTGTAGCAGGTAGTGTTTAGGCGTACCCTCCGAACCGCAATCACAGTCCGGTGTGTGCGCCTTCTTGAATCTGTGGAGGTATTCTGGGAATGCTCCATGAGCTGTGTAAAGTTGTGAGAGTAGGTAGTCGCTAACTAATCTATTTTCGTCTACTTTTGGAAAGTACTGGTCAGTTTCCTTGCCTGTGTCCCCATAGTCCCATTCGAACTGCCACTGTTCAGTTGTTAAGTCTTTTAGTGTTCCTTTTAGTTTTGAATTAGGTTTTTCCAGGTAGTATGCACGTTCATTGTTCTGGTTTAGTGCTGCGTGTTTGGCTAGCACATCGGCTTCTTCGTTTCCTTGGATGCCGACATGCGCCTTGACCCAGCTGATTTTAAAATTGTTTCTTGAATCTTTGATTAGGTTGTGTATTTTGTTGACTGTGTTATTGGTGTTGAATGGTTTGCTTAATGAATCTATTGCTGATTGGCAGTCCGACCTAATGCTGTATGGCTCACACAATGAATTGCCCCATTCCGCTGCTTTATGTATAGCCAGTAGTTCGGCTTCGAAGACGCTGTTACAACTTCTTAGAGGCACTGACCAATTCTTTATTTTTTTATTATTTTTGAAAGCTACAAAAGCCGAACCTGTAGCACCTGATTCCAATTTTGAGCCGTCTGTATAAATGCATGTGTCCTTTGGGTTGTGGCCTATACGTGGTTCAATTGTTTCTGCAGGGTGGTTTTGCCATATGTTTACTTTCTGAGTGTATTCTCTGTGAAAGATGATTTTGTTGTGTATTGTTGCATTCTTCCTTAATCTTGAGACTGTGCCGTATGCCGCTTCATAGTTTACTTTAAGGTGAATTGGAATCAGGCCAGCAAGTACCAATAGGGCCGAGGTTGGGGCCGTTCTATAGGCCCTGACTATGGCCAGTGCGAAGTGTCTTTGGCAGCTCAAGAGGATTTCTTTACACCTCTTCGTAAGGCTGTGCCCCCAAATCGGGGCCGCGTAGGTTAGCGTCTTCTCAACTACTGTGTTGTACCAAATTTTCATTATATTAGGTGTAAGACCCCATCCTTTAGCTGTCATATATGCTAGGTTTTTGAAGTTGTTTCTAACCTTGTCGGCTTGTGTTTGACAGTGTGGTTCCCAGTTTAGGTTTTTATGGAGTATGACCCCTAGGTATTTAATTTGTTCTTTGACATGTAGTTCCTGACTATTTAACTCTATTCCCTCTATGATGTTTGGATCTGCTGTTGGAAGGTTCCAAGAATGGCCCCTGTTTAGGTATAGTAATTCAGATTTTTCTTTGTTTAGTGTTAGGTAGTTTTCCTCTATCCAGTCGTTGAATTCTTTTAATATTCTGTTTGCTAGTCTTTTTAATTTGTCTTTTGACCTACCCCTGAGAATTATTATGAAATCATCTGCAAAGGCTTGTATTCTTACATTTTTCCCCCAGCGTTTTTTGAGAGCTGTTTCCGCGATTAGTAGCCACAACCTTGGGGGCAACCGCCATAAGTATGTCTTGTTACCTTGATGCCGTTTTCTTCTAATGAAACAAATCTTTGTTGGAGGAAACTCACTACCCAGTTCACTAAGTAATCCGGGCAGGGAGACTGTTTTAAATTATTTATTAGAATTGGCCATCTTATGTTGTCAAAGGCCCCTTTGATGTCCATGGCTATTAGGAGTGTTTGATAATTGTTATTGCCGTCTTCTTTAACTGTTTTTAATAGGTTTTCTAGTGCATGTTCTGTTGAGGTCCCCTGTTTGAAGCCGTATTGTTTGTTACTCCAGTATTTTTCTTTGTATAGGTGGTAGTTAATTCTCCCATGGATTATTCGCTCTAGCATTTTCCCTAACACTGGTAGTAGGCAGATTGGTCGATAATTTTTTGGGTTTGTTGGGTCTTTGCCTGGTTTCTCGAAGAGTACGACTACGCCTAACTTAAATGATTTGGGAAAGTATTCTAGTTTTTGACATGTGTTAAACAGAGTTAGTAGGAGTTGTGGAGCTGCTGTGTGTATTCTTTTAATTAGGTTATAGTCTATGTAGTCGTACCCTGGTGCCTTGTTTTGTTTGATGTTTCTTATTATTCTATTGAGTTCCGCTTTAGTTATTACTAGTGCTTTTGCGTATTCCAATGGATTTTTGTCTGCCTTGATAGTATGTGGTGTTGAACTGTCTGTTAGGTACAGGTTGTCTAGGAAATGTGTTAATGTTTGTTTTATGGTTGTTGTGCCATCTTGTTTTAGTATGTCAATGAGTTTCACTGATCCCGTGGTTTTGTTGCTTGCGTGTTTGTAGTGCGTTCCGTAGGTGTCCGTTGTTTTACTGCAATAATCCTTCCATGTTTTTGATTTGGTTTTATTTATCAGTTTTTTGAGTTTGGCCCTTTCTTTTTTGAAAACTGTGTGTTGTTGTAGTTTTAGGTTTTCGTCAGTTTGCTTTTGATACCTCCTCCTAAGAGCCCTAACCTTGTTCCTGGCTGTTTTGATTTCGTCCGTCCACCACGGTGGAGCAGTGAGCACTGGTGTTTTTTTCTTTTTGTAGCACGTGAAAGCTATAGTTGTGAGTTCATTTTGCAGTCTCAGTGTAATGTTGTCCAGTTGATCTTCTGTTGTCACTTTGTTGAGTTCTTTTATGTATTTGTTTCTTATTTTTCTAATGAGTTTATCAAATTTGGCATGTTTTCCTACCTTGGTTTGGAGACCATGTCTCTGGTAGTCTATGTTTTTATGATTTTTGATTGTGTAAGTAATGTAGCAGTGATCACTAAGTGAGGCTTCGTCGCTGACTTGCCAATCACTGATTTCGTTGCCCAGGGCGACCGTGGCTATGGTTAAGTCCGGCCAGCCCCTTAATTCCCTCAGCCTCCCGTCCGGATCTCTCCGTGAAACTCTAAATGAGGGTTTGGCGTCTGGTGGGTTGTGGACGAACAAGGAGTGTAGCAGGAGGAAGTCTGTGAGTTCCCTGCCACTTTGGTCAGTGTCGTCGTATCCCCAGGCTGTGGAGTGTGCGTTGAAGTCCCCCGTTAGCAGCACTTCGCCCACCGCTTTTTTCAGAGCTTCTTCGATCTCTGTTAGTACGTTCGGGAAGTGCGCTGACGGGGGAGCGTATACGTTGATTATTGTAAATTGGTTGTCTTTGTTTTCTAGTGTTATGGCAGTGGTGAACTCTTTCGCGAGTATTGTCATAGGTTTAGTTCCTAGTTTGGTGATTATCGCTGATTTGTTGGATGGTGTTTTCGTTATGTTCCACTTCTTTTGGTTAAACCCTGTGATGTTCCCAGTTTTTTTGTGTTGGTAGAAGTCTTGCAGTAGTATCACCTGGAGGCCCCGTGCTTCGGCGAGACCCGCCATGTAGATTTATTTGAATGCATTTAAGAGAGTCGTCTTAAGTAACTTTTGGGTTAGGTGTTCTGTTAGTTTGTGGGCCTACCATGTTCGTGTCTGTAGATGTGTGTGAGGGTGTGGGTGTTTGTGTGTGGAGGGTGACGTTTATGGAGTTGGTGTTGGTGGCCGCGCTCCTTGAGCGTGTCAATCTCTGACTATCTATGGCCATTCTGGTGTTGACGTGCAGCGTTGTAACTTATTTTCTTTTCTATGTCTGCACGTGACCTCGTCACTAACCTATCTTGATTACCAAAGGTATTGATCGTCACTCTCCCTGTGAGTACCTCAACGCCTTTGGACAGTGCCTTGCCCTGCTCTGTCTGAATTTGCCTGACCCGGAGGAGAGTCCGCCAGACCCAGCATGCACCCGAGTTCAGCGTATGGTTCGTATCCTTGTTGACTGGTATGTATCCTTTCATGTTGAGGTTGTAGTTGTGGCACGCGATGCAGCAGACTCTGTCCGTACTGCACTCTGTGTGCACATGCTGCCCCGCGCACTTGGAGCACCTCTGAGGCCTGTTGCAGTCCTTTGCCACGTGATCAAATTCAAGACATTTGTGGCAACGGATAATGCTGATGAATGGCCTAATTAGGCATTCCCTGAGCCCCAGGCAGATCGTTCTTGCCTTAAGCAGGCGATCTGCCAGTGGTTCAGGGAGCAGGACCTGTTGGTGCTTTCCCCCGCGGGCCTGCATGTGCCTGGGCAGAGTGACCGCATCGTCTGCTCGTCGCGGGTCTAATCCAATCTTCTTATCGATCTTCTCCTTGATTTGGGCTTCTGTCACATGCTCCGGGATGTTGAAAATTATTACTTTCTTCTTCCGTACGCTTGCTGTTTTTACTGTCAAATCTTCACTTTCTTCCATTTTTTCCGCCAGTGTTTCTTTGATCTTTGAGGCTTCTTCTGCGTTTTCACATACTATTTTGATACCCTTCTTTATTCTTTTTAAGTTCTTCACTCCTTGATGGTGCTCCATCGTAGCGGCTCTCACTGTGTTTTCAATTTCCTCTACATTTCTGTCAGAGTTTGACTGGATGATGAGTGTGGAGGTTGACGCTTTTAACACTTCCGAATACCCTCTTTGGGTCGTTGTCTGTGTTGGAGCGACAGCCTCCTCCCTCTGAGCCACGTCTGCCTCACCTGTGCTGATGACTACTGTGTTAGGGATTGCCTGGACTTGACATTCGTAGACTGCGGCCTTTGCTTCCGCTGCTGTCCTTTTTATTTCCAACTCCATTAGGTTCGTCATGATTAGATCTGTAGCTTTATCTATTTCTTCGCTAGTCGACTTCAGTACTCCTTTGCATTTATGCTGCAGTAATTGTATGTAGTTGAGAGCCCTGATTATTCTTTCTGCTTCATTGCTTCTTTTGTAGCCGGTGTCTGGTTCGTCACTGATGTTGAGTAATTCTTTTCTCATCTCCTTCAACTGTTGCGTCTCTTCTGGTCTTTGTGCCTTATCATCATTTTTAGCTTCACTCATCTCACTTTCATCATCTTCTAAGTCCTCTGCATCGTCTGTCTCACTATCTTCTTCTTTCTTCTTCATCTTGAATTTATCTTCGATTTTCTTCAAAGTTTCTTTCGCTTGCAAATTCTTCGACTTTGTGCTTTTGTTTTCTTTTTGGCTTTGTGATGACCCGGATGCATTCCCCGTCACCGAACTTCTCCTCCGAGCGCTGGCAGTAAGAATTTGCCTATCTGAGTTCTTTTCGGGCAAGGGTGGGGAGGCATTATGAATGCCATTCTTGACATCGCCTTTTATCCGTGTCATGTTGTTAATGCTGTAATGTGTAGTATTTAACCACTAAGTTAATTTATCAAATGAAATAAGTACCTTCTTCAATATGGCTGACGACCATGGGTTGTGGAACCCCCAGGCCGGCCAGCGAGACCTCACCAGCCCTAAGCATAATAAATGGACAAATACCCCCCTAAATAGTATGCACAACTGAAAACAAGCCCTTCTAAGACTGAGCTAGTCTGAACATAAAAAAAAAAACTGAAATCCGTGAGAATGACCCGAGTGTGAGGTGACAAGAATGTGCAATATAAGCCATGTAAATAATAGAGCATGAAAAACATCAAAAACATGAGCAAAACAAACAAACTGGGAGGCTGACCGTGGTAAGAACCCTGAAACACCCCCCTCCCAAAAAAAAGGAAAGTGGTTTGGTCGACTATTAAAATTAAAAAGAACTGAGAGAAAAATTAATAATTTAGTATTGCAATAAGATGAGTCCTAGAGTACTTAAATTAGAATAACGGGATTAAGACAATTATAACAGTGAGAGTGACTTAGTTAAAACTATTACTAGAACTACTATTAGTAAAACTAAGACAAATAAAGCTGGCGATAACCTGGAGTTGAGTGACGAACTGGGGATAATTCAGGTTATGAGACATTGGATTGCAGGTAATTATTATAGCTAAGAGAAAATGATTAAGCTAAGACAAGAATAAAGGGAGAAACAGTTAGTAGTCAATTAAGCAAATGCTGTTAGTTATAACTAGGAAATAGTTATGCATGGGAAATTAATTGGCTAACCTATTATTAGGCTAAGCAGGGGGGGGGGAGTACTAAATGTATTATTTATAATAATTAAAACAGTTAAGAGCTAGCTAAAACCGAGAAATTAATTTAAAAGGACTTAACATTTAAACAGTTACTTAAAACAATAGAGATAATTGCTAATGGGAAGTAGGATAAGGTAGTTAACCCCCCCCCCCCCAAGGAGAAGTTGAGTTGGGCTCGCTAGCAAAGTTGAACTAGGAGTATAATTGATAAGCAGGGAATTACAATAAGATTAGTCCTAGAGTATTTAAATAATTAGAGAAACGGATATTTTCAATTATAACAGAGAAAGTGACTTAATTAAAACTATTACTGGAACTACTATTAGTAAAAACTAAGACAAAAAGAGCTAGCGAAAGTCTGGAAATAAATGAGGAACTGAGCTTAGTTCACGTCGAATTGTCATGTTTCTGTCATGTCGAAATGAGCTATTGAACTTAGGGTATAACAGATAATGAAAATTGAAGGCCTGAATGGGAAGAGTATCCCGCCCTGATTGACAGAATTACGATATGCCAAAGCCCTAGGGTAAAATTAAAGCTTAGTGACAACAATTAAAAAAAAAAAAAAAAAAAAAAAAAAAAAAAAAAAAAAAGCTGACTGGAATACAAAGGCAGATAAACTATTAACCAGAACTTACAATTAGAAATTCAATAAAAATAGCCGTACAATGAGGTTGTAATAACAATTTATCGGAAATTACTCAGATCCTCCTGAGTAGCAAAACAGATTAATAAAAACGGGTTATTAGAATAGTAAAATTGGATTATAATTACGTATTTAGAAAGCTAATAATACTACTATTTAAAAAACTGACTGGAGTACTAAAGCAGATAATGAAATACCCTGATTAAACTTATAGTAGCCGTTATAAATAACCATACAAAGAGAGTTGAAATAATAAATTGTTAATAAAAGTAAATTGACTAAAACCCTGAAATGACACCCCCCCCCCCTCTCCGAGAGAAGAAATGAGTTACCCAAACTACTACACTAAAGTAAATAAATTAATTTATATTACGGCTCAGATGATACAAATTTGGTTGCAAAGTACGAATAGTAACCCTTTACTACGACCCCTTTACTAAAGTAACAAGTAATAAGTGACCACTAAAATAAAGAGTAATTAGGGCTGTAGTTATAGAAATTAACCCCCCCCCCCTCCCTAAAAGAGCGGTCCCAAGGCAAAATACTTAAAAACCTTTTAGAGAAACTGTATTATGACAGGTCAGCCCCCGGGATTGAATAGCCTAATCTATTAGTAAACTGTAGGATAAAAATGACCTCTGCAACACAATCTATATGATAACAATGGACATTGTTCGCAGCTGGCTGGAAAGGAGTGTGCCCTAAGGGATATGGGCTTGTAAAGGGCTTGTTTTCCTAATAACAAACAGATTTGAGATTAGTAAATCGGGCGAGTTGACACTTATATGAGTTAAGAAATAGATTCCCACGCGTGATGACAAAGGACCCTCAGAGCACAGAAAATAAACTTAAGAGCACAATAAAACCAATATGTTACTGTCGCGTCGGATTAAGCTGTTGAACTTATGGAATAATAGATAATGAAAAATGAACAACTGTAGCGAGAAAATATTTCGCCCTGATTGACACATGTATCCTTAGAACGGATTAATAATGTTTAAGGCTAAGATTGGACAGGGATTCCTTCCAAAAACCTTGGGCAACAAGGATAATAAAGCTAATTAATATCGTACCTGAAATAATTAGTGTACCCGCTAATTGGCCTAACAAGGGGGGGGGGGGTACTAAAATTACAGTTAATAATAACTAAAACAATTAAAGCTGGCAAAAAACTGAGAAATTAAAATAGAGACTTTACATTAATCAGTTACTAAGATATTAAATCAATAATAATTATCGCTAGAAGGGAGTAGACTTGGCATAACATTAAGACTTAATTAACAGAAATAGCAGAATTACTAGAACTATATTTAATAAGTACTAAGACAAATGGAGCTAGCGATAGTCTGGAATTAATTGAAGGACTGATCTAAAATACAGTTACTTATAACCTGAGGTTACACTTAAATATTTTTTTTTCTGAAAGTAGAAGATTAGTTAAGATAAGAAAAAAAAAGGTGAGAATTTAATTAGAAGCAATTAAGCAGAGGCGGTTAATTATAGTTAGGAGAGAGTTAATGCTCAGGAATGTGACTAGAAGGCACAAAGATTGATACAAATAATAATAAGCTATTAAAAAGTAATTAATTAAAAAAAAACCCAGAGCATACTGTTAATTACAAAAAAAAAGAAAAAAAACTGACTGGAAAATTAAAACAATTAAATAATTGCCTAAAAAAAAAAAAAAACTAACAAGGTTGCAATAAAAATGACCGTACAAAGAGTACATGTACTTAGACATAAGGATACAGATAATAATTAGTGCTAAAAGAAAAAGATTGATAAAAAAAAAAAACCTTAGTGAAAGATAAAACAATTCAGGAAAGCCCCCCCCCACAATATTAACCCCCAAAACGAGCTGGCTATGTGGAATAATTATAATGGTGAGAAGCCAGTGGATGGATTAAGAAATAATAGTTAACTATGACAGATGAGAGTAGTAAATGAAATTACTGAATATAAAGGCCCTAAAATAGCATTAATTTGTGAGAAATAGTAACAGATATCACTGATAAGCTGCGATTAAGCTCTTAAGAAATAATTTGAAATAAAATTACCCAAAATAAACATATAATTTAGCAATAAAAATACCGTACACTGAAATAGTAATAACTAGTAATTAGTGAGAGTAAATTACAAAATCGCTGAAACCCCTGAGTAGCAAAACTGAGTATAAATAATTAATTAGAATTGTACAAAGTTGGATTATAAAAAAATATTAAGGTTGCTAATATTAATAAAAAGAAATTAAAGACTAAATAAAAAAAAGGACTATCAGGGCATTGATACATGTGTCATTAATGTAAGAAGAACCCAAAATAAAATAATAGATGACACTTAAATGAATAAAAATTGTCCAAACATCATGCTTCCTACCTATAGGCTTTGCCAGTGCAGTCTCGCAACGCCTTATCCTGGGGCTCCCGGGCCCATGGCACTGTCTAATCCGCTTAGCCGATCATTATTTTCGCTCTAAGAGCCACGAAAAAACAGGTCCTTCTCCTTCGCCTCCAAGGACGAAACTGTTGAATGGAGTTTATTCCTTAACTAAGCAAGATTTCAGGATATCAATTTAACATAACTTGAACTTAAGTTAATAATACCTTATATTGACTAACAGTACACTGCAACATCGTGAAACATTTTAGCAACATTAATTAAATATAATAATAAGTACTTCTATCGAAAATCACTTGTAACTTATTTTAAAATCAGGTAATGTTATAGAATTTTGTAAATTATTGCATTATTCTAACAATAATCATTCTTTCTGTTTCAGAGAAAATACTATTACATTTTTCTACAAAATATTTAATCATCCATAATTTTGTTTATTGTGTTGAATTGAGTATTAAAGTTATTTTTATTTTATATATGATTTGTTACGTAGTATGAAATTTAACAGTTTTTAATAATATTTAAATTTGGAAAAAATTCGCATTTTACAAATTTGTCCGAAATTTGGCCAGTACTCTATCTTAATAGATGAAAAATTTTAAATACTAAGAAAAATTATATACGGAATATTATTTATATTTTTTCTACCATCTTAATGTAATTTAACCCTTTATTGTACGATTTTCTAAATTTTTATGTAGAAAAGAAATGTTTGATATCGATATATCGATCTAATAATAGGAAAATAATACTTCAAATTTCGAGCTAGAGTTTGATATTTTATAACGTGTACCATCTTTACAACATTTTGTCTTTTAAACACTGTATTCTTATATTTTACAATTTAAGGGACTTAAATTAGCTAATTTTATTGACTTAATACTTTGCAAATTTCTATATAATAGTATTTTTAAGTATTCAGTAAAATTAATAAAATAAATTTTGTCTTTAACAGTTTAATTATTTTTTCCCCGAAATTTTTTTTTTTTAATTTTACTGTAAAAATGCAGCTATCTGATATGGACAAAACAATATTATTCCATTCTTTAAACTGTTTTTGATCAGTTAAAACGATCATATTGGCCAAATTCATGGCACTTATTAAGAATCACTGTGTTTATAATTATATACCAGATTTGGCACACTGTGCAGATAATGGTTAAAAAATATAGCTCATGTAGTTCTTAATAATAAATTTTAAGTTTCCTTAAAGGTGTTATAGAAGAACAATTTGATCATTTTTGGGAATGATCCTCTCATGTCAATATTTTAAAATTCCTTATACTTTATTGATTAAAAATGAAATTATTTCAAAATTGTACTGTTGTTATGAATATTTAAATTTAAAAATGCTGATTTTTTATAATTAAAATACTTTAAAATTTTCAAAATAAACTATCACTGAAAATAAATTATATTTTAATAAAATAATCAATACATATTAGATAAAATTATGTTAGATGCACTACAAGGGAATCCTTATCTGCCAACTAAATTTTGGCCCTTTAGTTACAGGAAAAATTTAGAAACATTTCACAATAATAAACACAATTCAATACCTTAACGGGACTGACATGCATCCATATGCATTCATAACTTATTATGTTAAAATAACAAAAAATAATAAATACTAAATTTAAAAAGAATGAAAAAAATAAAAGGATGATCTGAAATAGTCTGGAATTTCTCAGGAATTTCTCCTTTTTAATAAGAAAAACAAAAAACAAAAAAAACTCAACAACAAAAATAGAAAATTGTTTTACCTATCGATTGCAAAGTTTTGACAACAGAAAGAATCTTGTAAAGAATTTTTCACAGAAGACTTCAAATGAAATTCTTTTGAGAAGATCAATATTAGATAACATTTTTAAGCAGACGAAAATGTGAAAATAATTATGAAAATATGCTACAAAAGTATACAAAAAGTTCTTTTTAAGGTATTTGCTCATCCTCTAATTGCCACTTTTGCGAAAATTTTCATTTTTGTTTTTATTATTTTAAATTAATGTTTCTACAATTAGGATTGAGAAAATGCCCTACTTTTGAATCTGTAATAATGAGAAGAAAAGTTATAGTCCACAATATAAAACTTTACGCATATGTTTTTGGGCTATATCTAAATCTTAATTTGTGTTTCGTTTTTTATTGTTTACGTTTGCAAAATACCTCATTAAAAAAATAAAATCAGATACTTGAAATAAAATTTTATCATAAGGTTCTGCTCATATGTCGATATGTTAAGAAGCAAAATTACAATTTTTATATACGTGGACATTAATTTAAAAAGATTGTTTTGTTGGAATATACTCATTTAACAAAAAAAAATCATGTTATGTATACCAGATTTTGTAAATTGCAGTAAATTAAAAATATAATGCAAACTTTTTGATTCTAACACATGTAAGTGATTTGTTAATATATTGTTCAAATAAAAGGTGGAATAATTTATACTAATAAAAAACATATCTCTCTGTATGTGTATGTGTCTGCCATTGCACACACACAGACTTCTGCGAAGTTATGTATCTGATGTATTACTCCTGACATACCTGAAACTCAGAAATTAAATTTTTTTATTAGTTTCAGAGATATTATTACTAAGCGGAACTCACTTTCATTAAAAGTTATCCTTTTTAACGTTTGGGGAACGAAAAATTTTGCACATGCGCACACACACATTAACGCATCGAAACGAATGATAAACCATTTTTTCCAGTTTGTCTCTGTTCTTGGAACATTTTGTTCAAATCCAAACAAACTGCTCTCCGCAATTAAACATGAAGCACATATTTCAAAAGTTCGTACTTTTTAGATCTCATATGCTATAACCAATTCGACAAAATGTAGCAAATAATCCTTTTAAAAAATTCCAAAATGGTCGTTATACCCAAAACCTTTGTCAATTTTTATCAACGCCACTCCCATGATGCAATTTTTAAATTATAAACAAACCCAAATTATGATCATAAAGCTAAAACAATCTTTTAATTGACAGTTTAATCGATTTTAAAAAATGTAGATTTTAATCCTTTCAAACACACTGTCAAGTAGAAGTTATTTTGCAACTCTCAGAGAGGATTTTTTTCTGCACTAAAACTATCTAAACGTGCATATTTCAACTCAATATTTTAGAACCTTCTCAATAGATCCGATTAACACCCCTTACAAAAATTTCAAAACATTCGGACGTAAAAAAAAAAAAAAAAAAATAAAATAAAATAAAATAAAATCAATAAAAACCAGGTAGATTCATTGGGGTTTTGCCTTTGCAGGGAGCAATCCCATAGGTACCAAATCAAAAATATATTCTTAAAGATTGAGCATTCTTATAATGTATAATGCAATCTCTTTTAAAAAATATGAGATTTAACCCTTTAAAATTCACCGGCAAACATGAATCATATCGCGGCTGATGTAGAATGTATAGTTTTTCTACACAAAAAGTGTCTAAACGTACATATTTCAGCACAATCTTTTAAAAGTATCTCAATACATCAGACTTACAACCCCTACAAAAATTTCGAAACGTTCCGAGGGATAGAAAGGAAATTTACAAAATAAAATGTGCGAAAAATGCAATGAAATCCATAAAAACCAGATCGTTTCATTTCGGTTTTGCCTCTGCAGAAAACAATTTTACAAGTACCGACAAACCAAAAAAATATTGTTAAAGTGAAAACATTCTTATAATCTATGGTGCAATTCCTTAAAAATTGTGAGATTTAACCCTTTTAAATTCACCGAAAAACATGAATCATAACGCGGCTCATGTAGAATGTATAGTTTTTTTACGCAAAAAGTATTTAAACGTATATATCTAAGCACAATCTTTTAAAAGTATCTCAATACATCAGATGTACCCCCCCTACAGAAATTTCGAAACGTTCGGATGGATAGAAAGGATCTTTACAAAATAAAATGTGCGAAAAATGCAATGAAATCCCATAAAAACCAGATCGTTTCATTGCGGTTTTACATCTGCAGGGAACAATTTTACAAGTGCCGACAAACCAAAAAAATATTCTTAAAATAAAAGCATTCTTATAATCCATGGTGCAATTGCAATTCCTTAAAAAAATGTGATATTTAACCCTTTCAAATACACCGGCAAATACGAATCATATCCCGAGTGCGTAATTTTTCTATAAGGTACCCTGGGGTAATAACGCCACGTTAAGGTTTTACCAATTTTCACGGCTTAGTTTTAGATTGTGTTTTTCAAACAAATATAGGATCTGATACAGCAACTCATTGACTATCTATATAAAATAAAATAATTTAACAGATATGTATTCATAAAATGTAATGGCGTTTTTTCTTGACCAATGCTATTTGGCGTTATTACCCACCTATATGGGTAATAACGCCATGAAAGCAAAACTATAAAATAAGATGAAATAATTGCATGTAGATAGCCCAATTCTAAAAATACAAACTCTGCAAACTTAGAAATTGACAAATTGCATTCTAAGCTATTGAAAATGTTCATTTTTTGTGAAAGTTTAAGAAAAATAAAGGTGTGGTGTGGGAGGGGGGGATGAGGCAAAAGAATATCAGACCGTGAACTTCTTTTTGCTTAAAAAGGACCGCTTAAATATAAATATGAGAAACATTGCACAGTTTTAACTGTGTTTATTTGAATCAGTATTTAGGATGTAGCTCGGCCACTCTAGGGAATCAACCGGGGTATTAATGTCAAGGATTGGCGTTATTACCCCGGTATAGTTATTGCGCAGTATATTTTAAATTACAAATTATCTCGAGAAGATATCCAAAATCTTCAACAACATTTTAAAAGTACATGAAATGCACTACAAATTTATGTAATTAATAAAGTATTTCCGGATAAAAAGATAGTCTTCACATCACAAAACGTATCTCGCAAATTTTAGATCAAGCGTTAATTTTAGTTGTTTGTAAAAACAATAAGACCTAAAAATGAAACAAATTAACTTGAAGCTGTTTTTTGCGATTTATATCACTCAAAACCCTTCTGCGCAGAGCACATGGGTGTCATTTACCTGATTATTTCATAATTATGCAAAATATAAGCACTTGGCGTTATTACCCCGCCTGGCGTTATTACCCCAGGGTACCTTACTAAAAATAACTAAATGTCTATATTTCAACACAAACTTTGTAAAGCATTTCAATTAACCGAATTGACATCACTTACAAAAAATTATGAAACGTACTTTTGGATAGAATTACTTTTTATAAAATAATATGCGTGAATGTTTTTACGAATTCAGTGAAAAAATGAATGTTCCGTCACGCTGTCCTTTGCTTTCTGTACGCATCGATTCAAAAAATCATATGAAGTAGATAAAAAATACCAAACAACATATGCTTTCAATTCAATATGTTTCCGGGATTTCTCCATTAAAAAATAAAAATTCTGACAAAATGGATTTAAAGATATAAAATCAAACAAATTTCAGTTTCATTTAAGGTTCATTTAGAAAATAAATAACATATTTGAAAACTGAATAACATCACGGGCCCGGGAAACGTCTGGCAGGTCAGCTAATATTGAATAGATTTCATCATAGATGGTTTTGCATAAACAAAATTCTTTGCAAACATTTTAGAAAATATTGCCTAAAATTGATAAATTTTCCATTAAAAATTTACTTGAATTTTTAGTTTTGATCACAATGTTAACTAAAAATACATGTTTTTTAATAAAAATTGCTTATTTAAACTACGAATTTAGGCACATACTTTAAAAGATTAAATGAATTTCGATTTTTATGTAGAATGTAGTTTTAACAACTAGAAGTCTTTTTTATTTCTTTAACAATTTGATTAAAAAAACAACATTTATTTCTTGCACTATACAATATTAACTTAACACAAGTGGTTTTAATTAAAAGAAATAAACTAGATTATGATATTTCTTTTTTGCGGTGTAATTTTTATTTTCTTCTATCTTTACAAGAAAAAAGTATTGGATTCGTGAAAATTTTCAAAATCGGGTTTTCGACAGAGTTACATGTTTTAGGAGGTCAGAGAACCCCAAAATCACGTTTTTACAAAATGTCTGCATCTGAGTCTGTCTCTCTGTCACTGAGTATGTGACAAAAATTATTTGGGCGCTCTATCTCAAGAACTACTACACGGAATTTCACAAAATTTTAGATTCTGGTAGATATTGCTATAAACTAAGGTACCCTGGGGTAATAACGCCAGGCGGGGTAATAACGCCAAGTGCTTATATTTTGCATAATTATGAAATAATCAGGTAAATGACACCCATGTGCTCTGCGCAGAAGGGTTTTGAGTGATATAAATCGCAAAAAACAGCTTCAAGTTAATTTGTTTCATTTTTAGGTCTTATTGTTTTTACAAACAACTAAAATTAACGCTTGATCTAAAATTTGCGAGATACGTTTTGTGATGTGAAGACTATCTTTTTATCCGGAAATACTTTATTAATTACATAAATTTGTAGTGCATTTCATGTACTTTTAAAATGTTGTTGAAGATTTTGGATATCTTCTCGAGATAATTTGTAATTTAAAATATACTGCGCAATAACTACACCGGGGTAATAACGCCAATCCTTGACATTAATACCCCGGTTGATTCCCTAGAGTGGCCGAGCTACATCCTAAATACTGATTCAAATAAACACAGTTAAAACTGTGCAATGTTTCTCATATTTATATTTAAGCGGTCCTTTTTAAGCAAAAAGAAGTTCACGGTCTGATATTCTTTTGCCTCATCCCCCCCTCCCACACCACACCTTTATTTTTCTTAAACTTTCACAAAAAATGAACATTTTCAATAGCTTAGAATGCAATTTGTCAATTTCTAAGTTTGCAGAGTTTGTATTTTTAGAATTGGGCTATCTACATGCAATTATTTCATCTTATTTTATAGTTTTGCTTTCATGGCGTTATTACCCATATAGGTGGGTAATAACGCCAAATAGCATTTGTCAAGAAAAAACGCCATTACATTTTATGAATACATATCTGTTAAATTATTTTATTTTATATAGATAGTCAATGAGTTGCTGTATCAGATCCTATATTTGTTTGAAAAACACAATCAAAAACTAAGCCGTGAAAATTGGTAAAACCTTAACGTGGCGTTATTACCCCAGGGTACCTTAGATCTAATTAGTTTTTGGTGTACATAACTCAAGAGGTCTCAATGCTATGCTGCATTATTCAGAATTTCCATAGTAACCACATTACAAAAACTAATGCACGGATTTAAAAAAAAAAAACTTTCGGTTTAGTTAATACTTAATGTAACATGATGCTGATTACATTTTCGTGTGAATCGCTGAACAGGTGGCACTGCAATGGTGCATTTGTGGTTATCGCACTAGCTCAGTTCCAAGAACACGGAATTTCACAAAACTTTAGATTCTGTGAGACCTTGACATTAACCTTTAGCTTCCGGGGGGATTACCGTAGTCCCAAGAAAATAAATGTTGAAGAATACGGGGTTGGGATTATCGTTATCCCGAAAACTTCCACCCCTCCAACAGGCGGAAGAAGAAATCATTAAGGTCCTTTCGCTCAATAGGGGTCCGACTGAGTATCGAGCAAGGGAAATTCTGTAGGGAGGATGTTAATTATCCTAGGGAAATGCCGGGAAAAGAACTTGGCAAAAAAATAAACTTTGTTTACGCAGACGACGTAAAGCTGTTTCTACCCCAGTTGCTGCAAGATTCTTAGATAGTTCTTGCTTCTGAGACATAAAAATGAATAAATTATATTCAGCAAGTAGTTTTAGAGATTTAGTGTTGCTAATTTTGACTACACTTTTGCTCTTAGAATGAAAAATGAAGCATTATTATTTTTTTCTTACTAATGCACTAAATATTAGAAATTACGTGCGTAATTTTACACACTGAATTGAAAAAAAATCAAATGTTTATACTTATTATTATATTTACGGAACTTATGATGGTTCTCAAGCCCAAAGTAGTTAATTTTTGAGGCTTTTCTGAATTCGTTTTTATTATTCAAAAACATACGAAATTATTAATATATGAAACATATGAACGAGACGTGAAATTCTTAATAAAAATTATATAATAGAATGGCGTTTTCAATTTATTTAATAAAGGCAAAAACATTTCAGAAAATAATATTAAAGTTGCCGTTTTGACCAAAATTTCCGAGCGCGAAATTTAGGGAAAGGTGGAAATTTGCTGGTTGTATTTTTGTTGCGGTAATGTCAATAAGTAATTTATTTATAACAAAAACAAAATGGAAAAACTGAATTCGATTCCTAATTCTATCAAAATCCTATCCTGCCAAGTCTGCCAATTTTATTCCGACACGTTAAGAATTATTAAGAAAGTTTCACATTAGAAACCAGCTTGATTCTATGGTCGTTAAACGGAAAAATGTGACCGGAAAAAAGTGACATAAACTACAAAAGCGAAAAAAAGTGACACGGAAAAAAAGTGACAAGGAAAAAAGTTACCGGAAAAAAGTGACAAGGGATTGATTTTGGGGATTTATTATTGATTTTGGGGATTCATTGGTTAAGTATGAAAGGAGCTTCGAGGGGGGGGGGGGGGCTCATAATTTAGGAAAATGGGTTTTTCATGCTGAATTAACTGTTTTGGTTCAATTTTTGGATATACGTTCATCCTGAAAAGACGCTTGCCTGATTAATTTTGGGAAGGGACGATTAACCCAACCCCCATCCGTCCTGAATTAGATGAATGGGTTTTTACGCAGAATTATCCAACGTGTGTCAAATTTGCATATAGGATCTTTTCCATAAGGCTTATGTATAGTATAAAATGCTTGAAGAGATTCTAGGAGTTTAAGGGTTAAGTATAGAGGGGGAACGGGGGATAACCTTTCTTAAATTAAATTAATGGCTTTTTACGCATAATTATCGGATTTGCTTAAAATTTTGGACATAAGTTCATTATGACAAGACGTATCTTAGATTAGTTATGGGTTCTTCTGCTTATAAAGGGGAGGAACGAGCAATTCTTCCCCTCAAACTAGATAAATATGTTTTTATGCAGAATTATCCCATGTATTTCAATTTTAAATATAGCTTCTTTCTGGTAAGCTGAATTCCGGAAGAGTTTTAAGGATTTAATGGCTAAGTATAAAGGGGAGATGGAGAAAACCCCTCTTAAAATAAATAAATGGCTTTTTATGCAGAATTATCTGATTTGCTTTGAATTTTGGACATGGGTTCATTATGATAAGACATATTTCTGATTAGTTATGGGGTTCTATTGGTAATTAAAAAGGAGAGCGGGTGATTACTATACCCACCTTAAGTTAGATTTAAAAAAATTATGCACACTTATCCGATGTACTTCAAATTTCGGATATAGCAGGATCTTTCTCATAAAGTGAATTCCTGAATAGTTTTATGGGTTTAATGGCTATGTATAGAGGGGGAACGGGGGATAAACCCCCTTAAATTAAATAAATGGCTTTTTACGCAGAATCATCCGATTTGCTTCAAATTTTGGATGTATATTCATTATAAGAAGGCGAATCTCAGATTAATTATGGGGTTCTTTTGATAATTAAATAGGGGAAGCGGGCGATTAATCCTCCACTCTTTAAATAAAATAAATTGTTTTCTTTCTTTCACAACTATTCAACGTATTTCAAATTTTGGATATAGGTTCTTCCTGATAAAGTGAATCCCTGAATAGTTTTAAGGGTTTAATGGTTAAGTATAGAGCGATGAACGGGGTATAACCCACAATTAATCAGGACTTCGCCTTATCATAATGAACGCCCAATCAAAATTTGAATCAAATCAGATAATTCTGCGTAAAAAGCCATTTATTAATTTAAGGGAGGGGATCATCCGTTCCCCCAGTGTTTACTTAGCCATTAAACCTTTAAAATTATTCCGGGATTCACTTTATGAGAAAGAACATATATCCAAAATATGAAATATATCGGATAAGTGAGCATAAAAAACAATTTATCTAATTTAAGGGGGAGGAGGGAATAATCACCCGCCCCAATTTTTAATTGGCAAAATAACCTCATATGTAATCAGGGATACGCCTTATCATAATGGTTCTATAATCCAAAATTTGAAGCAAATCTGATAATTCTGCGTAAAAAGTAATTTAATTTAAGGTGGGTTATATTCTATTCCCCTTCTATACTTAGATATCAAATCCTTAAAACTATTCAGAAATCCACCTTATCAGAAAGAACCTATATTTAAAATTTGAAATACTTGGGATAATTCTGCATAAAAACCTATTTTTCTAGTTTATGGGGGATATAATTGCTCGCCCCCTTTGTAATAAGCAGAAGAACCCCATAACTAATCAGAAATACGTCTTATCATAATGAACCTATGTCCAAAATTCTAAGCAAATCGGATAATTATGCGTAAAAAGTTATTAATTTAATTTTAGAAAGGTTATCCCCCGTTCCTCTCTATACTTAATCATTAGAACTCCTAAATCTCTTCAGGCATTATATACAATATATAAGCCTTATCGAAAAGAATCTATATGCAAATTTGAGTCACGTTGGACAATTCTGCATAAAAACCCATTCATCTAATTCAGGACGGATGGGGGGGGGGAGTAATCGTACCTTCCCAAAACTAATCAGGAAAGCTTCTTTTCAGGATGAACGTATATCCAAAAATTGAACCAAAACAGTTAATTCAGCATGAAAAACCCATTTACCTAAACTATGAGCCCCCTCCCCGATCCCCCTTTCATACTTAAGCAATGAATCCCCAAAATCAATAATAAATCCCCAAAATTAATTCTTTTCACTTTTTTTCCCGTTAACTTTTTTTCCTTGTCACCTTTTTTCCGCGTCACTTTTTTCCGTGTCACTTTTTTTCCGCTTTTGTAGTTTATGCCACTTTTTTTCCGATAACTTTTTTTCCGGTCACTTTTTTTCCTAGATTCCTATGGTCACAGCCTACTAAAAAGTCATGCGGAACTATACCTTTTGCATAAATGAGAATGGAATTATACATTATCTCCTTCAGAAAATTGTCGAATTCTAGATTTATTTATTATTTCTAAATAACTTATTCACCGTCAAATTCAAATGAAATAATTTTTATTTATGCAAACCATAATAAAGATTGCATTAATAATTTCTTAGTTATTTTTCATCTGACTCCAAAAAGAAAAGAAGAAGTTCTCAATTTAGCATTTTTTTGTTGTTGTTATCGTTTTGTACGCTTATCAATTACTTCGAAACTATTCGACTGATTCATGTGCCTTTTTTTTTTTTTTTTTTTTTTTTTTTTTTTGTTTGTTTCATTGAAAGATTATTTTCTGCAATTGGTCAAGGACTGAATTTAAATTTCATGAAAATTGCTGCAGGGCTTTTTTTAGAAATTTAATAACAATACAAAAAAATAAATTAAAATAAATAAACTCATTTAAAATATTTAATTTTTAGCGATTTTGATCAAATAAAGTAGCTCTATCTTCTTCTTCTTTTTTTTTTTTTTTTTTTTTTTTTTTTTTTTTTTTTTGTTTGTTTGTTTGTTTGCTAGAATGTTGCAACCACAAAGTTTGTAATAATTATTATTATTTATATAGCTATTATTCTCGAATAAAACAAGGGAAAACAAAAAATAATGATTTAATTATTAAAAACTTTCATGGCGAAACAATTGTTAAAAATATAATAAATAATAGTATAATTAAATTAAAAGTAAAAGCAAAAAGTATAATTAATAATAATAATAAAGTCTAAAAAATTGGAAAGAGTTTTGAATTTCTTCAAAATTTCTGCGGTACACTCGTTTAATGTGAAGAATCATATTTCTATGGTGGTGGGATTGTTACTCTAACACAGAATGGTTCAAAAGTCTGAATTTCATATAAATTAAAATAATTAATGTCTTTTTTTACCTTCATTGGTAAATTTTGTTTAAAAAGCTAACTTTTACAGCTTCTTTCACAGTGTCTTGCCTTTACGGAAAAATAGAAAATACTATACAATCTCTTTGTTTCTAAATAAAAATACCATACATTTCATAAATATGTATCTATATTATAAAGGCGAAACGTATCTGTGCGTAACGCATACGTAATTTTGCCAATGCCAACACTTTCCCATGCAATTTCGGTTTTGCAATGTTCACTACAACAAATTTTTACACTTCTAACCATCGCACATTTTAAATTTTTATACTGTTGTATAGAAAGAAAAATGTACTTTTAAGTGCAATTTGTTTGAAAACTCTATCTCAATTTATTTTTGAGATATTAATTTTTTTATAGTTTTTAGTACCACTTTTGTAATTGTGGCAACAGAATCACTCCATTTTCTCTTGAAATTGAAAAAAAAAAAAAAAAAAAAAAGGGGGGGAAAGAAAAGAAAAGAAAAGAAATTAAAATGCGCAGCGCTTTTCCATGCAATTTCGGTTTTGCAATTTTCGATTTTGCAAATTTTACGCTTCTAAGTATCGCACATTTTAAATTTTTACACATTGTATAGAGAAAAAAATGTAATTTTAAATTCGTACTTTTTCCCCCAGCTCCACACTTAATTCGCAGAAAAAAGGAATTTGTATGGGTGCTTTTTAAATGTAAGAGATTAAAGTAAAATGTTACAGAACTACATACTATATGGCTATTAATGGCCGGACACTTTCAATTATAGACATTTTGTCGAATATAAAATAAAAACATATTTATAGGATTCTTCTGAAAATCCAGAATGACAAAGACGATGTTTGACCTCATATTTATGAATGCCCATTTCATAAGAAGGAAACTTAGGGAGCCGATAGGAAAAAAAAAAAAAAAACATAGAAAAACTATAATATTTGGAAACCCTCTTTACATTAAATTATACGAAACGATCTGTCGATGCAGAGTAGAAATATATGGATATTGTACAACATTTCTACTGATTTTTGCATAAATAGAGAGTATAATAAGGAAAATATAACATTTTTTTAAGTGCAAAAAAACCGTGATAGATTCGAAGTTTTTAGACACTCCGCTCCCCTCACAGAAGAACAAGGGGAAAATAGACAGTTCGTTCAGCTTTTACGTTCAGCTTTTTATGAAATTTGGGGTATTTTTATATAAAATGATAATGTCCCGTTGTACAGTTTTATGAGGAAGATAATCATAGCTTATTTACTCCCCCTTCTGAAAAGCGGGAGATAAGCAAATTAACAGAAACTCATCTGATCTGTTATTTATAAACTTCGAAAACATTCTGACAATGTTATCTTCTAAAGCCGTGATAGATTTGAAGTTTGAAGACCTCCCCGTCCCCCACCAACATACACAGAAGAACAAGGGAGACTGAATTTAAAAAATATATATCGTACCCAGTGTTTATATTCTAATTCTCCATATCTTACAAAAATTGATCATTATGACAATGAGAGGTTTTTGAGATAGCTTTTAAAGCCCTTTCTTCTTCCCTCCCTCAGCCTCGGCAGAGCAAGAACGTCAAAATTTTAAAAAATCATCTTATTCTAGTATTTATATTCTAAGATAAACCAAGTGTATTATTATTGGACTCATTTAAATATGATGTGATTTTAAATATGTTAGCTTTTTTATGGATGCGCTTTAGTAAAAGCGCTTTTTTCCGTTTTATTTATTTATTTTTTTTAATTATTTTTTTATTTCTTTATTTTTTTAAATCACGAAAATACAAACGGAAGCGCCAGATATCTTTGATTGTCTCTTTTTATAGTAATACAAGAGGACTGTATGTATTTATCAATTTTTAACCCTTTCAGGGGCAAGGTATTTATTTTCAAAAAATGCTTAATTAATTTATTAACTCTGAAATTTACAAATTTATTTGAAAATAACTAAAAGCTCTTTTTCAAATACACTATGAAATTCAAACTGTAATAAAAAAAATTACTGGTACCACTTGGTATTTTGGGCATTAAAAGTAACAGTTAGCAGACTGCAAACGGCGGAAGGGTTGAAAGCCATTGAAGAAATTTTAACACCAAAATCTTCTTCTCTGCTGTGCTGACAGAATTTTCATATCCAGACTTCATCCAATATTTCTTTATAGTAATATTCGGTTAATTATTTTACAGATTAAATTAAAGTAGTACTATTCGTAAATATTCGTTTTAGTTATAGTTAAAAACGAAGACCTTAATAGGAAACATGAATTACGTTAGATATCTCTTTATTATTTTTTACTATATTGTTTAACGATTCCTTATATGTTAATTTCTAATTTTTTCTTATCGTGAAATTTCTTTTTCTGTTTTAATTTAAATCGTTGAAATAATATTAACAATGATTCTTAAGGAAATCACTTATGCGTTATTTAAATATTTGAAAATTTAGCACTTTTTAAAATAATGTATTTTTGTATTACCATATATACTTATAGTAATTTTGCCTATAACAAACTTTCATTTTTAGATTATACCCTTCAAGAAACCAAATGCTATTAAAACATTCAATAAACATCCATCAAGTTTTCTAATTATTTTTTTAAAAGACCGCTCAATTACTACTAATATATGTTTTATTTAATGACACGCACTTCACAGAAAAAGATCATTTTTATCATTATAAATTACATCTTTTCAACGAACCTAAAGCATTACTTTCGATTCCGACAAGTAAAAACAGAAACAACTTTCTCTTAGGGAAGAAAATTCCTTTCTTCGACGAACCTTCTCACGAACGTGTAAATCATTAACACATGTTCCAAATGATAGCAGCATTTTCTGGTCACCTGCGGTGAAGGGTCATTAAGAAAGGGGGATAAAATCGCGTCAGTTCTCCCGTTGTAAAAGAATATTTTAGATCTCACTGTCCCGAAAGCTAAAGGTTAACTAGAATTGATTAGTTTTTGGTGTATATCACTGAACAGGTGCCGCTGCTATGCTGCATTATTTACAATTTTTACAATAACCGTATCTCAAGAACTAGTACATGGATTTTTATAAAACTTTAAATTTATTTCGTATATGCGATAAAATGGTGCTGATTAAGTTTTGGTGGAAATCGCTCAACAGGTAGCGCTGTTACGCAAATTTTAAAAAAAGATTTTTAATAGTTATATCTCATAAACTGAAGTTACGGATTTTCATTTAATTTCAGATTCAGTTAGTCACTGATACAGACCAATGTTGTTTAGTTTTTTGTGTAAATCACCCTACAGACGGTGCTGCTATGGTAGATTTTTCACGATTTAGAAATAGCTGTAACTCAAGAACTAATGCATGGATTTTCATCAAACTACAGATTCAGTTAGTGCCTGGTATAAAATGATCCGGATTAGTTTTTGGTGAACATCATACAACTTGTAGCGCTGTTATGAAGATTTTTCATGTAACATTTCTATCTCAAAACCTAATGTATGGATTTTGATCAAATTTGTGATTCAGTAATAAGTTGACATAAGTTGTTGCTTATTAGATTGTTTTTCAAAACCAACTAACCGGTGGCACTGCTATGCTGCATTTTTCAGTATGTATTATTATGCATAAGATGAAGAAAGTTTTGGGATTGCCCCATCTGACTAGTGTTAATATGATTTCAAAGTTCTCCACAGTTGGACTTTCAAAAGAATTAGGGAAAGCATATACATAAGTATTCGTTACCTATTTAAAAAAATGGATTTGAATCATTGGCAACCTATTTGAACCAATCTAACCAGTCAGAAAGAATTAAATATGCAAAAATAACACATGGAAGAAATCACATATCGAAGCATATTTGGAAAGAATCTCGTTACACTACCCACTACAAAATATTGCTATTATTTAATTTATATTCATTTTTTTTTAAATATTGTTCAATTTAACATACATCATAGTAACAAGGACTAACAAGTACCTCATACAGGGGGTCCAGAAAATAACACCCTGATTTCAAAATTAAATTTCTCAAAAACAAAGATCAATAGAATTGTGCTGTAAACGGTTTGTTTATTAAGTAAGCTGTTAAAATCTTATACAAAAGTTTCGAACGGTAAATATTTTGAAAAGATTGTGTTCTGATTGCAAAGAAGTCTTTGATTTGACATTTTTCTTGCTTTAGATTGCTGCCAGAGAATGTGTTTTTCGGCTTAAAGTGCCATATTTCACAGTTTTTTTAAATTAAATTTTTAAAATTTCGAAATTCTAAAAATTTACTTCGAAAATTCTTTAAAATATTGCATTGTAAGCTGAAAAATTATTTCTCTGCAGGCAATCTAAAACAAGAAAAATGTCAAATCAAAGCGTTCTATGCAATCAGAACGCATTTTTTTCAAAATATTCACTGTTTGAACTTTCTGTATAAGATTTTTACAGCTTACCTAATGAAAAAACTGTTTACCGCATATTACTATCTTTGTTTTTGAGAAATTTAATTTTGAAATCAGGGTGTTATTTGCTAGACACTCTGTATTTAAAGCATTGAGGAAAATGAAACTGATTACAGTTTTGATGTTTGCATGCGTTAAATAAGTAATATTAAATCTTTCTGTATAAAAAAATAATAATACATCATTGACGCACTCGAAAAGACCGGCATATAACTTTACTTTATTTTCAACATGAAATAAAGCATTTTTAAACAGGGAGAGAATCCTTTTAGAAATCAGAATCATTTTAGAAACAGAATCATTTTAGAAAAATGAACTGTACAAAAAAAAAAACTTTTTTATCATAAATGTTTTATTATTACTCGGAAATAATTGAGATATAAAATTTTATATATACATATTCTAGGGCTTCTCTATCTAGTGACTATCCAAAGTTTGCCTGAGGTTTTTTTTAACTATTTGGAAAATAGTTGTTGTCCTCGGTAAAGAACTGGGAAATCTGAAGTATATCTGAATTTTTTCATTGGTTAATTTCTGCAACTTATCTTATTTTATTCGTTTTTTGATTGGTGCATGTTTAATGTCCAAAAATAGAATACTTTCCTGCCACGATGACATAAAAAGGGATAAAAGCTTTAAAAGAAATTTAATAATTAGAAGAAATGTGATAAAGATTTCAAACAAATTTCATTTAAAAGGTTTTTTTCTCTACACAATGGAGTAAAAATTTAAAATGTGCGATTTCTAGAAGTTTAAAAGTTTGCAGTTCCAAAAATTGTAGAACAGAAATTTTAATTAAAATTTGTTCATGATGGATCCAGGAATATCAATGTTTAATCTAAGTCGTATGTAATATGAGACATTCAGAAGTCAGCCTGATTAACTCCATGAAATAAAAATGCACATTTTAAACAGTTAAAACTGTATATCTATAAACTACAGTTTTTTATCTTTGGTCTAGGAACATTAATGTATGGCGTACGTAATATAGGACTCGTTATGATCTTCCTAAAAATGATGTTTATTATTATCATTAATTTAAATAAAGAATTTATAAATCTTTAAAATATCATTCTTTGAAAATATCATTTTCCAATTTGTCGTTGTAATTTGTTAAACTACAATTATGTCACATTTTATTTCAGAAAATAAAAGTAAAAAATCTTTTTTTTTTTTTTTTTTTTTTTTTTTTTTGAAAGGCCGTCATTGGTGTACTTTGCATATTGGGATGAAAGTCATTGGACCATGTAATTTCCGGTGTCAAAAATTTCTTTGAGTTCAGAGTATAAGTAAAAATGCATGGAGTGAGATCACGTGCATGTGTCAAAATTTCAAAGCCACATCGCTTATTCATCGATTTCTCAAACACAACTCAAAATCAGTGAGCAAAGGGATGTCAGCAATCTGGGAACTCAGCATGCTGAGAATTTCGATGTATATAGTTCGTCGTAAATATTTTTTCACACACTATCGTAACTAAGATAAGTTGCATTCATAATAAATTGGAATGTCATCCTTCGCAATAATAGGAAAACATCTTTCTTCACTGCGGCTTTCCACATCATGTATCGTCTTTGAAAGACATGTGGCCAGTTTGAAAATAACTTTTCCATCTAATAACAATGTTGTATGATGAACTCTCTATTCCATAAGCACCCAACATTTTATTGTGAATTTGTCGGACACTGTAACCTTTGATATACAAAAACTGCAAGCCTTTATATTCTCTAAACTAAGCATTACACCAATCTCAAGCTTCCTGAAAACAAACCAATCAATGTTAATAGCTGAAATTTTAAATGTCAGTTACACAAAAATCAATTACTGTACAGAAAATATTTTTATCCAGATATCTAAATCATTTAAATTTATATAAATGTATAATCTATCAAAGGCGGAGTCTGTGTAAGAGGGAAATCTGTCTGACGCGGAATTTCATGTATGGCGTAGCGAACCCATAGAAAATGTGATTAGTTCATGCTGAATAAGCCGGAATCATCTTAACGTGAAAACGGAAATGTACTTAAAGTTATGCCGAAACCAAAATTATGAATAAAGCGGAAAATGATATTTTTAAGCCAATTTTTAACGGATATGTACGTTAAATATTCAAACATAATGAAATTGAATGAATTCGAAATGACTTATTCATCATTCCAATAAATACAGTAAATTCAAAACTAATACAGCGTGCTTTATTTGTTAAAGGTCGTTTTATGCTATCTAACATTATAAGTAATTACAAAGTATCAAAAAGCTTCAAAATCTAAATTAAATACGATGTCACTGCAAGATAATCTCAAAATTATTAATTTAAAAGAATTCAGTCCTTTGTAAAAGATGATTATTTAGAATTAATTGTGATAAAGCTAAAATAAATAATAATAAAGAAAAAAGTCACAAATGCAAAGTAATATGAAAGGTAGTCATCTCAAAGAAAAAGGAAATGTAATGAAAAAAATGAATAAATTGATGCATTAACTTTGTAAAGGATTCCGAATGTAATACTAAATATTTGCCCATACATGGAATTTTGTAGGGTAAAAAAGCGAAAAAAAAGTTTGAAAAAAAATAGATAAAAGAGATTTTAAAGCTTCCAATGGATGGATGATGGTTTTTCCTAATCACACAATATTGTCATGAAATATATTTGTGGAAATATGAAAGATGTTTTATAAAAATTTCTGGATTCAATAAGAAGTAGAAGAGTTGTGGTGCTTCTCTATAACTTCCCTCATCATGCCGACGTCAAACCATTGAATATAATATATATACGTTCAAATAAAATTTTCTTAAGTTTTTTAAATTAGTTCTAAGAAATGACGCTGTGAATTGCGAAAAGCGTTCTTGATAATGATTGCTAATTCTTTTGTCGTAGTATGTTAAAATTTAGTTAAATTAAAAGCTCCTACCATAAGTGAAAATATCATATCATTTCATTATGTATGTAAATAAGTATCATCTTTGAATTATGTTTCTTCGTATAACGGAATACTTTTCAGTTTCCCTGTACGAGTTCTATAAGTGTTAAACATAGCACATTCAGTAGTAGTACCAATTTTACAGTGTACCTCAATGAACTATGAGAGCTACACTCTTCCGTTTCAATACCCATACGTGACATAATAATAACATATATCAGTTTGAAAAACACCGACAGACTGAAGACGGCAGAAAAACAAACCTCTTGAAGTCATAAAAATTCTTTCAACTACGTTGGAAATTCTTTAAAAAGTCTGTTTAGCCATTTTTAAGAAATAGCTTACATAATTACTTAAACTACACTTACTTACTTACACATACTTACTTAAACTACTGTTTTACTTAAACATAATTCTAAAAAAAATGAAAGAATAAATTCAGGATTTTATTATTCAGGAACACAATTTAAGTATACATTAATATTTGAGTAATTTCACAAAGAATAATTCAAAGCAATTTGTTTACTTGTATTAAAAAATATCTCAATAGTTATACAGTTAATACATGAGTTTTGTTTTAATAATTTTACTAACTATTTTATTTTATTTTCTTTGAGAACGGTGATATATTAGGCAAATTTATCAACTACATATAATCAATGTGAAGGTAGTAACTGAAGGTTTATCTCGGTTCTTCGTTGATTAATGGACCAATTTCCATCGAAAGCTAAATTATAGCTACTAGTCCACAAATTCTCGGATAATTTTGAAAATTTATAGCGATATAGAAAGTAATTTATCTATTAAGTAAAGTAAAAATTTCATTTTAATCGATAAGATTGAAATATTTATTGATACATACATTTAACCCTTTGACGGTTAAAGCACTTCTATTCATAAAATACTAAAATGATTGAATGACACCGGAATTTAAAAACAAATTTATTTCATAATATATAAATATTATTTTTACGTTCTTTGTAAAATTAAAATTTTCATTTAAAAATTCCGGTGTCAGTATGGCATTTCGCAATTCAAATTAAGTGGTATTCTGGGCGCGTATACGCGCTTATAACCATGAAAGGGTTAATTAAATGATTGCATTCGGTGCTTCATCTAATTTTGTTTGTATGTTCTAAGACATTAAACATGCTTATGTTATTTCTAAAAATTTAACATAAAATTTTTTAGAAAGTTGTCCATAAACTGTGAAAATACAATTTTACACCAAAGGTAAAATACTACCTACATTACAATAAATATTATAGTTTTTGTACAAATTCTGGCATTTGTTTCTGACAACTATAGGGTTAAAATTAAATAAATGCTTCGAAGTTTGCCAATAAAATTCTTGATGCCTTACAAGAATTGTGCTTTATATTATTAGTGAAAGTAACATGTGAAAATTTATTTGGAATATGATGTTCATTCTGACTATAATGTGTTTAACTTTTGACTTAAGGTAATTTTGTTAATATAAAAAAAATCCTTAATTTTTTAGAATTTAAAAATAATTCAATTGAATCTTAATAATTTAATTCCACACGCGTTTTGCCTTATGCCATGCCTTTCTATTTTGCACTGGTTTTGAATCAGACTAATATAAATAAAGAAAACTAATAAATATCTTAAATTATTAAATCTTGTTTATCCAAATAAAGAAAATACGCTCTATTTTATGCTACATGTTTGAATGTTACGGATGAAAACCACATGGAAGTATTATTTAGACTAAAAAACTTTCTCTCTTTATAATTCTACGATATTTGTCAGAAAGTTTCAATTTGAGTTGAATGATACAATTTTTACAAAAATATAAGGAATATATACCTTATAGAAAATGAAAAAGGAAAAAACAATGCGTTTCATATAAATATATTATTTGTTACTACGCATGAAGAACAAGTTTTTGCTTTTAAATTATTGTAGTTTAAAATTTTTAAGAAGCACTTCTATTCAATCAGTATGTCCTATTTTTTTCAAACATGAGAAAAAAAATATCAGTAACAAAATTGAGGTTAATCTGCTACGCGTATCTGTTCAAGATAGAATACTTATCTCTTTTAAAATGTGATTTAGCTTTGTATCTATGTTTTTTTTGACATAATCCAGATAAACGAAAATACTTAGAGAATGTTCAAATAGAAAGTAAAAAAGTTGAATTTGAATTTTTTTTCCACAAAACATTTATACGAGTACATCGTCAAGCTTTTTATTTAAAAATATTTTACGTAAAAATCATAAATCATTTAAGAAATAAATAGTTTGGTAAACATGGAATTTCCAATAAACCGTGACAGGGATAGTACCCTTCAAGGACATTCAAGCATCTTTTACCAAAATTTTTGCTAAGTAATATTACCCTATTTATTGAAAAAATATTCTATTTTCAAATTTAACAATCAGTTCTTTACGAAATTTCTGAAGCTGAAATAAATACAATCTCCTGAATCCCTTGATGTGTATAAATCTATAAGAAATTTAAAATATTTATGCAAGGTGTTTGAAAACTATGTATAGGAAATATAAAGCAAGATATATCTTGTACAGTATTTGCAGCATTGCGGCAGTAAAAAGCGCTGTTGAGCGCGGAAGGGGATAGTTCTTTACTAGTTGGGATTGTGATTTTCCGCACTCTAGAAATGTGCATTATTACATCATAGCGAGGTTTGCCGATATACCTTACATGCATATGCATGTATTTACGTGAAACAATCTTTGGGCTGCTCAAAGGATTTAGATGAAAGAGTGAAGTCCTGGATAGGAATCCTGCAGGATCCCAAAACATTAAAGAATTTTAAAAGAGAAAAAAAAATGATATTTTGTCTGTTAATAATACATTAAAAACAATTACAAACATGTAGACAATTTAATTTATTAGTTAGAAAACACATATAAATTATTTTTTAAATAAAACATTAAACGTGTTGAGCTTATTTAAAGTTCGCCATCAATAATACATATAACACAAAAACAGAGATACAGCATAATTCAACCGATAATTGAAGCTATATGCCAGAAATAATTAAATACGGGGATAGAAAACTGAGTTAGATTAAGATGGTACATGCTTGTGGGAGAGAAGAATATTCATTCAATATACCAGAATAGCCACAAAATTTCTGAATGGGTCTAGTTCCCTCAGACCAGAATATACCATCTTAATCTAAATTATTTACCTTATTTCGTGTTTAATTATTTCTGGTACATGGCTTCAACTAAAAATTGAATTAAGTTGTATCTGGCGATTTTGCATCATTTATATTAGGGCCAAGGAACTTTAAATAAATCCGAAACATTGAATGCTTTATTTTTTAAGTAATTTTCATGTGTTTTCTAACGACTAAATTAAATTGTCTTTGTAATTGTTTTTATCAGAACGTCCTCATTGGGATTTGTGCGCGAGTGGACACTTTATTCTTCCACTCGTGATGCGAGTACTGTAAGGTATGCAAGAAAAAAAGTCTAAAGAAGCTTTAATTTGTCGTGAGTACTTGCTTCAAGAATGTAAATTTGAGATTATATTGAAGAAAATGAAAACAATAAAATCTGCATTTTGGTAAAACAAAATTTACAATTTAAAAAAGTGGGAGAAATAACTCATCCCTCATAGCATGCATAGTTACAGTGACGTCACTGTGAGTCAATTTGATTACATCACATCTGCGACCAAAATGCCACGGCTCAGTGACATCACATTGTGATTGAGATGTGACTTTCTTAAAAATCTTTAGAAAATTACAAATATTCTTCAAAACATGTTATTTACATTAAAAACATGCTCCTGGCAATTTAAATATCGTCGCTTTTGTCGCAGTTTCGTCTCAATGTTAATGTCAAAGTATTCACAAATGACACAATTTTCACAAATTCGTCACACCGTGACGTCATAAAGTGGTCACAGTGCGACGTCACAAAAGATCTCTAAACCAGCCTTAACGACTTCACATTTTAGTCACTGTGCCTCACATCGACGTCACGTGACGTCACATGGACAATAGATGGTCACAAAGTCACAATGTGACTTCACAACGACGTCGCAATGACGTCACCACACTTTACGTGATGATGCTGTCGATTCCACTTTGTTGAAACGGTTTATACTTCAAAGATCTAGGAAGTATGAGACAAAAAAAAAAGGACAGGAATATTTTCAACGTAAAGCTATGTTTTATAATGTACCCTAATAGATTTTTCTAGCTCAAAAATGAATTTATTTTAATAAATTTATGATAAAACCGTTAATGTAAATTTAGATTAGAAAAATTAAATTAAAATCTATAAAAATATTTTCATATTTTTAAAATTTTCTCTAAGATTATTTTTTAGATAACAAATAGAATTTAGAGCATTATCTATTGCAATAAGATGTTTAACGTATATAATATACTTTGGTAGTATAATGGATAAGTTTTGATGTACGTCCAACTTAGTTATAAGTGAATTGATTTTATTTCTTATTGCATTAGGGATGGGTCTATAATTTATTGCTCTCAATAAATACGATACTTTCTGAAATTGCGCAACGACACGCGCGCCTACCAGTTCAAAAATAATACCATATGCTTTTCATTTATTTTATATTATTAGTTGTAGCTTAAGATGCTTTCCATCGTAAAAAACTTTTAAATACTTAAATTATTTAAAGTCCTTTTTTAATATACATATATTAACTTAACTTGAATGAACCATTTTATTATAACTCTAATTCTTAAAAAGGTTTATATTTAACATACATTGTTTAGTGAAAATTAAACTAAAAAATAAAACTCAATTATAATCAGCATAACGTAAAATGATGTTCCCTTCTAAATTAGCAGGTCTTTCATTTTTTACAGGTGGAGGACAAACAATAATTTTTTTAATTATTTTTTAGGCAAAATTCCATGAGTCTCGTTTAACACGTAATTACTGAAATCTAGCATTATTTAATTTTATTTATCAACAAGCAATTAAGAAAAGAAATGTATAAAAAAAATATGAAGAAAATCATTATATGAATTGTATAAAAATAAATGAATGTCACAAATAATTGCTATTAGTTTAACTATCTTTAGTTCATGAGATAATAAAAATAGATATTTTAAAATAAATTTTAGTCTTAAATAATCATAAAAAACATTCAAAAAGTAAGTCTTACTGAAATGCATTTTTCTTCTTTTTTATGTAGATAAAAAAAATATATATATTAAGTTTCTTATAAAAAAAATGAAAAAAAAAACAGATTTATGTTCTTTTTTTTTCCAATTACATTCAGTAGCAAAAATGTTACACATTTATAATAAGACAGAAAGAAAAATTCATCAAAAGCGATTAAGAAAAACCTATTCTTAAAAAAAAAATACAATAACGATAAAACATTTATTAGTAGAATGTTTTTTTTTTTCCTTTTGTGATATTTTTTGTTATTAAATATGAAAATGCATTTTTTTAATGATGCAAAAAAAAAAAAAAAAAAAAATATTCCCTGGACATTAGAACATATTTTGGATTATTAGTTGGATTTCTTTTCTGTTAATTTGGATTAAAGTAGGATTTTAAAACATTGTGTCAGTATTTTGTTAATTTATAAAACATTTTTTTTTTGTCATAGTAAATAAAAACATATAACAAATTATCGAAATACATTCCAAAAAGTTAAGAAATATTTTTTAGATATATTAGTTCTTTATTTTTATGATATTTGCGCCTTTATCAGTTTAAATCATAAGCTTAATAATAAAAATAAAGGAAAAAGTTAACCAAAAGCAATAAAATTTATTGCCATACTTAATTCTATGCAGTAACTTTTACATTTAAAAGGCATTTGTTTTGCTTTTCAGATAATTGTATTAAATATGAGAATGTATACACAACGCAATACACAATATATATTTTAAATAAATAGATTTTTTTTAAATATTTAATATTAAAAATAAGAATTTAAAACATTGTGTCAGTATTTTGTGGATTTTTAAAATGTTTATTTATTGCTAGCCACACTTGGCGACCAGTTTGGTCTCCTTTAAATGTATGCTGGAGATTCTAGCAGAAAAATAAATTTTTATTTAAACTTGTATGTAGCTTTATGAAGATAAAAGAAATCATTAAATACGGATGTCTTGTATATAAAAAAGCGGAAAGATCAGTCCTAATATTTACCTAATATTACATGAACTAATACAATATAGATGAAATAACGGCTATGGAGCAATACTTGGAGATTTATAACTAAGCGGCTAATATTAAAGTACCTAAATGCCACCTATCATATAAAATCTGAAGGATTTAGCCCGGAATTGTTGTTGGATGTCACATGACTTATTCTTTTATTATATAGATACTAAAAGAACGCATATTAAAAATATATCAAAATAAAAACCGAAAAAAAAAATCTGTTTATGTTGTCATTGTATTTTTCAAATTTATCTATTACTTGCATTTTTTTTTACCAATTTTCAATAAAAATATATCAATAGATGAAAACTAAAATCAAAAACAATGGAAATCCATTTCTTTCTTAAAACCATACACTAACTATATAACTCTTATAATGAATTGATTTTTTTTCTTTTTGCATTTGTATTTACTACCCACCCTAGCGTTATCACTCCAGTTCATCTAATTTAGTTTATTATAGTAAAGGTATGTATGTAAAAAAGATATCAAAAGACGTACCGAAACGTTAAAAAATTAAGGAAGAATTTGTTTTTTATAATTTTTGTAAATGCTGCAATAATTTTTTTAACTAATTTTCATAATAATTTTAAATATCTGCACTCTTATAATCAGTAATAGTTATCAAGGTTAAAATAAAATAAAATTAATTTCCAGAAGTACTGTCAAAATTTTAAAGTGATTAATCTATTTGGTCACAGCAAAGAAATCTCAAGTTTAAAATAAAATAAAATTAATTTCCAGAAGTACTGTCAAAATTTTAAAGCTATTACTCTATTTGGTCACAACAAAGAAATCTCAAGGTTAAAATAAAATAAAATTAATTTCCAGAAGTACTGTCAAAATTTTAAAGTGATTAATCTATTTGGTCACAACAAAGAAATCTCAAGGTTAAAATAAAATAAAATTAATTTCCAGAAGTGCTGTCAAAATTTTAAAGTGATTACTCTATTTGGTCACAGCAAAGAAATCTACAACAACAATTAGAGTAATTGCAACATATATTTGCGCGTGGTCGTTTCAAACCCTATTTTATATTTTTAGCTTTTTCGTTTGACAGTTGTTCTATTCAGCTAACACTTATCGATAATAGAGATATATACATATAGCTATAGCTTTTACATTTAAAAGGTGATTATTTGTAATGCATATATAATATATATACAAAGAGAGAGAGAGAGAATGCGATAACTGCATAGATCGTTTTTATGAAATAAAAGTAATTTTTATCTGTTTATATAAACTGAATTTTATTGGTCACCTTTGAAATTGTTGTTGCAATAAAATCTGAGAGATGAAAAAAAATAACATTAAAATGAAAAAAAAAATGCAGAAAAGTGATTTCCTAGAAAAAGAAAGAAAGAAATATTCGAGAATATATAAATACGAACAGTTTACGTTTCATATGTTTGGAAATGTGTCAAGGATAAACGGTTATTTAATGTGATTTTGTAAATGAGTACTGAAAAATTTTTATTGCTCCCGAATAAAATGAACTGTAACTAAAGTACATTTAGTTGATTATCCAAATAACGTTGATGGATACAGATAAAATTATGCAATAAATTGAATGAGGGATTTCAATTACTTTATTTACGTATGAAGGAAAAAGTATTGAAGAGAAATTTTTTACAATGGGGAAAATAAAATTTTTACAATAGGGAAGTTCAAATTTTCGCAGCAGATAACAACAAATAGTCACATTTTATAGGATTTCAGTTTTCCACGAATTACTGAAGATAAACGATACTTTTTGTCAAAAATGCTAAATTTTACCTTAAATTTAAACTTTACCGAGTACCAAGTTTCCAAATATCACTTTTATATAAGCATATCTATAAATAGAATGCTAAATTAAACTTTAAAAAATAGACTTAAAAATATAGTATAATGTGCAAAATACTTCAATTGTGTCAAAACATATATAAAAATATGTTTAATTATTTTCTTTTTTAGTATTTTCAGCTGTAAACACAGTCTTCGTACAAGGCTACAAAAAACGCTGTTATTAACATTTTTATTTTCAAATTTCCTTTTATAAAATAAAACATTTTTATCTGATTTTTATAAACTGTATTTTTCTACTCACCTTTTGAAACTTTTATTACTGAAATTAAATAAAAGGGATTTTAAAACAAAAATTCAAATAAAAAATTTTAGTTATGCAAGAAAATGATACCTAGAGAAAGAAGGAAAGATATATTCGAGAATAAATAAATGGAGAGAGTTTACGATTCATGTGTTTCGAAATATGCTAAGGGTTTTTAAATGAGTATTGCAAGTTTTTTTTATTTGCTCCGGAATCAAATGAACTGTATCTAAAGTACATTGATTTGATTAAGGAATGTCGATGGTTACTCATAAAATTATGCAGTAAACTGAATGAGGGTTGTATTTTGTTTTATTTTTAATGGATGGAGGAAGAAGTGTTGGTAAGAATATTTTTAGAACAGGGAAGATGACATTTTCGTAGCAGATATCACATTATATAGGAACACAATTTTCCACGAATTACTCACAATGAACATAATTGTTTATATTTCTTTACTATTACTTTTTTTCACAAATGCTACATTTCACATAAATTTGAAACATTACAGAGTATTCATGGTATTAACTTTCTAAATATCTCTTTTATATAAGTCAATATATAAATGGAAGGCTAAATTATTTCTTAAAAAAACTTAAATAAACTTAAAATAATAATATGTTCAAAATATACAAAAGTTAAAAAATATGTTAAATTAATTTAATTTTCAGTAAACACAGCCTTTGTCAGAGAATGAAAAAACACTGTTATTAACGTCTATATTTCCAAATTTCACTTACATAAAATGGAAAAAAACATCTGATTTTTGTAAACTACATCTAATACTCACACCATGAAATTATTACTGCAATTAAATCTAAAAAATAAATAAAAATAAAAATGAAGAGAGTTTATGTTCTTGTGTTTTGAAATGTGTTAAGGGTAACCGGTTTGTAAACCTTACTTTAAAAATGAATATTATACAATTTTTATTACACCGGAATCAAATGAACAGTAACAAAAGAACATTCAGTTGATTATCCAACTAATGTCCGTGGATACTAATACGTAAGATTATGCAACAAATTGAATGAAGTATTTGTTTTGTTTTACTTTTTTATGGATTGCTAAAAAATATTAGAAAAAGTATTGGTAAGAATATTTTCAAAAAAGAGAAGATAACATTTTCGCAGCAGATAACAAAAGATAGTCACATATACAGGAACGCAGGTTTCCGCGAATTAATTAATGTGAACAAAAAAAAAAAAAAAAAAAAAAAAAAAAAAAATCGCAATTGCCACATTTTAACTAAATTTGAAAGCTTAGAGAGAATTGAGGGTATTAAATTTCTAAATATCACGTTTATATCAGCAAATGTATACTGATAAATTAATCTTTATAAATAGACTTAAAACTCCAGTAAGTGCAAAATAGTTAAAAGTTGATAAAACATATTTAAAATGATGATAAATTGCTTTAATTTTAATACTTTCCGCTATAAACACAACCTTCGTCAGAGGATATAAAAACATTGTTATTAACATCTTTATTTACGTATTTCACTTTTATATAATGAAAACAGTTTTATCAAATTTTTACAAACTGTATTTTTCTACTCACATTTAGAAATTATTTTTGCAATTGAATTTGAGGGATCTTCAAACAAAAATTAAAAATAAAAATATTAGTTATAGAAGGAAATGTGTCCCTTAATAAAAAAAAAAAAAAAAAAAAAAAAAAAAAAAAAAAAAAAATTGAAAATAAATAAATGATGAGAGTTTACGATTTATTTGTTTCAAAATGTATTAAGGGTAAACGGTTCTTATATCTCACTTTATAAATGAGTATTGAATGTTTTTTTTTCGGAATCAAATGAACTGTAATAAAAGAACATTGAGTTGATTATCCAAGTAATGTTGATAGATACTGATAAAAGTATGCAATAAATTGAATGAGGGATTTTTTTTCTTTTGTTATGGATGAATGGAAAAGTATATTGGCAAGAATATTTTCACAATAGAGAAGATCTTATTTTTGCTGTCAAGAATATTTTCACAATAGAGAACGTCTTATTTTTGCATCACATAAGAGAGTATAGTCGCATTATATAGGAACATGGATTTCTTCGACTTTCTTAATATAAATGATTATTTTTTTGTTCACAAATGTTAAATTTTAAGTAAATTTTAAAAGTTTACTGTGAGGGTATTAAGTTTCCAAATATCACGTTTATATCGCCAAATGTATAAAAAAAAGTTGATAAAACATTTAAAAAATTATTTTACATTTTAGTACTTTGTACTGTTAAAATAACCTTAGTCGCATAATTCTAAAAAACACTGTTATTAACGTATTTATTTTCAAATTTCACTTTGATAAAAGGAAAACATTTTTATCTGACTTTTATAAAATGCATTTTCTACTCATAATTAGAAATAATTATTGCATTTATATATGCGGGTCTTTGAAACAAAAATTAAAATTATAACTATTAGTTATAGAAGAAAATGTTTCCTTAGAGAAACAAGCAAATAAATTTTCGAAAATGTATAAATGGGAATATAATACGATTCATGTGTTTCGAAATGTATTAAGTGTAAACGGTACTTCATTCAGGCTTTATAAATGAGTATTGAATGTTTTTTTATTGTACTGGAATCAAATGAACTGAAACTAAAGCACATTGAGTTAATTATCTAAGTAACGTTGATGGATGCAGATAAAATTATGCAGTAAATTGAATGAAGGATTTGTTTTGTCTTACTTTTTCTAGATTGGTAAAAATAATTGAAGAAAACATTGCTAAAAATGTTTTCGAAATATAGCAGATCATATTTCCGCAATAGATAAAAAAAATAGTAACATTATCTAGTAACACAGATTTTCACGAAATACGTAATATAAACGAAAAAATTTTTTTTCTTCACAGTTGCTACATTTTACGTAAGATTGAATGTTTACCGAGTATTAAGCGTTTTAAATTTTCGAATATTACGTTTATATGAGCAAATGTACAAATAGAATGCTAAATTTGTCTTTAAAAAATTGATTACAATTATAGTAGGTGCTAAATATTTAAAAGCCGCAAAACATATTTAAAAAGATGTTTAATTACTCTAATTTTTAGAACTTTCAGCTGTAAACACAGCCTTCGTCAGATAACACACAAAACACTGTTATTAACATATTTATTTTCAAATTTCATTTTTATAAAATAGTTTAAATATAATTTATTTTATTTTTATAAACTGCATTTTTCTTCTCTCCTTTATAAATTTTTATTTCAATTAAATCTGAGTAATTTTGATTCAAATATTAAAATTAAAAATATTATTTAGGCAAGATAATGTTTTTTCGAAAGTAAATAAATGGTGAGAGTTTACGATTCACGTGTTTCAAAAAGTTTTAAAGGTAAACGGTTCGTATGTCTCACTTTATAAATGAGTATTGAATGTTTTTTGCACCGGAATCAAATGAACTTTAACAAAAGAACATTGAGTTGATTATCCAAGTAATGTTGATAGATACTGATAAAAGTATGCAATAAAATGAATGAAGGATTTCTTTTCTTTTATTTCTTACGGATGAATGGAAAAGTATTGCTAAGAATATTTTCACAATACTGAAGATTATTTTCGCTGGAAATAACAAGAAATAGTGAAATTATGTAGGGAAACAGATTTTCACGAACTACTAGAAAAAAACGATATTTCTTTATCTTCATAAATGCTACATTTTACGTGAATTTCAAAGTGCGTTAAGGTTATAAAGTTTCCAAGCATCCCTTTTGTATCAGCAAATATATAAATAAAATTCTAAATTAATCTTTAAAAATAAATTTTTTTGCAAAATACTTAAAAGTTGTCAAAACATATTTAAAATGATGTTTACTTATTTGAATTTTTAGTACTTTCAGCTGTAAACACAGTCCTTGAAAAAGAATGCATAAAGCACTGTTATTAACGTATTTATTTTCAAATTTCACTTTTATAACATGAAAACAGTTTTATCTGATTTTTATAAAATGTATTTTTCTACTCACATTTAGAAGTTATTTTTGCAATTAAATTTGAGGGATCTTCAAACAAAAATTAAAAATGAAAATATTAGTTATATATGGAAATGTTTCCCTAGAGAAACAACAAAAAAAAAAAAAAAAAAAAAAAAAAAAAAAAAATTGAAAATAAATAAATGGTGAGAGTTTACGATTTATGTATTTCAAAATGTATTAAGGGTAAACGGTTCTTATATCTCACTTTATAAGTGAGTATTTAATGTTTTTTTGCACCGGAATCAAATGAACTGTAACAAAAGAACATTTTGTTGATTATCCAAGTAATGCTAATAGATACTGATAAAAGTATGCAATAAATTAAATGGGGGATTTCTTTTCTTTTTTTATGAATGAATGGAAAAGTATTGGCAAGGATATTTTGATAGTATAGAAGATCGTATTATTGCAGCACATAGAGTATATATAGTATTATACAGGTACACAGATTTCTTCGAATATCTTATTATAAACGTATAAACGATTTTTTGCTTTGGGGGGGGGGGGGTTCACGAATGCTATATTTTACGTAAATCTGAAAGTTTACAGAGTATTAAGGGTATTGAGTTTCCAAATATCACGTTTATATCAGCATATGTGTAATTATAATGGTAGATTATTCGTTAAAAATAGACTTAAAATTATAGTAAGTGCAAAATACTTAAAAATTGATAAATCATGTTTAAAAAGATGTTAAATTATTTTAATTTTTAGTAATTTCTGCTGTTAGCATAACGTTAGTCGGATAATGCACAAAACACTGTTATTAACATGTTTATTTTCAAATTTCACTTGATAAAATGAAAATAGTTCGATCTGATGTTTATGAAATGTATTTTTTTTTTTTACTCAGTTTAAGAATTATTATTGCAATTATATATGAGGGACTTTCAAACAAATAAAAATAAAAATATTAGTTATAGAAGGAAATGTTTCCCTAGAGAAACAACAAAAAAAAAGAAATTTTGAAAATAAATAAATGGTGAGAGTTTACGATTTATGTATTTCAAAATGTATTAAGGGGTCTCAGGGGTTGAAAACTTTTCAAAAAATCGATTTTTTTATGATCTAATTTGATTATTCATTTTATTCTTAACTCAATGCAAAAAACCGCATAAACATATTTGCATTTTTAACGGAGTTATAAGCATTTATGTATCAACACTTTCATAGACGCATCCACATAATTTCAACTTTAAGTCGCGTTTTCTCAAAACTTGATTTTTGATGACTAACACCAAAATTAAAAAAGAACTATTTGATGAAATGGCTTAATATTTTTTTTTTTTTGCATGCATATAACATCATTATCTAGATTATGAATTAATATATTTTAGATAGTTTAGTATTTTGAGTATTTTTAATGGAAAAAAAGTTGTATTTTTTAGGGTTTTTTTTTTAATTTTCAACTTTGAGAGATTTTTTAACACTGTTTTTATTAAGTGGTAGTTATATCCTTAATTCATAATCTAGATTATAATGTTATATACATGCAAAAAAAAAATTAAGCCATTCCATCAAATAGTTTTTTTTTAATCTTGGTGTTAGTCGTCAAAAATCAAGTTTTGAGAAAACACGACTTAAAGTTAAAATTATATGGATGCGGCTATGTAAGTTTTGATACATAAATGCTTATAACTCCGTTAAAAATGCTAATATTTTTATGGAGCTTTTCGCATTGAGTTAAGAATTAATTGAATAATCAAACTAGATCATAAAAAAATCGATTTTTTGAAAAGTTTTGAACCCCTGAGCCCCCTTAAGGGTAAACGGTTCTTATAGCTCACTTTATAAATGAGTACTTTTTTTTTCTTTGCACCGGAATCAAATGAACTGTAACAAAAGAATATTGAGTTGATTATCCAAGTAATGTTGATAGATACTGATAAAAATATGCAATAAATTGAATTGGGATTTCTTTTCTTTTATTATGGATGAATGGAAAATTATTGGCAGGAATATATTCACAATAGAGAAGATCTTATTTTTGCAGCACATAGAATATAGTCACATTATAAAGGAACACGTATTTCTTCGAATTTCTTAATATAAACAATTTTTTGGACACAAATGCTAAATTTTAAGTAAATTAAAAAAAACAATTACAGTGTATTAAGGGTATTAATTTCCAAATATCACGTTTATATCGCCAAATGCATAAATATAATGCTAAATTATTCTGTAAAAAATATACTTAAAATTATAGTAAATGCAAAATACTTAAAAGTTGATCAAACATATTTACAAAGATGTTAAATTATTTTAACTCTTAGTACTTTCTGTTGTAAACGTAACCTTAGTCGCACAATTCTAAAAAACACTGTTATTAACGTATTTATTTTCAAATTTCATATTGATAAAATGAAAACAGTTTTATCTGACTTTTATAAAATGCATTTTTCTACTCATAATTAAAAATTTTTATTTCAATTATATATGAGGGTCTTTGAAACAAAAAAATATATATATATAAATATTTTTTATGGCAGAAAATGTTTCCTTAGAGATAACAATAAAGAAATTTACGAAAATGTATAAATGGGAATAGCTTACGATTCATGAGTTTCGAAATGTATTAAGGGTAAACGGTTCTTATATCTCACTTTATAAATGAGTATTGAACGTTTTTTTGCACCGGAATCAAATGAACTGTAACAAACGAACATTGAGTTGATTATCCAAGTAATGTTGATAGATACTTATAAAAGTATGCAATAAATTGAATGAGGGAATTCTTTTCTTTTGTTAAGGATGAATGGAAATGTATATTGTCAAGAATATTTTCACAATAGAGAAGATCTTATTTTTGCAGCACATAAGAGAGTGTAGTCACATTATATAGGAACATTGATTTCTTCGAATTTCTTAACATAAATGATTATTTTTTTGTTAACAAATGTTAAATTTTAAGTAAATTTTAAAAGTTTACAGTAAGGGTATTAAGATTCCAAATATCACGTTTATATCGCCAAATGTATAAAAAAAAGTTGATAAAACAATAAAAAAATTTTTTAATTATTTTACTTTTTAGTACTTTCTACTCCTTAGTCGCATAATTCTAAAAAACACTGTTATTAACGTATTTATTTTCAAATTTCAAACTTTGATAAAATGAAAACACTTTTATCTGACTTTTATAAAATGCATTTTTCTACTCATAATTGCAAATTAGCAAATTATTATTGCAGTTATATATGAGGGTCTTTGAAACAAAAATTAAATATATAAATATTAGTTATAGAAGAAATTGTTTCCTTAGAGAAACAAACAAATAAATTTTCGAAAATATATAAATGGGAATATATTACGATTCATGTGTTTCGAAATGTATTAAGTGTAAACTGTACTCCAATCTGGCTTTATAAATGAGTATTGAATGTTTTTTATTGCACCGGAATCAAATGAACTGAAACAAAAGAACATTGAGTTGATTATCCAAGTAATGTTGATGGATACACTGATAAAAGTATGCAATAAATTGAATGAGGGATTTCTTTTCTTTTTTATGCATGAATGGAGCAGTATCTGCAAGAATATGTTCACAATAGAAAATATTACTTTTTCACAGCAGATAAGAAGAAATAGTCACAGTATATAGGAACACAGATTTGCAAGAATTACTTAAAATAAACGAAAAAAAAACATTACTTCACAGATGGTACATTTTGCGTAATTATGAAAAATGCAGAGCATTAAGCTTTCGAATATCACTTTTATAAGCAAATTAATAAATACAATGCTAAATTCATATTTAAAAAAAGAAAACTTAAAATTAAAGTAGACTTAAATATAGTAAATACTTAAATGCTCAAAAAATATACTAAGTAACTTCGTAAAAAATAAAAACAAACATTAATAACAATGTTTTTTGACTTAAATACAGTAAATACTTAAATGCTCAAATAATATAATAAGTAACTTTGTAAAAATAAAAACAAACATTAATAACAATGTTTTTTGTGTTTTCTCGCGAGGATTGTGATTACAACTGAAAGTGCTACGAATTAAAATAATTTAACATCTTTTTAAATATTTTTCTTTAGCTTTTAAAAATATTGCTCATAGTGTAGTTTTAAGTTTATGAATTTTATCCCGGTACTAAGATAGTAGATCGTCAAAAAATAATAAAAAAATAATAAATAATGAAAATGGACATGTACGCTAATGGCGCCTGGCGCATGCAAAATCCGTTGTGGGAGCAAAGTCCTCCATGTTATCTGTGAATTATACCTCTGGAGGTCCCTTGTCAGGTGAAGGTCTCGACATCTGATCAAAGTCCTAAATTACGAGACCAACTTGAGTACACATTTGCAGTACAAACAGAATGTTACTTTAAGCAACTTAAAAAAACAAAGTATGCTCAAACGAGAAGCAAGTACTGATGATATGATGACAGGTGAAGCAAAGGAACCGGGATTATTGGAGCTACACGGCGATTAGGCGGTCACCCGCCCCTATACCATGTATCTAATTCGTTAAGCTGAGGTAACTCGGCAGATAGGGGCCTTGTCATCGGTTAGAAAGAAAGAAAGTTTATGAATTTTATGTTTGGATATCGAAAATTATTTCCAAATGAAATTAGCCTTCTTTTAAAATAACCCCTTTTTTCCCCTTTCGATAATATCGGAGTTATATTACGATTTAAAAGAAAATGTTAGATATTTTTTCCTGATGACACAGGAACCCTAATAAAGGCCTAAGAGTAGATAAAGCAGGTAGTAGATTTTAAATGTGTAAGAAATAAATTTGACAGATGTTAGTTGAAAACTGTTTTTTAACAATAAATGTGGCCTTTTATAGAAAAACACGTAAAAGAGGCAAGCAGCTTTAAGGAACTCAAAAAAAAAAAAAAAAAAAAAAAAAAAAAACCTTGAAATTTCTCCATTTAAAGAAAATATAATTTTACAAAACCAACAGTTTCGCTGAATGTATTTTTTTTTTTCATATAATGCATTTAAAATGATGTTGTTTATAAAAAAAACGAGTCTCTATAAAAAAAATTCTTCTTTTCATATGAATGTCTTATGTTCTCATAAATTATTCGTTTTACAACTTTCTTAAATATGAGATAAGATTCATTAGAAAGACTACGGAGAGCTTTTCACTAGCATTTATCCCATAACCCTACATCTCCCATGTAAATAACCGAAAAACAACGCATAGACCTTTTTTTTCAATCGTCAGTTTTTTATAATACGAAAAATTACAAAAACATAATAATAAAATAAAATAACATTAAATAAAAAAAATAAGGTAAAGTGCCCTATTATCGTCCCCCAGTCACTTTTAGGCCCCTGGAAGTTTTAAATTTCAGTGAAAACCTACCAAATTTGGATTTTTTATAGACTAACTATTCACACATACGGAAACATGGACAAATGTTGTATAAAAAAAACTTTAACAATACAAAAAAGTGTTTTTTCAAAAGTATCTCAATTTGAAAAAATAAAAAACTAGTGTCCGAAGTTCGTCCGACATTAATAATACACGGATTCGTCTTGGCAAATGAAATTTTCATTTGTCGATTCTTCCGTTCGTTTTGCCTTGTGCAATCAGTGGCGCCACTTTCAGAGAAGCGCAGAAATGAATGGCTACGAAATATGGGCACCTTACTTATATATATGTAACAAAATTGTAATTTAACAAACTACAAAGACTTTTTGGAAAATGATATTTTCAAAGATAAAATTTTAAAGACTTATAAATAAATTCTATGTTTGAATTAATAATAATAATAAACATTATTTTTATGGTGATCATACCAATTCCTCTATTACGTACGCAATGCAATGAACATTCATTCTCCTAGACCAATTATAAAAAAACACTAGTTGAAAGATATATAAATTTATTTCTTTAAAAAGTGCATTTTTGTTGGAAGGAATTAATCAGACTGACTTATGAACGCCTCCTATTACGTATGACAAGGATTTAACATTCATATGACTGGAACCATCCTAAACGAATTTTAAATGAAATTTAAATTTTACAATTTTCGGAACTGCAATTTTTTAAACTTCTAAACATTGCATATTTTAAATTTTTGCACCGCTCCGTAGAGAAAAAAAGCACATTTTAATGAAATTTGTTTGTAATCTTTATCGCAATCTGTTTTCTAATTATTATTATTATTTAATTTTTCATTGCTGATTTTGTAATCGTGGCAACAGAAGTATTCCATTTTTGGACATTAAATTTGAACCAATCAGAAAGCGAATAAAATAAAAATTAGAAGCATTCTATTTTCGGACATTAAACTTGAACCAATCAGAAATTAGTTGTTACCATAAAAAGATTCAGATATACTTCACATTTCTCAATTTGTACTGAGAACAACTATTTTCCATTTTTTTTTTAAATATGTGGCTGCAGCATTGAAATGTTGAAGATACTTGGAATTAATAGAAACTTTTTCATCACCAAAATACTTCACATTTATATGCAAAAGAAAATATTTATAACGTTAATTATTTATTTATTTTTCGACCCCATTATTTGAGAGAACGCGTGCATTTTTTTAAAAAAAAAAAGGTATTCTGCCCCGTGATTTCAAATACATTTAATTTCTCAAAGCTAAATTTTCAATTAAGTACTTAAAAAGATTAAGTCGAAAACAAGTTAAAACCACTATCTGGATCATCTAAATGTTTCTACAGTGCATTAAATTTTTATAGTGCATTTAGTCTTTGAAAAAGGATGATACATTTTACAAAAGATTGTGTTACTTTATAAACGAAACGTTTTTCACTTATATAAGTAAGAATTTGATGTTTTTGTCCCCTTTTTGGAACTTGTGAAACGATAAAAAATTAAGAGCCCATTTAACGAACTATTAAGATTTCTCAGATTACAAAAGAATGCACTTTATTTTAATGTTCTTATTTTCTACTATATTCATTTCTTAAGTTTCAAGTCCATTTTCATCTTTAGCATATTTTAGCTTTAATGAGCTCTCAAATTTAAATAAATCTAATGCATTATTATTTTTATAGCATTATTTAATTGAGATACCTATTATATATTGCATAAATAAAACTAATAATTTGGAAATAGCTAAATTTAAAGCAACAAGAACAATAACTGTAACAATGTATTTGCAACTTTTAAAAAATAATAATATTATACTTTTGCAAAGAATATTTAGAAATATAACAAGGTAGCTCTGTGGCAAATTGCAACTTACTTGTAAATCTTTGCATGATTTAAATACATAAAGTGCATTTAAACATCTACATATTGCCTGATTACGCGTATTGAAAAATACCACTTGAATAACTGATAAGAATGTATTTATTAAAATACAACACATTGCTCAGTGGTGAACAAAACAGGAATTTTAATATATATTTGTACAATCAAAATTAAATAAAACTATCAACGTTTCGCGCCGTCTTCTGCAGGAGTCTTCAGGAAATATGATAACGGAAGGACTATGTTTGCATCATGATCGAGAGATAATATTTCTAATAAATTAAAATCTAAATGAATTAAAATTTTTAAAAATGTTGCCACTTACGCGTGAGTAAAACTTAAAATATTGCAACGAAATAAAATTTTAAGATTTTATGAGGTTATGCCATATTTTTGGTATATTGTAGGATATTAAAATCTAAATGATTTAAAATTTTTAAAAATGTTGCCACTTACACGTGAGTAAAAATTAAAATGTTGCAACGAAATAAAATTTTAAGATTTTATGAGGTTTTATTTGTTTTATTTTATTTTAATTGTACAAATGCATATTAAAATTCCAGTTTTGTGCACCATTGAGCAATGTGTTGTATTTTAATAAATACATTCTTATTAGTTAAATTTTATGGTGCAACTGTCCTATATATATTTACCACTTGAATAATTACTTTTATGTGTCATTTCAATTAACTATCGTCCACGCAATAAAAAATATCCCCACAAGAAGTTCAATATGAAGCCATTACACGATTTAGGTCAAAATATTTCAGTGGCATAACTCAACTAAGAAAGTAATAGTCAATGAGGTAATGATTAACATACCAGCCGACTTAATAAACCTTCAGATCATATATAATGGCCAGCCTAAACAGAAGATACAAGGCAACAGGATGTTAATTTGTTTCCTACACTGTAAAAAATATATCTCTCTAAAGTTATTGAAAATTTTCTAGTACACTAGGATTGCTGGGACATTTTATGCAGCCGCAACAACAAAAAATTAAGTAACAAATGCAGATTCTACTGTAAATCAAAAAATCTGTAAGGTTAGTAAGAATTTTAAAGGAAACTGCAATGCCCAGAACTTTTTATGCAACTGCCCGAGTTACAAATATAATTTTAGTTAGTATATTGCAGTTTTAGTAAATTCTTTTCCAAAGCTGTTAAAATCAGTTGCTTTACAAGATCTAGTATTGTAGATTTACATATTTTTTGTATTGTGTACAAATAAAATTTTAGCAAGCATAAAGATTTCCGTAACTTTACATCTGTATAATTAAAGATTTTTTTCAACATAACAGGGAACATAATATCACAATAGTTCCGAATTTACTAGCATTTATATTAAATAATTGGTGCTATATAGTAAAAAAAATCTGATTAATTGTTTCCTAGTACACAAACCATACTGTAATTAAAACCTGTTTAACAAGTATTTTAAATACACAGATAATCAAATGTCGAAGTTTAATGCAAGTACAAAAATGATGTTAAATATCATTCTTTAAAGTATTTTGAGAGCCACATGCTCAAGATAACTCTGTCAATATACAAAGAGCACTTACAGATTCACTAAAGGTAGGCAAATCAATAGTAGAAAAAAGACTAGCTATGAAGTAAATATATTACAACTTCTTTACTTGTGAATGAATAAAAATGTCTTAAAATAAAAACTAATGATTTTTCTGTCATTTTTTGGAAAGTATGTATGCACGTTTTTGTGCTGGCGCATAATGTATGTAAATAATGTGCTCTTTCGTTTCAAAAGATGCATTATCATACAGATAGTTTAGAAAACATACTATTTAACTTTTAAAAAAATAATAATATAGGGTAACTTTTAATGCGTTGCTCCCACTTAAAAGTAAATATGAGATTCGAGTTTCTAACACGTTATCGAGATGCCTAAAACTATCCATAAATCAATCTCGAGTGTTTTTTTTTTCTATTTATTAGCAATCATAACATGAAAATCATGCCAGTCTATAAAGAATATTATAAAATTTTATGATTAATATAATCATTTATTGTAATGCCAGTGTCACCTCTTGCATAAGAAAATCTGCTTGTGTTTTAAATTCGGTTCATAATAAAATACTTCATGTTCATAATAAACTACTTTTGAGCCATAATATTTATATATTTTTGTAAAAGGACTACATGGTGGTCATAATATATTTTTTATAATAAACTGCATTATGTTCATATAAAATGTTGTACGTTCATAAAATCTACTTCATAGTAAGAATGATGACTTTATATTAAGAATTAACTGTATTATGTTCAGACAATGAATTTCTAATCTACCAGTACAGTGACAAAATTATCCTGTATTATTTATCCTCAATAGAAAATCATTCATTATCATTAAAGCTATGTTCACATTATGCATTTTCATATCATATTTGCAAACATTAAACTCTAAGGTGGGGGTACAATGCCTTAAGCATGTATTTCTTCGGTTACTATGTTAAATTTTTTTCTTTTTTGAAAAAATAAATAAATAAACCAAACTAATCCACTTATCCCACAATCAAAAACTTCTGCTCCTTCTTTCTTCTTTTTTATTACTGCTGAATAGAATTTAACACAACAAAATAAAGTTTAAAATGGAGTTCCTATTTTATTATCAGCATCGAATCTCAGAACAATTACAACAACAAATATACAAATAAGCAATTTTTACCTGGAAATAAAAGAAAAAAGAAATTAATTGAAAATGTGCACTCGCCGATTTTCAAATCGTCAAGATAAAAGCTTTTGAAAAAGGGCAATAGAAAACACGCATTAATTGGAGTTTGTTAAGTTTTACGTACAAACACTGTTTTATTACACATTTAAAACTCAAACACATACTCACCCTTCTGAATACTGCCGAAAAACGTGTGATAAATAAAGAATAATGTTTTGTTATACAGTCAAAAAGGTTATGATCGAAAAAAAATCGCATTTCAAAAGCATCAATCAGAAGCATAAATGATGGTGAATTAAACACATTTTCTTTTCATTATAGTAATTTAAAAAAAAATCCCATGGATGAAAAAAATATTAAATGATTCCATTTGATTTATTAGTTAGAAACAAATGTGTTCTTATATAATATACATTCAAATATGTTCCAGTCTGGTGGCACGAATACTAGTCGCTCGGGATCTGAGTGCCAAAAGCCCCGTTTCGTATACCGGTCGTGCGGGATGTAAGTGCAAACGACGCCGGCACGTATATTGGTCGCCCGTCCTGAAGGGGTTAAAAGTAAGTAAAAGAGGGGATTTATCAAGTTATTTTATTTACTAACATATGACGCCTAATAACACGACATAATTTTTTCATCGTGCTACTTTTATAAGAGTGATTTTTCCCCACTAAAATTTACCCTTACGTCAATCCAATCTTGTTCACCTCTTTTAATCATGTCAAGAAAATTGAAACTTGTATACAGGTAAATTGTTACTTTACTATATACATGGCAATTAAACTTTTAATATCGCATTAAAAAAATTATCCGCATTTGTAATTATTCTCATAAATTTAGCTTTTTTTCTGAAACACCATTATTACCAGAAAAAAATAGACAATATTGCTTTTAAAATTTCTTTTTTTATGAATATATTCAAGTTTTTATTTGGTATATATTTAATTCATGTAATGTTATCCTTTTAAGGATGGCTTTGCACATATGTGTAGATAAAATTTCCACAATGTCTCTTATAAGCTAGGAGTACAAGAATACTTTTACTTATAAACATGGGACATAATCCGATAAGTTTCGTAGTCAGTTCACACCATTAACAATATTTTCTTAAGATTATAATTCTAGGAAACAAACAAAACCTAACATGAAGAAAAATAATATTTTTTGCATTATAATACAATAGAAATACTCGACAATATGTTCCCGGAGAAAATATTGACACATTGGATCTATGTTTCTTATACAATATCGTGGAAATAATATAAATACGAAATCGAAATGTTTGAAATAAATATGATTGTAGTGATTTCGAAGAAATCATCCATTGGCAATAGGCTGAGTATTTCCATAGTAGCTAAATTAGTAGGTCATTGTCGCGTTATGCCAATGTCACGGTTCGAATATAGGCATGAACACTTTTTCAGTTGTTTAACTCCAGGCAAAGGTAAAATTTAAATACATTATTTTCATCATGTACTTTAAAATCATATATTTTGGTTAGTTTTGGAAGCTCAAAATTAAAGTATATGTATGTTTTTAAATAAAAAATACACTTTTTAAATTTTTAAAATAAGATTGAGAATTATCAAATCGTATTAAATGGTGTTTACATTTTCATTTTTGACTTTAACTATATATTCATATACCTATATTGTTACAAATATGAAAATATTGTACTCCTTTTATAATTTTATGCACCATATTAAATTTTCTGGCATGTTTCGGTACCGTTCCTATATACATTCTTCATCAGGAAAAACATTCATAATTTCGGTGAAAAGTTTATAATTCGTTAAATTATAGTCTTAATTAGTCTTTCCCATTCATAAGTTACAAAAATAAAAAGAATATTACCCAGTTAAACTAATGGCATTGAGCTCATAGGCTACGTATTCTAAATGTATATTATAGCCTTATATTTTCAAGAGTTAATTCCGTTGGAAAAACAAATTAAGGAGGTGGGATCAGATTCCTCTATTTCCCATTTTTATACTTAATCACTGAACCCCTTAAACTAATCAGGAATATGATTTATCATATAAAAAACTTGCATGAATAATATTAATCACGGAGGCACCTCATCTAAATTTTAAACAAAAACTGATAATTCTACATGAAAAAAACATTTATATCAATTAAGGGAAAGGGCATGAGCCCCCGTTCTCCCTGTTTTTTCTTATCCAATGAATACCTGATACTAATCACGAAAGTGCCACATCAGAATGATCTTACTCTAAGTTTTGAAGGAAAACTGATAATTCTGCATAAAAAAAACATTTATATAACCTAAGGAAAGGGGCATTATTCCCCGTTTCCCCTGTTATACACATCGAATGAACTCCAAAAACTAATTAGGGATGCGCCTTATCAGAATATACATACATACAAAATTTCCAATGAATCGGATATTTTTATCATGAGTTATCGCGTTACGCACATACACACATACAGAACGGACGGGCACATAAGCTCCCAAGCTTTGATAGCCTGTGAGCTAAAAAACTGTAGGTGATTCTTTTTTCTAATCTTAATTAGAATATAAATTTAAGAGAACATATTTTAAAAGTTTTATTTTATCCCATTATTTTTCTTTTAATTTTAACAACACTTAAAAACTTTTAACAATATATAGGCACATCAAACAAAAGATTTCTTGCAATAAAAATTATAATATCTTTTATAATATGATAGAGTCTGCTGTTTTTTCCTCCATGAAACAGTTTCTTGGAAATTTGTGTTTGTTCTTACACAATACTTTTCGTGGTTGACCTAGAAATTCTTCTCCTTTAAACGTGACAAGGCTTGTAATTATAGTTTTAAATATTTCGATATAATCGATATCAAAGAAAATACATTTTTCCTGCTTCTCACGAAGTTTTGATGTTTGTGATATAGGAAACCTTTTCCATATATTATTTTTTAAATAAGACATAATTATGACTATTAAATTGTAAATGTTTTGAATTTACAGAGAATAGCGAAATGAGGTAGTTTTTATTGAAGTGATTTTAAAATGTTGTGCAATACCTTTATTAAGCATATTTATATTTAAATAGAATTAGACATTATTAATTTTTTTTGTTTTGTTTTTAAAAAAGTACAATCTATAGTCATAAAATTACGAATTGATTTTACTTATCCATCACACGTGTAGGATAAGACTTTCAATCGTTTGAAAAATCGATGATTTTTTTTTTTTTTTTTTTTTTTTTTTTTTTTTTTTTTTGATTTAGACGTTTTAAATACTGAAGATATTGAAAAACATATTTTTAGGGAAAAAAGTTTGCCGTCAGTCTGTCTGTATATCTGGCTCTATTTCCGGAACAAAAGAAGATAGAGATTCAAAATTTGCTGTATACGTAGCAAATTTTAATGGAAAAATGGTTGCTAAATATCAGTAATCGTGATTTTCAAAAGTATATTATCCTGACTATGGAAAAATGTGTTCTCATAATAGATTTGTTTTTTCCCGTTTGTTTAAGGAGTGAATGTAAAAGGCACTAATAAAGCATAAATTTGGCATAAAGACTGAATTCGATCGGACAATTAGCTGCCAAAATATTTGTGATCATACTTTTTACACTCTTCGGTTTTATAGAGACCCTGTATTTCATTTAATTTCAATTCTAAATATACATTTTAATTGAAAAAGAGACGCTAAAATTGACGCAGTATTTTGTTAGTTAATGTGATTATTCTTTTTGGAGTTATAAGGGCGTTTCTTTTGCAGAATTTGGTAGTACTTGTGAAACCCATCAAATAAACAGCTATAGCCAAATTATAAGATTAAATGCCCATAATGAATTACCGTAATCTCACGTTCAGTTGCTATTAAACGCGTTATACGTATTTATTACGTTATCAAGTTATTCATGATGCGTAAATATTTCGGTGGCGCCCAAGAACTAGTTTTAATATCTTACGATACTATGATTATTTAAATATAATATTGAATACGAGATATAAATTTAAAACAATTCTGATGTGAAAAAAAATCTCTTCAGTAATTTTAGTGGATTCCTCTGTATTTTCTTTGTAATGTATAACAAATCATTGTAAATTTAAATCATTTTTATATCAAAAAAATATTTTAACTATTTTATTCATTTATACAGTTTTACCTGTTTTAAAAAAAAGCAGTTTCTTAATAAAAATGTTTTATAATAACAATATTTCCAATTATTTAAGGAATCTCAGGACTCTAAAAACTTCCAAATTTTCGAAATTTCATTTTTTATATGTTTAATCGCTAACTTGTTTGAGCATTTTAATATAATTTTTTTCGCAAAACTCTCATTAGAACAAAATTTATGGGTTTTAGAATTTTACCCGCGGCGTTTCAGAAACTTGGAAGCGATTTTTCTCCAAACGACATTTTTTTTTCATAGCATGAACTATATCTCTAAATTTTGCATGTACTTTCAACATACAATTTTCAAAATATATGTATAAGGTTCATCTGTTTAATTTGAACCTAAAATTTCTTGTTTAGTGTTCAAAAGAGTTTATTTCTTAGGTGATTATGTTGTTGAAGTTTTCAAAATATTGTATTAGCTCTCAAAATATTGTATTGTAAAAACTGTGTTTTAATATTTTAAAAATTTTTAGATTTTAAATATTGGAAAACATCTCCTTTTTATTTATTTGTTATTTTAAGAGAACATTAAGAGTTAAAATTAAAAAAAAAATCTTAAGAAACATTATTATTAGTTATTTATCTCTAACCATATATTTTTTCAATTTTTTTAATAGATTAGGGATTGAACATAAAAAGATAATTCATACAAAATTCGATTTTGAAACTAAATATTTTTTTGTATATAAGCATAATAAATTGGAGATTTTTAACATATAATCCGCGTATTATACATAGAAAATTACGCAAAATGTACAATTTATACAAAATGTAAAATTTATACGCAAGATTCACAACTATCAAGGAAAACAATAGGCATAACTACAGTGATTCATCCTTAAATTACTGTTGATTTGTAAAGAGTGAAAAATTCGTTAATTTTGTGCTGTATATATTAACTCTGATAAATTTTATATTATCTTACTTAAGTGGAATGACTTTTTTTTAATTAGTATCTGGGTTTACATTACGTAAGCATGTCATATATATGCATGAAATGAACCTTTAATCATACAATTCAACTCTTCTTTCCGAAAAATAAAATTTCATACTTAACTCCTTAACTGGCGCTTTCTTTTCCGTTCAATAAATTGAAAATAACGGATTCTCAGCACATTTTTTTAAATAAAATATTCTTAACATTTAGTCTAAACATTTCTACCTTTTAATATTATGAAATTATTTTTTAAAAAAAATTGTGGTGTCATAAAGCTTTAAATGATGAATGAAGCAAATTCGTCTTGGCCGAACGGCGTACGGGCAAATAAGCTAAGGGGTGAAAAGTTAATGCAGAACAACAGCTTTCTTACTCGTCAATAATCTACGTGGAATATTTCAGAAAATGTATCACAAAAATTATAATTTGTAATTAGTACAAGATTTTTAAAAAAAAGCATTGCGGCCCATGTGGAAGTTCTGCGTATATTTACAAGGGAACGTTTGTGTAAAATTTTTGATTTGCTTGTTTACAAACTTTCACGCAACAAGATTTTAATTAGCAGCTAGTTAAAGAACATTCACACAGCTAGTGTTTTAAAAAAGCCTGGTTTATCTGAACTTACTTTAACAACACGAATTATTTAAACATTATATCTATGTATCAATATAAGCTGTGTGGTGATAACGCAACATTAAGTTTCTACCAATTACCATGGTACAGTTTTAGACCTTATTTTTAAACAAAGATAGGATTTGATACAGTTACTTATTAACTATGTATGTTCAACTACACCTTAGCAAATACGTATTAATAAAATGTAACAGTATGTTTTCTTGATCAACGCTATTTGGGATTATTGCCACTTATGTACGCAATAACTCCATGCAAGCATAACTATCAAATGAGATAAAATAATTACATATAATTGCCCAATTTTAAAGATACAAACACTACAATCCTATAAATTGAAAAATTTCTCTTATTTATCATTCCTTAAATATCTGAATGCAGTAATAATCACTTGATATTTATTCTTCTGACATGAAAAAAATTGCCGCAGTTCGGACATACAAATCTCTGTTTGTCTTTTTTTTTTTTTTTTTTTTTTTTTTTTTTTTTTTTTTTTTTTACAACGACAAATGATTTTTCGTGCATTAAGGGGGGTCTAAGGTCTAAAATTAAAAAACAAATCATGTTTTATTGGCTTAGAAAGATACCGAGTTTTTACCATTAAATACAACAAACTGCAAGCTTTTATCTTCATTAGATCGAAATATATACACCTTTTGTTTTGAAATGCAATGCATCATCTGCTATCTGACAAGAATGTTAACTTCGTTTATTTCCGAATGAATTTTTTTACAATTTGTCAATTTTAGAAGAAAAAGTTAATGTGAAGTTTATTACCCGATACATGTATGGATATTTCAACAGATATTTAAGCAATATTTTCAACTGATTGTCTCTCAAGATTTTAAATTTTGAGTGATATTTGTGAAAATATAATATTTAAACAAAATTCACTCATAAAAAATTTCATTTTTTTACTTAAAATTTTCTGATAAAATTCATAATCAATATTTTAAGACATTATGAAGGCAAATAAAAATGATACAATTTATGTACATAAAGTGTAATAATTTGGTAAATCGAGTAAGTACAGTTGAACCCCGATTACCTGATCCTCGATTAACTGAAACACTGCGTAAACTAAAATCGGTTTCTTCTGCACTTTTTTTTGGATTTTACTATCATTTAAAATTTTCTTTTAATAAACATGCATTTTTAAGGGGTTTTTTCCCACACTCCTTTTCTTTGCTAGACGTCCTTTCCAAACTACGAGTGCAGATAAATATTTTTGAATTCCCTTTATTAGAATTCCTTCTCGCAAGTTCAATTCTCGGTATGAGTGTATTTTTCAGCACTTTTGAACGTCTCTGTTATAATAAAAAACACACCCCATTTCGAAATTTGAAAAATCAAACTGCCGAGTCGCAGAATAATCAAAAGTTGCTTCACCATCTGATTGTAAGCAAGTACAAAGAACCTAACCTCTTTTGACATCTCAAGAACAAAGACCTTTCATTGCAGCAGAATTTAAAAAAGCTGCAGAAGTCACTTATCCTTTGCGGACAATTCTATTCTAGAAAAAGAAAAGGGGAGAAAAGAAAAGAAAACCGTTTTCTATTCTCTTTCTACCCCTACTAAGACGGTGTTTTAGGCATGATCACTTTTGGCAGCTGGCCATAATTCCTGTGTGTTCTCTTTTTCTGCTGTTACATTACCGATCATAATTTTCATTAGTGCTATCATATAGACCTCATTTATTATCATTCTTATTTTTTTATACTCAGGTTTTCTTTTTTTTATAAGGCTTCAATTAATAGAAAAAGAATAGTATTAACCATACAGGAAAAATATGATATTGTTATGCGACCAGAATCAGGAGATCCTGAAATAAAACTTGCAAAGGAGTTTCACTTTGGCTTGTTACTGTGAGATGAAAAGGAACTCGGAAAAAATTTAAACCATTGTAAGTTTTTGTTTCAGAAATAAATTTATTTTCCTTTATAATTTTAATGCAGTATTTGATAGTTAAAATAAGTCATTTTAACAGTTCAACAACGATACTACATATTAAACTAGATGATGATTTTAGAGCCTATATCCCACTTGTAGATAATCGGCCGACATAAAATAAACCAAACGAAACCTAAAAGCGTGAAACTAGATGATTATTGGTGACTTCTCGATTATCCGAAAATTTCGATTATCCGAATTAGAGTCGGTGCCATTTACTTCGGATATTCAAGGTTCTACTTTCCTTCCAGAGTTACATAAAAAATTAAATATGTTTAAAATTATAAAATTTAAATTAATAAAACATATTTAATTCTTTTCGGATTTTTTTCATGCAATATTTTTATTATATTGAAACATATTTTAGAAAAAATATGAAAATAGTCAATTGGAGTAGTATCGTTAGTTGATGGTGTTATTACCCCATTACACTTATTGCTCAGGTTATATTAAGCTACACACTACATCGCGAAAAAAATTCCGTTCAATTTTTTGCTAGCAGCAATGTTTTTAGCAAATTTTGCCGTAAAAACTGCAGTAATATTAGATGTAAATTATTTTATTACACCTAATTTTGCCGTAGAGTTAACAGATTTTTTTTTACAATGAACTTACCTCGATAATTTTAGATTGGTCATTTAAACTTTCTTGTTTCATCCAGCGATGAGCTTTACAAATTAACTTTTGTTTTGTGACACGGAAGATTTAGAGCCCTTCTGCGCAGACACATATGTATAATTTTCTGGATTCCTTCAAAATTACGCCTCATCATTGTATTTTACGTTATTACACATCCAGCGTTATTGCCCCTGTATGCTTTACTATAATTTTTCTGAGTAAATATCACAATCCATGTTTATATTTAACCATTTAACCTTTTCCATCTGACTTATAGAAATGCTAAATAAGTATTCCTGTTTAACAATCACGTATGCATATGCTACATAAAAATTTGCTTTTATATATTAATAGGAAATTGAAAATTAATATTTTATATTTATGTAAGATAATAAAAACATATGTTTTCGGACATCATAAAAGTATTTCAAATAGATCGTCAATGACCTCATATCATAATATATTTTTTGCAACAGAAAGATAAAATATATATACAATTCTGCTTTTATTCTTTAGAAAAGATTGTACGCGCAAAATTTAAGAATCCCTATGTTTGAATAGATATAAAGACTACTTTGCAATCTGGCATTTTATTTCATTGAATGACCAATTGATACAGAATAATATCGAATTGAAAAAAAATAATATAGTTTTTTTTTTTTTTTTTTTTTTTTTTTTTTGCCTTTTTACAAAACGACATAACATGTATTTTTCGTAAAAAGAGGAAATATAATACAAGTTTATATTCAAAGTATTTTCGGACAAATCAGATCGATTTTAGTATTTTGACAGCGTAATCACAATTATTGAATGAAAAATATTTTACAATCTAAAAATGAAATTGCAGTTTTATTTTTGTGGATATTTTAAAATATTCATAGATATTCAATAAAGATCTTGTAAACTAAAAATTTTATATGATTTACTACTACATATTTTCTCAAATTACAGATTATCGTGTGTCAAATCAAACCCATATTTTCGTGATAACTTAACAATATCGACCATATTGTAATAATGTTTACAATAAAGTCATTTTCCTTTTTGTGAAACATGTTTACACCATGAGAAGTAATGAAAGTGCCCCCATTTCTTAAAAATAGTACTGTAATATATGTTTTGTTAGTAAAAAAGAAACACATTTTACTTCTAGTGCTACTAAGTTAATCAATATATTAAACAAATTTCCCGGTCGATGTGAAATTCCATGCTTATAGTTTTTTTTTTTTTTTTTCCGTACGAGACACAAAAAATTTAGATATTTTATCTGCTTGATAATAATGTATACATATACTATACAGAATGTTATATTAAAATAACAATATGATATTCGGAATCGTATAGCATACTTTATATTTTAAAATTTATATAAGAAGATAGAAATAATTTTTTTCAAAAAATATAATACTATTTTTAATAGATCCTCAATGATCTCAATTGATGATATATTCTATTGCATCACAAAAAAGTATACAATTCTGCTTTTTTTCCCTTAGAGAAAAAGTGTACCGGAAATAAATGTCAGAATCCCTATCTTTGACGATATATAAAGACTATATTGTACTCTGATAATTCATTCCTTTGAATGACCAGTTGACACAGAATTATATCATAATCCAAGCAAATTAGCTGGATGTGCCAATCACAAAATTTTCTTCGATTATGATATGTGCATATAATATTTCAGAAATCAGTTGCACATGTTAATACTTTAATGTTATTTATTAAATACTACACCAAATTTCATTTTTTATCTTAAATTTCTGCTCCAGTCAATTAATCGGAGTAAGAACGAGTTATTGTGGATCATGATATTTATTGAAAGAAAAAAGTTTTCTCTTATTCATTTATCATTAGTTGTTAGTAAATAGCTGGCTTAGCATTACGGTGTTCCTGTGTCTGCACGAGCCGATGAACAATAGAAAGACGAAGAATCGAGAAAATGATACAAAAAAGCGCTACGCTATCACAATGCTCTTTTCACATGGAATATTTTTAAATTCAAGAAAAATCTGCTGGCCATGGCCAAAAACATACACAAAAAATTTTATTCACTTCAGTACATAACTTTATACATTTTTCTATGGTATAATAAAGAAAATAGCACGAAAATTGCTTTTAAGAGCCCCCTTCGGAAGATTTTTTTCAAATACAGGGAGGACCTGTTTGCCATGCTCAAAAATAATCATGCACAAAAAAATTAGTTCAGTTATATACATAACTTCGTACACTTTTTGATTGTAAAATAGTGAAAATGGCACATAGTGCATTACATGAAGCGCGATTATAGCGCCCCCTTTCAACGGATATTTTTATCAAATTCAGGGAGAGTTTGCTGACCATAACCAGACACATACACCAAAGATTTGCTTTAATTCTATGCATGACTTCATACACTTTTCGGTGGCAAATTATTGAAAGTGGCACAAAAATCAGTATTACCTCCATCCCATCCTTGCGGCGGATTTTTTTTTCAAATTCAGAGAGAACCTACTAGCCATAGCCAAACACTTACACAAAAAATTCGGTTCAACTTTATGTATAACTTTATACAGTTTACGGTGGTACAATATTGTAAATGTCTTAAAATTTGGTATTTTAGCATTCTCTTCAAGCGGATTTTTTTTTCAAACTTAGGGGAGGATCAACTAGTCATACACAAACACTTACTCAAAAAATATTGACTTACAAGGAAGGTCTCCATACTGGCATACTCAGAAAAATCTGAAAAAAATACAGAATGTTCTTCTCATATAGTTATATATGTTTATAAAAAAATTTTCGGCGGAACCTCCTTATAACGTCCGCAAAAAAATAATAAAAAATTCGTTTATTTGGCGATTTATCTCCGGTTGGCGAAAAAACGAAATTTTGAAAAATACGCTTTTACGCTTCGAATACTTTTTAAGGAAAAAACTTTCTATGTTCAATTTATTTAAATAAGTTTAGTTTAAGTAATTTTAGTTTTGCATTTTTACTTTACTTTAAGTGTAATTTTGTCATATACGTTTATATGTATACTTATAACAAAATGAAATTAATATATTTTATCATTTAAAACACAATTTAAATTGATTAAAATTGTTCCAAATTGAAAAACACACTGTTAAAAATCTGCTGCATTTTGTTGTTGTCCCTTGCTTGTATAGAAAAAGGTTACTTGGCCATGAAATGGAGCTTTCTCATTGGTTGGAATAGAGATATTATATACAAGCGGTGGAGTGCCTTGCAACAAAATGCAGCAGATTTTTAACAGTGTATGACACGCTCAATTCACAGTGCTATGGAGCATTCTCATTGGTCAGAAGAGCGATATTCTATAAAAGTAGTGGAGTGACGTTGCAGTAAATGCTGCAGATTTTTAACAGTGAAGTCAATTAAAATCAATTTTCAGATTCGTTAAAATCGTCTGCTTTTGGCGAGGAAATGCACTGCTCGCCAAATCCGGCGTCGCTTTCAGCTTTTCACGCCAATTATTCCAAACTATTTTATTTTTTTACATATCTAATAATGTAATTCCGCCGCTGATTTTCACTGATCCTTTATTACCTACATGAGTAGTTTAATTCGTATTTTTTCAAAAAATTCTGAGTATGCCCCCAATGGAGACCTTCCTTGTTAGTTCAATGCATAACTTCGCACACTTTTAGGTATTACAGAATTGAAAATGGTACAAAAATCGCTATTGCAATCATCCCCTTTCAGAGGAATATTTCAAAACTGAAGGAAGATCTCCTTACCACAGCTAAAAACAAAAAAAAAGTTTGGTTCAATTCTATGCATATCTTCATACACCATTTGATGGACGAATGACGACATAGGGGCACAAACACAGACATACGGACAGACAGACATTTTGTAAAAATGCGTTTTTTTGGAATCTCTGACCCCTAAAACATGTAAAAAAACTGGAAGTCACAAAAAAATTTCGATTACTATACTTTCATATATTGAAGATAGTAGAAAGTAAAATGTAGCTTTTGCACAAAACTAAATAGCATTTATTTTTTTGCAAAAGAAGGGGATACAAGAGTGTTTTTATATGAATAATATTTTATGACAAATAAGCACCATTCTTGTTTTCTGGCAGTGTAAACACAATTATTGATTTTAAAAATCATTCTATAATTTAAAATACAATTTTAATTTTTTTTTATTGAAATATTTGCGGAAATTTTAAAATATTCACAATTGTTGAATAAATAGTCTGTTAGGGCGCATTTAACATCAAATAGTTAAAATGTTTGAAATTCAAAATATCGGCCTAATAAATAAAGCTACAATAATATGTACGTAAAAGATTATTGAAGTTGAAATGTTTTTAAATGATATATTTTACGCACTGTAAACGCGTGTATAGTTTGTCTTTTTCCGAAAATTATTTTTTACGCTTTGCTGCATTTTTCAAAAATTTTATAATAAGTAATACTTCAAACCTTCCAAAATTTTATAATTAACCTTTTTCTTTAAAAACACCAAATATATAGGTCTGATTGAAAAATTAAAATAACGAAAAATATATTCTTAAAATTTTCAGGATTATTAAAGTGTTTTTATAAAATAATTTTAATTTTATTTGTTTTAAGCCAAAATAAAAATAGCTTTATATTAGTCTCAAAAAGTATGTTTTCTGAAACCACAAAAATGTTAAGGTGATAAATGTGATATATCCATTTTTTAAAACAAGTGTACCAAATAGAAATATTGTTGAAAAAGTATTAGTTCTTGAAAACAAATTTGTGCATGACTTTAATTTCTTTGATTCATATATGGGCTATATATAATGTGCATAGTTACTGCAAAAAAATAAAAATGATTTCTGTCTCTATTTTTAAGTAAAATACATGATAATAAATATTTCACAAAAACTGCTTCATTTTACATGGTGAGATGTTCCATGTGCCCATAAAGAAAATGCTCTTTACTTATTTTCTTAACAATGCAAGATATCTCGTTCCATACGAAGCAAATATTTTCGTGATAACTTCCATAATATTGTAAATATTGAAACGATATTTCTAATTAAAAAAATTCCTATGTTTGAAACTTGATAACATCATGTAAAGCAATGAACATGGCCATATTCTTAAAAATTACACTGCGATATGTGTTTAATAATTCGAAAAAAAACCCCAACAAATTTGAAAAATAGTGATTATGAATTGAGTAATTTAAAATTTCAGCAACATTCATGACCTCATCCCATTAGATAGAAACTGTTACCAGAACTTTTGTTCTCGGACAAAGATAGCCTTTAATACTCTGTACAGACACCTTAATTAAATGCAACAGTTATTTCGAATTCACCAAAAATCGGCCCAAATTTCTAGTTTTCGGACCACATGATACACCATTCGGATACAAAAGATCTTCATGCGAAATGAATCCACTTTTTAAATTATATAATAGGATATCATTGGATGGATACTTTAACATTGCAAAAGATTATACTGCTTTGGTGAGAAGAGAGTTTTCCTCTATCACAACAAGAAAAGTATATTCCCAATGTGGTGTCGAAGATACTTGATTCATAGATTGTGAATATTTAAAATATGAAGTTGGATTTTTGTTAAATGCTTTTAAGCACTTTATTTTGATGGTTATCTTTCCTTAATCCTTATTTTTTCCTTAATCCTTCCCTTAATCCTTATCCCTTTAATCTTGAGACTTATGAAAAACAACTATTAAAATCTCAACAGCAACATTCACATTTGCGAATACATTTTTCTGTGATTATTCAAACTTTGGCATCAGCTTTCTAAATTAAAACATAAAGGAATGAAAGACACCCAATCAAATGTAAGTTTATTTTCGATTACAATAAAAGCTTTGATTAAAAAAAATACATGCATGCACGTATATCACTTTCGCGATTTTTGAAATTTCTGCTACTTTAAAACCAAATCAATATACATAAAAAAATGTATATTTCAATACATTTGCTCCTCAAAAAATCTTACTACGAACCCTTGAAAATATCTTAATAGAATTAGTTTTTTTAATTTTAAAACGACACAAAAATACAAATTCATCAAAATCACTAAGATTTTATGTAGTATTTAATATACAAGGTCATTCTAAATTCATGGTGAAAATTTTAAGGGTTGTTACAGAACACTGCAACAATCATTTATTGTACAGGAAACTATAGGCGCAAATGACACGTCGAGACAAAAACACCAGCGAGCCAATTCGACTATTTTCTACTTGAAAGTTTTTAAACGTGTCAAAAAATTTCTTATACTATTATTTTCTTTATTGATAATGCCATTTAATGATTGCATAAAGAAAATATTATTTTTGAATTAAAAAATGGAATTTCTGTCAAATCTGTCAAACACAGAAAATAATAAATTTGAAAACAAAATCAAGAATTTCTATTTTATACCAGAATTTTCAAAGAGGATTTTTTTTCATTATGTAATATTGAAATATCTGTCTTAACCTCCATAGTCGTGATGTCGCTTTGACATCAGTGTTGCCAGATGGGGTATTTTGTCCCCATTTTGGAGGGATTTTGAACTTCCAGGGGAATTTTTTTGGGCACAAGTTAATCTTGGGGACATGTTTGGGGACTATGAACATATTTGTGTGTGGGGGGGGGGGGACTTGGGGAATTGTTATCACAATTTCCATTTTTACTTTCAGACATTAACCAATACTGGTTCTGTCTCGAATTCGATTTTGGTTTGGAAAACGACAATAAATACAGAAATAATAGATATAAATCGTGCTCACCCTTTATATGTACTACAGATTCATCATGATTTGCACTGAGCTATCCCTCGTCTGAATTTTCAGATAAGTGATTCAGATTTTCCTGTCAATACGGACAGAAACATCAGCACAGAAATACATTTCATTTAATAGTATATATTTATACAACAAAAATAAAAACAATTTCATAAGTTTTCTGTTTTGTTTTTGTTTTTAGCTTTGAACATACATGAAAAATTCAGTTGAGATTATTTCTTTTTCATAAATGGGGTATTTTTTAAAAAAATGTTTGATTTGGGGAAAAAATTGAGTTTAAATTTGTTTAAAAAAATTATAACGGAAAATTGAAAATTGGGAACATGTATTTTTGAGTAGAAATTGCGTTGGGGACTTTTTCTGAAAAAACCCTTATTTGAGGAAAATTTCAGAAATTTTGGGAAAATTGGCTTTCGACAATCTTGCAACACTGCTTGAGATGTTAAAATTATTTCTAGACATTTTTCATAAGTGCGTGCATATCGTAAACTTTGATTTATAGGATGATATAATTTAGGATTTTTTTATAGTAATCCTAAACTGGTTTCTGCAGTTCTTTGTAGTACTTGTCTCAAATACAAGGAGGTTAAGTTAAAGAAAGAATAATTTCATAGTTTTCTGATATGAATGAGAAATTTTAATTACAGAATGAGGGCAAATTGACAACCATATATCTCAACACACCAATTGCGCTAATATATTCCTATATAATAAATTAATGTTGCAGTGTCCTGTAAAGTTTGTACCATGAATTTAGAATTATCCTGCATATTTTTTTGCACAAAAATGCAAAATCATGCATACGGCATACATTATAAAAACTTTCCAATTCATTCAGAATACCATAACAAGATTTACTAAGGTGAAAAATGACGCATAAAAGAACAATTTGCAAAACGCCCATAACGCACTTCAAAATTTAATTTCTTCTAATACTATGAACAATCATTAAAATATGAAATTTTTAGTAGTCACGTATATTATCTACTGATATATGTGCATACTATATTGTATGTTAAAATTTAGTTTTGTAAAACGCGTAGCAGAATTGAAAATTTTCGCTCAAAAATTCTCACTAGTAAATGTTATTTTAGAACTTTTGTGAGACCAGGTATAAGATCTATTAGAATATATACAAACAAGATAATTCTAAAAAAACTAATTACATTTTTAAAAAGCACTTCTAGAAGTTATTGTTCGTAGGTTTTAAGAGATTTTTCTCTATAGCCATATTCTTTTGTGTTAATGTAAATAAAAGATAATATTTAAGCACACATTTGTATTAAGAATTGTTGTATCTGTATTAAGAATATGTTTAAAATACTGTAATATCATTCAAATACATAGCAAACTATGTTCTCTCCATAGACCATTATGTAATGGATGAGAAATTTTACTTTGCTTTGTAAATGGCCCGAAAATGCTATACATTTCAATGCCGAACATGCCATAACGTATCATTTGATAACGTATCATTTCAGATTAATCGGATATGATTACATCAGTGAGTTGTAGCACGGAGCGTCGAAGAGATAGATGGACAGATGGACACATAAATCGAATTTACATTTAAAAAAAAACTATGTTGAAAAGTGTTAAGAAGCAAAGGAAGCTAAGTTTTGTTTCAAATTCGCTTTTAGGGTTTCGTTCATCTGACGAAATCCTATTCGTCTCTGTCCCCTGTCTATCTGTCTGTCTGCACAGAGTCCGCACAGAAAAACTATAAAAGTGAAAAAGTTAAAATTTTCTGCACTTATAGCGGAATACATCTGGTCACACAACAAATCATAAAATTTTGAAAAAGACTATTATTTTAAATATCATCAGTTGATTTTTCTTGTCTTTTTTTTCTTTATTGTTGCGCGCATCTTTAAATGAATATTAAAATTATCATGTATGTAACATAAATTAATGGATTAAATTAATCACGTGAAAAAAGTCCTTGTTTGTTTTTAATTCATCATATTACATCATATTTATCATCTATTTTGAAATGCTTAGTGATTTTTTTAATTTTATCAAATTTCTATACGTTTAAATTCCTAGCCGTCTCTGGTGAATCTTGTTAAATGCGATTTTTGACGAAGTCCTGATATAAACATTATTAGTTAAATATAAAATTTGAAATAGGATATTGGATGACTCAAAGAGGGCGCATTCCTAAATATAATGGTACCGCCAATTATGCAAGGAATGATTAATATTCTATTCACAATTTTCTTTGTAATTTAATGATAAAATGTTATGAAGGAGATATTAAACGAAAACCTCTTTGCGATCTGCGATTACACACATTCACTTGTTCTTAATTAGAATTGTCTATGTAAATATTGAGACGTGTATATAAAACTAGTCAAATGTGGCAATCGCAAAACTTTCTTCAATGTCATACATGTTAATACTTCAAATTTCGCTATCAAAATTAAATGACAATCTATACTCATCGTGAGGATTCTATTGGTATGAAATTCCTTGTATCAATTCAAGAAATAGGAATATTGCGGAAATTGGGGAAGTGTAGAATAAAAGCGCCACCTATTCAGCGATTGACACAAAAAATAATCAGCAATAATATTTATGAGAGTAAATTTGAATCAAAAGTTTGATAACAATTCGGGCATTAGTTCTTGACATAGAGCTATTGTTGAAATCTGAAAAAAAAAAATCGGCATAGCAGCGCCACTTATTGGGTGTGACAAAATGTTAATAAAATCCTATCATATCTAGATTAAACTGATTCTGAAATTTGATGAAATTTGATGCATTATTTTTTTGACGTACAGCTTTTGAAGAAATCATGAAAAGACAGCATGAAATCGCTACATATTGGGTGATTTTTAGCAAAATGTAAACAGCATCTATTCATGTCAAGTAAAAACGTCGAGTTTAGTAAAAACTGGTACATTAGTTCTTGAGATAGAGCTGTCTCAGATATCATTAAAAAGGGCAGCATAGCAGTGCCATCCATAGAGAAATTTGAGCTAAAATGTAAACAGCATCCATTCACGTCAAGAACTAACAGAATCTAAAATTTGGTAAAAATCCATGGTGAAGCTTTTGAAATGAAAACGGAAATCGTGAACTAGGCAGCATAGCAGAGTCACCTTTTGAGCGATTTATAACATAAACTAATCAATATCAAATAATATAAGGTAATAACTGAATACAACTTTTTATTAAATTCTAAGCATTAGTTCTTGCGATAGAGCTTCCACAAAATTTATTTCGGACAGACTGACAAATTCACAGACAGACTCACGGACGTAAAGACAGACATTTTGTTAAAACATGTTCTCGAACACCTAAAAAGTGTAAATCCGTCAAAAACCGGATTTTGAAATTTTACACTAAACCAATACTTTATTCTTATAAATATAGAACTTTAAGAAAATATTAAAATAAATAAAAAATTGCAGTAAAAATAGTTAGTTCTTGAAATAACACAATAACGCAAATTTTTATTAATACATAGAGGTTTTTTTTTCCTTTTTCGCCTCGAGATATTTACTTTTGTTTAATAAGTGAACACATTTGTTTAATGATATAGAAAAAAATAATTACCCATACATTAGAATATTTTAATGGATAATTAGCTTTGTTGTTTCTTGTGAATGGGAGTAAGAAAAATAGTTTGAATTGTCTTTTTAGTACTGTTTTTTAGAAACAAATATTTTGTTTGGTATAACTATAAGTACAATTGCCGATAATAAATGCTAAAAAAACCGAAAACATAGTTGTTAAGTTAGTACACGTTCTGTAATAACTTTGAAAAAATTTAAAAATATATTTATTTTTTCATTTTTTTTACACCAACTTGAATGTAATTTAAATTACAGTAGGATTTAAAAGAGTATTATAGTACTAAATAATATTTATAAAAAATATAATATACTGAAAAAAATATAAAATATATAATATACTGAGAAATATTTGAAATTTATAAAGTAATTATACATTTAATAATAATAATCATTATAATAACTCTAATAAAATCGCCCGACGTGGCAATCCAAAACGTTTTCTTGATAGAAGCACCCTCTTTTGAGCGATTTACTCTATAAACTAAATAATACTAATTTATATCAGAGACTAAGAGTATCCGAAGATTCATAAAAAATCGTGGAATTGTTTCTGAGATAGAACTATTGTGATAATTATGAATAATGGTGCATATCAGCGCCACCTTGCAATTTGTACCAAAAGAAAATCAGCACCATAATATATGAAGGACTAAAGTAATATGGAGCTTTTTGAAAATCAGCCCATTAACTCTTGAGATATAGGTATAGCTGTAATCGTGAAAGGCAGCATAAAAGCCCCATCTGTTGCGCGATATACAACAAAAAATAATCCGCACCATTTTATATTAAGTATTTCAGTTAATCTAAAGTTTTGTAAAATTCCGTTCATTAGTACTTGAGATAGAGCACCGAGAAAATTTTTGTCACATACTGAGTGTCAAGCAGTCTCACAGACAGACATTATGTAAAAAAAAAAAAAAAAAAAAAAAAAAACATGCTTTTGGGGTATTTTATCCCCTAAAACGTGATAAATCTGTCATAAACCGGAATTTGAATATTTGTAGCAATCAAATGCTGCTTCTTGTAAAGACAAAAGAAAGTAATTGTATCAATAACAACATTATATCAATATCTCAAATTAAGATTAATTTTTACCCCTATTAAAATTTGAATTTTACCAAACTACTGAGTACTATTCGCTTGATGTAGCAAATCTAAAATATGTGGTTTAATTAGTACACTTTATCTACGGAATTGAGTGTTGTTTATTGATTCTTCATCCGTTATTCATAAATGTATTTTATTTTCATTAATTATAAGCAATTTTTGCGTTTTTTATTGTTACTTTTTAGCACTCTTTGAAAAAACACTATTTTTATGGTTTTTACTGTTATACAATAACATATTAAAAATAATTCATTCAATTCCTTCTTTTAGATTTTTAGTGCATTTTATCAATGTGTTCGTGTAAAATTTTTACTTCCAGTTTTCGATGGATTTATACGTTTTTGAAATTTTTGAATAGAATTTGATAATTTTTTTTTTTTTTTAGAAAATGTGTTTGCTAATCTGTTACTCTGTGATTTTGCAAGTAATAAACATTTTTTGGGCGCTGTACCTCAGGAAATGATTTAAGAATCTTTAGGTTCAGTTAGTCCTTGATATAATCTGAAACGGATAAATTTTTGTTGTATATCGCTCGACATGCGGCGCTGCAGTGTTGCATTATTCAAAATTTTTACAATAGCTCTATATTAAAATTTAATGTACGTATTTTCATAAAACTTTCTCACGATTTCTTTCACGCATCTTTTTTTAACGATTTCGCAATAATTTTGCAATAATTATTATTCAAAGAGATTTTCATTAAATTTCCGATTTATTAGTACCTGATAAAAATTGACTTTGGTTACTTTTCGGTGTACATCACTTAACAAGTGGTGTTATTGTGCAAAACTCTTTAAGATTTCAGCTATAGTTCTTTCTCAAAAACTAAAGAGCGTATTCTGATCAAACTTTAGATTCAATTAGAAATTGACATAAATTGTTGCTGGCATGATTTAGTTGTAAATCACCAAACAGTGAGGCTGCAGTAATGCTTTTTTCTTAAAATATTAACAGGTATGAGATAGAAGAAAAGTTTGGAATAGCCATATCTGACTAGATTTAATGCTGACTAAATATTTTCTTCAATATGTAATATAAAATGTATATATTGACAAGAAAGACTTTGCTCTTCAGAAAAGTTTCTTCCCAAAAAAGTGTCCCAACCTCTCCTTAATAAGTTAAAGAAAAATATTTTACCTAAGAGGGGGGATAGCAATTCAGTCTATTTGCCGACTATACTATATTTTTAACTTCTTAAACATTTTGTCATTTGGTTGATAGACGAAGTCTTGAAATTAGCAATAATAAGTTAATAATTAATAAATGTGTTATGTTTCTAAAGGAGATTGAAGGCTGTTATGTTTGGGAGAATAGAGATGAGAACACTTATTTCTTGTTTCATCTAAAATAGGCCAAATGATCATACTAGTGGGTAGACATACATTGCATTGCATGAGTGCCAGCAAAAGACCCGTAATAAAAGAACATGACAAAAGGCAACCATTATAGTTCTTAGTAGTAATTCTTTAACTATGATAATAATAACTCAAAGTAAATTGTAAAAGAAAAAATATAAAATAATAAGAAGAATGTTACCTGGAATCTTGTGAAATGAAGAAATATTCCAGACGACGAATAAATTAACTTGGGACAAATCAAAAGAAGAAAAAATTGAAGAACAAAATCTTTTATTTATAATTATTTGTGAAATACGACATGACTTTATTTTAATATATATTCTCTTTCATGCACATTTATGTAAATATATAATTATTCATTTCGTATAAATGCTTCACAAGGATAATATATATGAGTAGATATACTTTTCACATAATTTTTCTTAATTTATATGCATTCACTTTGACAACATGATCGATCATTTTTTTTTACCGATCTGAAGAATAAATTATTTTTAGAATATCAAACAATATCAACTTAATAAAAAAATACGCTTGAATCACAAAGAGATATTCAATACTTTCCAATGGGGATCCCGTTTATGCACAGATAATCATAATTATGCATATGAGCGATTTATCATGAATCGAAAAAGAACAAGCTGTGATATTTTAAGTAAGAAGAACATTCTTTATATCATCTTCGGAGGGAAAGATGATTTCACTGATAATGATAATATGGAAATAACTGGAAGAACTTGAATAAATTGAAGAGAGCGCTTTTTTTAAAACTACGACGAAGCACATATGAAAAAGATTAATTGATTCTCAAAAAAAGCCAAGAGAACATTTTAAGTGGCCGGCATAGAAAATGGCCAAACGGATTAGAACGCAGCGGCAGAGGTGCATTGACCCTCGCAGCAGAACGACGATTCGGAGGCTTACGTTCCATCTTGCAGTGCAGCATCCACTCAACTGAACCCGCGGCGCAGAGAGAGGGGAGAGCAAAAATAAAGGGTTACCGCAAACCCGGAATACGCCAAGTTGGCAACGTTAGGATGGGGAAAGCGAGGAAAAAGAGGCCAAGTTACGTGCCAGGTATAGGGAAATATGAATTTAATAAAGAAAAAATGATAATACACCTAAAGAAGGAAAGCCAAAGAAGGTGGCCAGGCACTTAACAGCTTAAATCACTTCACTTGTGGAATTAAATTTGATAGGCCAAAGGGAGGGCCAGATTAAACGGAAGTAACCACCCATCGAACAATCGAGCAATTTCTAGAAGCTTTTTAAACCGGAAGGAATGAATTCAAACAAGATTTTACCGTATTAGAACATTCGATAAGCTACGTGAGGAAGAAAAATTTACAGGGGAAGATATCAAAAGAAACGAAATCGAAATAATATTTAAATTGAGAAGATTAATAAAAAAGAGATGATAGGAAAATAAAATAGTTAATACAATTGAATTAAAATAAAAATAAGTGAGGGGTTATCGAGTAACCACCACAAAATGAATGGGAAATTTTTAATTTGTTTTACTGCATATTGTTCAGAAATGTTTACGGAATCAAAATATGTATTTGAAAACTTTTGAGAAACTTTGAATATTTAAAGGTATTTTTCCCCTTAAGAGGTGGTAATACTCATCCAAACAAAGAATTTTCATCAAGAATGGCATGGTCGAAATTTAAAAGTAAATGTGCTATAAGGGCACAAAACTTGATGTTGTTAACATGAGGCAAAAACACACAATAAAGAACGATTAACTGACAAACGCAAGTTGAGAAATTGTTCTCAGTAAACTTTTGAAGCTACAATACAACTATGAGCTATTTTTCTTTACAATTTCACGCATAAAATGCGTATCTGCCATTTCACTATGAGTGAAGGGCAAAATTTTCTGATATTTTCCTTTTGTGATTTACAGATACATACTTGGATCAGCGGTTTTAATGTATTAATCGATGCAAAATTAAATCGATGCGAATCAATACATGATCTACATCTTTACCATATCACATTTGCATGGAACTAGTGTCGTCTTTCCACTATTAACTCGCAACAAGATTGAAGCTTTAACGTTTAAAATGCACCACAAATCTTGCATTTTATTTCCGACCATGCATTCTTTGATGAAAGTTTTGTGTTTGAATGTGTACTATCTCCTGCTAAAGATCTCCCATCTTTTATAAAACACCCAGTATATATATGTGTATGTACATGATATATAACATTTAAAATATGATAAATCGCAGCATTTTATAATGGTGAAAGATATATAGATAGAGAAGGAGGATGATAGCAGCATATTTTACCTTTTAGGTGCGTTCTTAATTATGTAAATACGTAGCACCTATAGTGGTCGTTCAGTCGGTCCGTCTGTCCGTCCGTCTGTCTGTCTGCATATAACAACCCAAAAACCACCCAACCGAATTGTTGGAAATTTAAAATACATAAATATTACATTATTTTGTCGAATCATTTCAAATTTTATGAAAATCGGTTGCATAGATCAATTACAGGGGCAATCAAATATTTCATTACATTACGGTCAATGGGGGAAAATTTCTATAATTGTAAAAATGCAAAATTCTCATAAACTATTCGTTTTACAATTTGATTATATACAAGTTGCGATCCCTTTTAAAGCCTTCCACAGAGGGTACTCTTTGGGCCTATATCCCTCGGACCTAAAAAACCTTTTTGTGGTTGCAATATTGAAATGTTAGAAGATACTTCAAATTAAAATAAAAAAAAATCATCACAAATTTCTTCACCACAAACACACTTATAATTATAAAAAAAATATTTATAACGTAAAATATTTTTTTTTCTACTCCACTGCCAGAGCAATAGCGTGCACTTTTTCAAAAATAGTTACTTCTCCTATGATTTACTTTTCTAAACGTTTAATTTCTCAAAAGCTTATCTTTTAATTATATACTTAAAAGATTAAGTTAAGAAGAAATTAAAAGCACTATCTGGATCATCTAAATGTCTCTCCAGGACATTAAATATTTATAGTGCATTTATATCTTTTGAAAAGATATATTTTTAAAAAGATTGTATTACTTTATAAAAGAAACTTATTCGATTTATATAAATAAGAATTTAATGTTTTCGTCCTCTTTTCGAAACGCGTCTAATATTAAAAATTTAAGAACCCATTTAAGAAGCTTTAAGATTTCACAGATTACAAAATAATGCACTTTCTTCTAATTTCTTATTTTCTACTAATTTCGTTTTTCTATTTTAAAGTCCATTTTCATAATTAGTGCATTTTATCTCAAATGAGCACTTATTTTAATAACTTCTTATGCATTATTTTTGGAACATTATTTAATAAAAAGTTCTATTATAAATTGGATAAATAATAGTAATCATTTAGTTGTAGAAAAATATTAAAGAACACGAACAATAATTATTACAGTGAATTTCAAATTTATAAAAATTAATAATATTATTACTTTTTCAAAAACTACTTGACATTATTACAAAGTAGCTTAGTGGCAAATTGCATAAACTTCACCATATTGATTAATTACGTTTTTTTTTGTTGTTGTTCTTTTGTCAAAAATGCCACTCGGGTAATTAGTTTTATGCGTTTCTTCAATAAAGTAGTGTCCCCGTTTTAAAAATGTTCCCTCAAGTTGTTCAGTATGAAACCATTACACGAGTTAGGCTTTCAAAATGTTTTAGTAGCAGAAATTTTCTCAACTCTGAAAGTTCACTCAAGGAAATAATGATTAAGCAACCAGTCTGCTTCATAAATTTTCAGATGTTATTTAATGATCGGACTAAAAACAAAATACGTTGCAACAGGATGTTAATTTGTTTTCTATAATAGAATATGACAGCAGTGTAATTCCAAATTTGCTAGCATTCAAATAAAACGATATATGGGTATTCAGTCTAATAAAAAAAAAAAAAAAAAACAATCTTATTAATTGCTTTCTAGTACACAGGAAGACTTCTAAATTTACAGAAACTGTTTGTAAGATATAAAAAATCTGCCTAATTTGTATCGAAAAAAAATTTACGAAAAAATTATAATCGATATTTTGCTGCAATTTTTTTTATATTTCCATTTATTATTTATTTTTATATTTTAATAATTTATGCTTTGCGATATTAACAACTTAAATACACTTTCCTTTCATACACACACCTTCTTAGCTCATGAAGATATTCCTTCTTATGTTAATATATATGAACCAGGTGTTCCCGCTTGAGTATATTTTTAGTAGCTCAATTAGTAGGTCATTGGTGCTCTATGCCAATGTCCCGAGTTCATGTCCTGGCTTGGAAACTTTTCGGGTTGTTTTCAAACCTATTTATTTATACCTATTTATTTACTTAATATAGTTTCATTCAATCATACTTCTTGTTCGTTAATGAAGCCAACAAAGTAGATCAAGGTGTTACCGGCTAAGTATCTCCCAAGTAGCTCAATTACTAGATCATTGGTATGGTATGCAAATGTCCCGGGTTCAAGTCCTGACTTAGAAACTTCTTCGGTTTTTTCGCACCTATATATTTATACCTATTAATTTACTTAGTATACTTTTCTTTCAAACATATTTCTGTTTAGTTCATGATGATATTCATCTTACACCAACATATTAGAACAACTTCTTTCCAGCTGAGTATTTTCCTAGTAGGTCATTGGTGTGCTACTCGCAACCTAGTATGACATTGGTGATGCCAATATCCTATCTTAATTTAAATCCTAGCCAGGTTTAAATCCTAGCTTGGAAACTTTTTCAATTATTTTAGAAAGTTTATATTATATTATTAAATTATATTGGAACGTTTTGTAACTCCAGGTTTTGCAATAATTAAGTAAGTAATTTTTGAAAATGTCTCTATAAACAGTGTCAGTTAGTCATCTATCAACATATATTTTTCTAACATATCAAGATATATTTTCTCATATAACAAAAGATTGGTTTTTAGCATTAAATACCGCATGCTTTTATATTGATTAGATCCGGATATATACACAATTTGCCTTGTAAATCAATCCATCAGCTGTCCTCTGACGATGACTGCAATTTCATTTCTTTGAGAATGAATCTTTTCACGATTAGTCAACTTTAAAAGAATGTATATAAAGTTCCTTTCCAGTATGTATAAAATTCTGAAAGGATCTCTTACGCTATATTTCCAACAAAATGTCTTCAGAATTTTAAATTTTGAGTTATAATTGCGAAAATACGCTTAATTATTTAAAAACTAACTCATAAGAAAAACTTTCATTTTTTAAAATTCATTAATTTTTATAAAATTCATAATCAGTGTTTTAAGAATTTCAGAAGACAGACTTTTATAAATCGAGTAAGTTCTTCCAGAATTACATAAAAAATTAAATACATTTAAAATTTTAAGATCTAAATTTAAAAAATATGTTTAATTTTTTTCGGTTTATTTTGTATGCAATATTCTTATTATATTAAAATATATTTCATTAAAAAAATCCCTAACAAAATATCTATAAAAAATATAGTTTGAATCATGGGTCGCCTTAAATAAAAAAGAATTTATATTAAAATATTTGGATGTTGTTCCTTCATTAAAAAGAGTCAACCGGAGCAACATCGTCAGTGGATGGCGTTATTAGCCCGGTACACTTATTGCGCAGTTTTTTTAAAACTACAGACTACATAAGAAATACATTCAAAATCTCCAAAAACATTTTGAAAGTATATGAATATGCTAGAAATTTAAATAATAAAAAAGAATTTACTAATATCAAGATAGTCTTCTTAACACAGAATTTTCCTCGTAAATTTAAGATAGGCATTGAATCTTTTTTTTTCAGGGTTTACAATGATAGAGTTTACAAATGGAACAAATTAATTTTTGTTTTGTAATTCGAATAACTTAGAGCTCTTCTGCGCAGAACCTGTCGATGCACTCTTCTGAATTCGTTTTAAATGACGCTTAATATTAGCACTTTGCGTTATTGCGCCAGTACACCATATTACAGTTTTTCTCAGACGATATTAAATTCCATATTTAAAATTAATCTTTTCCATATGGGGCTAGTTGAGCTCAAACCAATTGGTAGGCCTCCCCACCTGGCTGAATCTGAATCTGAATCTGAATCTGATGTATAGTAATGATTACCGTTTAATTTTACCGTTCAAGAACCATCCATACATATGCAACATATAAATTTATATTTAAATAATAATAGGGAATTCTGACTTGAAAAATAATATTTTTATATTTATGTAAGATCAAAGAAATAAATATTTTTTCGGACGATATAAAAGTATTTTTATTCGATTCTTAGTAATCTCATATAATAATATATTCTTTTGCAACAGAAAGAAAAAAATACACTTCTGCTTTTATCTTTCAGAAAAAAATGTATTGCGTATAAAAGTCAGAACCCCTATCTTTGAATAGATATAAAGACTACATTGTAATCTGGCTATTCACTTCTTTGAATGACCAGTTGATATAGAATGATATCGAAAGCTGAAGCAAAAGAGCAAAAGAGCTTTTGCACAAAATGTCACAACATATATTTTTCGTTAAAAAGAAGGAGTATAATTCAGTTTTTATAGTAAAAATATTTTTGGACGAGTCAGTACAATTTTAGTATTTTATCATCGTAAGCACAACTATTGCTAAAAAAATATTCTACAATTTAAAATGCATTTTCAGTTTTATTATCGCAACACTTGAGGAAAAATTAAAATATTCATAATTATTCAATAAAGTTTGTTAAGGCGATTAGAGACACAAAAATCTAAAAAATTACAAGACAAATATTACCTTAAAAATTAGTCTGTTCTTTATGCATAAAATGACATTTTAATCATGTTTCTCCCTTATTAGAATAGAAAATATTATTTTTTTCTTATTGGTTTGTTTTCAAAATATAACTTTTAAGCAATCGTTGCCATGGAATGATTTCTTGCGAAAATGTGGTTTTCTTCATGACAATTTTTTTCACAGTTCCTTGGATTTAAATTGTTATAACTCAAGAACCTTAAAAGATAATTGCTTCAAACTTGGGACATGTTTTTTATTGCTTTACTCAAATGTTGATTTGGAAAATTTGAAAAAAGTATTTACATTTGAAAATATGATTTTTTTAAACAAAAGTTACATATTCTTTTTTTAAAGATTTTCATTTAAATATTTTTAGTTTTATTAATATTTTTAAAAATGCTAATTCAAAATTAAAATAATCTATTTCTGTTTATTTAATAGCGGTAAAAATGAAATTCTATGCATAAAATTTTTGTTATAGCGATTTTACATTACATCACTTTTTTCATAAATTCTATATTTAAATTAAAATTACCACAAAAATTCAAAAATTTAACTCAATAAATAAAAAATATTTTAAAATGTGTCCCGCACCCTCTTAAGCAAAAAATGCAATCGAACACCATTAATTTTCTTAAAAATACAGCGTACCTCGTCCCAAACCAAACCCACGCTTTCGTGACAACTTTAATTATGTAGAAAATGATGCAACTATATTCCCAATAAAATAGTTTTCTTTTGAGTGCAGCATGATTACATAATGAGAGATATTGAAAATGGCCGCAATTTTTAAAAATAACACTAAAATGTATGTGTCATTATTCGGAAAGAAAATTATTTTTTTCATCTAATTTTAGTGAGTTGATCAGTACAGTTTTTTATAGTCACTATTTAATTCCTTGTTTATAGTTAATCTTTTTCATAAAAAAACATAAAAATGCTAGATAACTTTATTGTTTAATAATGCTTTGTACATGATATATAATTTTATATTTAAATAATAAAAGGGAATTCTCACTTGAAAATAGTATTTTTTATATTTATGTAAGTTTATATATATATATATATATATATATATATATATATATATATATATATATATATATATATATATATATATATATATATATATATGTATATATTGGACGATATAAAACCATTTCTATTAGATCCTCAGTAATCTCATATCATAATATATTCTTTTGCAACAGAAAAAAAATACAATTATGCTTTTATCCTTAAAAAAAAGCAATGCGTATAAAAGTCAGAACCTCTATCTTTGAATAGATATAAAGACTACATTGTAATCTGGCTATTCACTTCTTTGAATGACTAGTTGATACAGAATAATATCAAAAAAGGAAGAAAAAGAGGCAGGTTTTGCACAAAACTACGTAACATACATTTTTCATGAAAAAGAAGAAATATTATTCATTTTTCATAGTAAAAATATTTTTGGACGAATCAGCACAATTTTAATATTCGGTCACTATAAATATAATTATTGATTAATAATATATACTACAACTTAAAATGCAATTTCAGTTTTACTTTTACAATACTTGAGGAAATTTCAAAATATTTATAATTATTTAACAAAAAGCTTGTTAAAGGGGTACGGGATACAATAATCCACAAATTCACAACAGAAAAAAAGTGCATTGAAAATTATTTTGTTTATTTAATGCTTAAAATGAGATTTGCATCCTTTTTTTACCTTAATTAGGAAAAAAATAATAGCTGTTTTTAAATTGTTTGTTGTCAAAATCTAACTTCCAAGCAATCGATGTCATGGAATGATTTCTTGAGAAAATGTGTTTTTCTTCCTGATAGTTTTTATCCCATTTCTTTGGATTTAAATTGTTATAATTCAAGAACTGTTAAAGATAAATGCTTCACACTTGCAAAAATAAATATAAAAAAATAAATAAACAAAAAAATTCAATACATAAAAATAATTTTAAAATTTGTTCCGGAACCCTCTTAAACAAAAATTTTATAGAGTCCACACCAGTTATTTTTCTAATAATGCAGTGTATCTCGCCTCAAACCAAATCCATACTTTCGTGATAATTATAATTATGTAGAAAATAATGCAACGATATTCCCAATAAAATAATTTTCTTTTGTATGAAGCGTAATGACATAATGAGAAATACTGATAACAGTCCCGATTCCTAAAACTAACACTAAAATGTATGTTTCGTTATCCAGAAAGAAAATATTTTTTTGGCTAGTGTTACTGAGTTGATCAATGTAGTTTTTTACAGTCGATAATAAATTCCTTGTTTATAGTTAATCATTTCCATATGGGACGGAAAAATGAGAGATTATTTTACTGTTTAATAATAATTTGTTGATATACTATATAATTTTATATTAAAGCAATAATATGATATTCTTAATTAAAGAGCAATAAATATATAAGATGATAAATATATATTTCTACGGACGATATAAAAACATTTTTATTAGATCCTTAGTGATCTCATATCATAACATTTTCTTTTGCAAGAGAAAGAAAAAAATATATACAATTCTGCTTTTATCCTTCAGAAAAAATTGTATTGCGTATAAAAGTCAGAACCTCTATCTGTGAATAGTAATAAAGACTACATTGTAATCTGTCTTTTTACTTCTTTGAACGACCAGTTGATATAGAATAATATCGAAATCTGAAGCAAAAAAAAACAAAAGAGCTGTTGCACAAAACAACACAGCATATATTTTTTGTAAAAAAGAAATATTATAATTCAGTTTTTTAGTAAAAATATTTTCGAACGAGTCAGCACAATTTTAGTATTTTATCATTGTAAACACAATTTTTGATTATTTTTTTAACTTACAATGAAATGCCTGTTTAATTTATTGCAATACTTGCGAAATTGTCAAAATATTTATGATTATTCAATAAATAGTTTGTTAAGGGGGTTCGGGGTACAATAATCTAGAAATTAACAAAACAGAAATTATTGCATTGAAACTTACTCTGTTTTTTATGCTTAAAATGGCATTTAAATCCTGTTTTTACCTTAATTAGAAAAAGAAATATAAACTTTTTTCTTATTGGTTTGTATTGAAAATCTAACTTTCAAACAGTCGTTGCCATGGAATGATTTTTTACAAAAATGTGTTTTTTTTCATGATATTTTCTTTTTCACAGTTCCTTGGATTTAAATTGTGATACCTCAACAACAGTTAAAGATAAATACTTCAAACTTGGGACGTCTTTTTTATTATTTTACTCAAATGTTCATTCAGAAAATTTAAAAAAAGGTATTTACTTCTGAATATATGATTTTTAAAATAAAATTTACGTATTCTTTTTTTAAAGATTTTTATTTAATTTTTTTTAATATTTTAATAATACTTTAAAAATACTAATTCAAAACTAAATTCAGCTATTTCTGTTTATTTAAGTATAATAAAACTGAAATTCTACGTATAATATCTTTGTTCTAGCGATTTTAACTTATCCCACTTTTTTCATAAATTTTAAATTAAAATAAAATTACCGCAAAAATTCAAAATTTTAGCACAATAAATAAAATTATTTTAAAATGTGTCCCGTACCCTCTTAAACAAAAAAATTATTCAATAGCACACAATTTATTTTCGTAAAAATACTGTGAATCTGGTCCCAAACCAAACCGGTGCTTCCGTGATAACTTTAATTATGTAGAAAATAATGCAACGAGAGTCCCAATTTAATAATTTTCTTTCTTGTGGAGCGTGATGACATAATGAGATATACTGATAATGGCCCCGATTCCTAAAAATAACCCTAAAATGTTTGTTTCATTATTCATAAATACAATAGTTTGTTATCTAGTGTTAATGAATTGATCAATATAGTTTTTTAAGTCGATATTAAATTCCTTTTTATAGTTAATCTTATCCATACGAAACACAAAAATGCTAGTCTTTTTTTTTTTTTTTTTTTTTTTTTTTTTTTTTTTTTTTGCTAGATAATCATTTATACATATGCTTTGTATAATTTTTTTTAATAATGATATGGTATTTTGAATCAAAGAGCAATATTCTATATGGAAATATATCTTTTCGGACGATATAAAAGCTGTGTATTAATATAATAAGTTATCTTTTGGCTGACATTTTAACCCTTTCGGGTCCGAATGTCTTTTTCAATATTTATGAAAAGTTACATTTACGCTAATAATATTAACACTAGCTATCCAAATAGATCAATTAGAATTTAACGTATATTTCATTGTCTGAAAAATAACGATTGTTGTAGTTTTACATACTAGTAAATTAATATTCATACGAAAATAGGCTGAGGCAGAATTTTTGAAGATGATTTGAAAATATTGTTTTACAACAAAATTTGATTTATATTACAACTTTCTAATACTTCTATGCTTTATTACACATGATTCTTTCAGGATATTTACATTAATTTTAGATTTAAAATTTTAATAATGATAATCATAATTTTTCTATTATATGTTTAAAATAAAAGAATTGCAAACGACGCAAAGAGAATTAATTAAAATAATATAATTAATATAAATAATAATTATAATAATTATAATTATAATTATAATTATTACTAAATGCCTAAACATAATTGAAGTTACATAATAAATGAATTGACACGTACTAACATTACTACATATAACTAGTAGCAAACGTATTTCGTAAAACAAAATAATACTCTATTAAAAGTCGTGTAATATTAATAGTACACGAGACCCGAAATGGTTAAGAGATTGCTGGACATTATTAAAGTTGAAAGCAGAAATAGCTTCTTGGATCAGACTTAATGAAAGAAGATATATACTATTATTAATTGTAGTTCCATTTACGTTATTATTTAACTCTGTGCTCATTCGAACCATTTCATTTTAAATGTCTCGCTTGAAAGTCGAAATAATAGTATTTGAGATTTAATTTGGGAAAAGATATATAACTCCTGTACCATAAATTTTAATATAAGATTTTTGCTTAAGTTTTTAAAATATTAAACCATAAACTATGGATATGTACTACAGGGTGTCGTTACATATATGATTGTCTTTGCACAGGATTTCTATAGATTCTCTGATAATGGATGCATAATACTTGGATGTTGGGATTATGATTTTTGCATGACTAAAATCTCTTGTGATATTCTCTTATCTATTATTCTCACTTAAACTTAAGAATGAGAGAGCTGTGGATTGGCAAAAATATCTGCTTTATATATTTTTAAATAGATGGAAAATAGTTGTTGTTCTAGGTAGAGAATTGGGAAATCTGAAGTATATCTGAATCTTATTATTGGTTGAATTCGGCAATTTATTTTATTTTATTCGTTTTCTGATTGGTCCAAGTTTAATGCCCAAAAATGGAATACTTCTGTTTTTTTTTTAAATTCATTTTCTGATTGGTCCATGTTTAATGTCCAAAAATGGCATACTAATGTTTTTGTTTTTTCATTTTTTTGTAATTGGTCCAAGTTTGATGTCCTAAAAGGGAATATTTCTGTTTTTTATTTTATTCATTTTCTGATTGGTCCAATTTTAATGTCCAGAAATGGAATACTTCTGTTGCCACAATGAAAAAAAGAGAAATAAAAACTTTTAAAAAAATTAATAATTTTAAAACAAGTTGTGATAAAGATTTCAAACAAATTTCATTAAAAATTGTATTCTATTCTTCTACATAACGGTGTAAAAACTTAAAATGTGTGATAATCAGAACTTTAAAAATTTGCAGCTCTAAAAATTGTTAAACTGAAATTTCATTTAAAATATGTTTTTCATGTGTTCAGCAATATTAATGTTTCATCCATGTCGTTCGTAATATGAGGTGTTCAGAATTCAATCTCATTAACTCTATCAAATATAATTGCACATTTTAAGCAATTAAAGTTGTCTATTAATAAACTAATGTATATACACGGTGTCCACTCTCAACGGTGGCCAATGGCTAATTTCTAAACCATTAGTCATAGACATATAGTTCCAATTGCAAAAATGCTTTAAAAAAGGTAAAGAATTGCTTTTCAAACGATTTAGGTCAAAGAAAAATTTTGTTAAAAAATTACGGAAATTAACTTTTTATACGGTCCCCCGGTCCTATTAGTGATATTTATAGTAAAAATTTTCCATCACCCTATCAAGCAATACTAAAAAGGTCCCATTCATCTAACATTAAAATTGACCGAGTTATGAAACTTTAAATTTCATGACTTAAACCACTTTCCTGTAGCTGAAAACGAATGAGTTGGACTAAGATTTCAGGGAACGTATACTAAGTGCTTAAATTAATATAAAGGGCGCCCATTTCCAAAGCTGTCCAATAAGTAATTCCTAAACCATTTTCACAGACGTTTAGTTCCAATTACAAAAAAGTTTTAAGTCAGATAAAGAAATATTTTTAAAGCAATAACTGAAGGAGTTACCACCATATAAGTTTTACGGTAGTGTTAAATTTTATAAAGTAACTTCTTGATTGGTTAAAGTAGTTGAAGACGTAAATTTTAAAATTATCTTTATCGAGAAAATCAAATTTTGAGAAATCGCGATTTTATTTTAAAAAGGTGTGTTATTTTGATAAGCTTTTATTTTGCTTAGAAGGGTCGTATGTATGTTTAACTAGTTCAAAATTTCATGCAAATTTTAACTTACTTCGAAATATCCGATAGAGGTTCAATTTGCACACTTATTTATACCCAATGACAATGTAATATTAATACAGTTTTAGGTGCGTGCCATTTATTTATTTTATAGGACTACACCAAATTCTATTAGGTTAAGTAATGTAATAGAATTTTAGATATATGTGTATTTTAAATATTTGTAAATATTTCATTTTGTAACGAGTTGTGACTGTTGCTTTTCATAATTTAAATTAAAAAACTTTCTGTTATTTTTACTTATATTTTTAGTACAAATTTTGCTTTAATATGTAATCATCAACATAAATTTAAAAATAATATTGAAAACATTATTTTACTCTCAATGTTTAATGTTAAATTTTATATCTGGCGTTTATTTTTATTTCCAGTAAATTTGTGACTGACACCTAATTTGCAGCAAAAAAGATGCTTCAACTTTAATCAGCTATTACTTGCTTAGTTTTAATCTCAGAGGAATTGGAGTTTTTTTGTATTACTTCTTAGAGTAGTGGTAAAAATTTACTAAATATCACTTATAGGGCCGGCGGACTGTATAAAAATTTAATTTTCGTAATTTTTTAATAATTTTCTTTGATTTAAATCGCTTAAAACAGAATTCTTTACCTTTTTAAAGCATTTTTGCAAATGGAACTATATGTCTATGACTAACGATTTAGAAATTAGCCATTGGCCACCGTTGAGAGTGGACACCCTGTATATATAATGTTGTCATTAGTTTAGGAATATTAATGTTTAATGCACGGTGTACGTAGTATATGACTCATTTTAATCATCCTAAAAATGATAGTTAATATTATTATTAATTTAAATATAGAATTTATTTATAAGTCTTTAAAATTTTAGTCTTTGAAACTACCCTTCTCCAAAATGTCGTTGTAATTTGTTAGATTACATTTTTTTGTTTATTTAAGATTTTTATAAGTCATTTCGATGTATTACATTAACATATTGCTATCAGTTCTAAACATTTTAAAGTTCATATTACATATTTTAAACAATTCAATATTGATTTTATTTATACTTAAATTTTATCATCATGGTAACGCCACAAAAACCAGCTAGTATGTACATATATAACAGATAAATAGATATCAGAGAAGCACATTTTTAAACAAAATGCATGAAATATATAAAAAAAAAGTATTTAAAACCATCTCACAAAAAAAAAATCAGGAAAAGTTATAATACAATATGTATTTCCTTTTAAAATAAATACTAGAATACAAAATTGTCAAAATCACAAAATTTTTATGAAATATTTAATATATTTTTAAAAAGCAAAAAAGCTAAGATTTATCTAATATTACTCTTTCTTAATTAATCTCGTTTATGCAAATATTGGGATTTATGAAAATATGCATAAAAAATCGAAATTCGATAAAAAATAAGCGCTTCTGGAAACAACGAATAAAGGAATAACTTTAATAATACATAGGGGTTTTTTTCGCCTCGAGATATTTGCTTATGTTTAATAAGTGAATACATTTGTTTAATTATATAAGAAAAAATAATTATACATTAGAATATTTTAAAGGATAATTAGCTTTGTTGTTTCTTGCGAATAGGAGTTTGAAAAAGAATTTGGACAATTCTTTCAGTACTTCTGTTTTTTATTAAACAAAACTTTTGTTTCGTATTGATATAAGCACACTGATCGAAAATAAATAATAAAAGAAATACGTAATGAAAACATAAATGTAAACTTAGTACATAATCAGAAATAAATCAAAGAAATTAGTTTTTTTTTTCATATTTTTTGAAACGTAATTTGATTGTGACAGTATTTAATACTGTATTAAATGATTTCAAAAAGATAAAATATTATACTAAGATATAAATTAAATTAATAACATGGTTATGTTATTCACAATAATAGTAATAATAAATTTAATAATAAAAATATTTACAGCATCAATAACAAAATATTTATATCTCCCATTTAGATTTAGTTTATTCCCTTTCAAATTGGTATTTCACAGCATTATGGAGTACCATTCGCGTAATGAAGCAGTTATAAAGTAATTAGTATGAATATTGCACGTGTGTAATTGAGCGTTTTTTAAGGATTCTTCATCCGTTATTCATAAATGTATCTCATTTCATTATTTGGAAGCAATTTTTGGGTTTTTCATTGAAGATTTTCCTTTTTAGCAATCATTGAGAAAATCATCATTTATTTATTACCGTAAAACAAATATATTCAAAATAAGTCATTTCATTTTTTTTTCCTTGACCAAACATTTTATGCAATACATTTTCAATAAAATGTATGTCTAGATAAGAGTGAATTTTTTTCCCGAAAAGTGTCGTAATCTCTATGTCTCCTAATCAGTTTTAATCTCACAAGCATCGAGTAATTTTTTGTAATAATTCAGAAATATGAAGCTGCAATTTATTATTATTATTATTATTAAGTTACAATTTAGATTTTTTTCTGGTGGTGAACCAAGTCATTTATAAACAAAATCACATATTAAAAAAATCTCATCTTTTTTTTATTATTTATTTATTTAACTTATTTATTCATTAAAAAGTGAAGTAATTTAAAATCATTATAACTCGGAATATCAGTTGTAGAATTTATCTATTATTATTTTTTTTCATTTGAATAAACAAAAATATCTAAATTTCAATTTTGATTCAAAAGAAGGTGGGTCAATAAAGGGCTATTTTTCGCCCATCATATACCCGAAAAAAAGTTTCGAATTCAGATGATTGATCTGTGGCTTTGTTTAGTTAAAGATATGTATTTTTGTTTAATATAAGTTTTACGTGATAAATAAAATAGTAAGTAGTGGAAAGTATAGCCCGAAAGTAGAGTGATTTGGCTTTTTCTGCATTTTTGACGTTTTTTGCGTCTTTGAATTGATTTTTTACTAAGAGGCGCTCGATGAACCCAAATAACTTTTGCATGCACTGATTCTACTATTTATAAGCTTTTATATAAGCATTATTTTATTTGGGTTCAGTGTGCGCTTCTACCTGTAAAAGAAAAAAATGTATCATGTGAGAGAATCAAATGCACTACTATCGGAGCGCGTTCAGACTTCTTTCGCCGTACTTAAAATGTATTAACGTTATTCAGATGTCAATGTTGTTTTCTAAAATTGTTTTTGTAAATATTTATTAAAGAAATTAATAATAAATAATGCTTGGATACCAATGTCATAAATGTAAAGTCTCGCAGAAAACTTTTCGTATCTGTTCTAACAGAAAAGTTATATTGATACTTAGATGTTCGAAAAACAGAGATTTACAGAGTGGTTCTAAATAGTGCTCTAAATACAAATAATATGTATTTCGTACTCTTCATGCTCTAAATACTTCTATTTCTTCTTTTGATGTAACAATAAGAGATTATGCATCAACGGTTACTGTCGATGAGACCACAAATAAGAAACCTATTGTACATTTATCAATATTTCATTTTCACAATTCTAACAGTTGGTGTGTAGTATGTAAAGGTAAGAACTGCCTCGTTATTGTAGCAAAAGCTATTGAAACTCAAGCCTTTATAGAAACTTATATCTATATTTTGTCGCGAAAACGATGCTGTAAAACTCATATTACTTGATCGGTAAATTGACTCTGCAAGATTTAAGTCCTGTAAATCAGAATACATCGATGTATGAAATGCGATGCATAAAAATATTTAAATCAATATCAGAAATGTAGCAAAGAAGGTCTCGATTTTGATACACCGGGACACTTTTCCGAAATCTATTATTATATTCCCATGGGTATATTTATGTCTGATTTTAGCGATATCTTTAAACTTGTAAAGTCCTCACTAAAGCCATACTTCCTTGTAAAGTCATACGTTCCTCAATAAAGAGGTCATCTCGTACTTTCTTTGCAATGTTACCTGTAAATCTTAGAACTGGCCTCTACCATTGTGTTCTGTCTACATTATTTAATATAAGAAAAATAATAATATCTTCTGTATATGGTATTCGTCATTACTTCAAATTACATTTTGGATGTCTTCGTTCCTTACTTCGCGGAAACACATAACAATTATGCTAACATACTTACAAACAAGTAAAAAAAAATATTCATATAATATCAGAGAGTGACTGAAGCCAAATGATGTTGAGAGTATTGATAGATTTTACCGTGAATGTTTGGAACTTCTGCACAAAATTGTTATTGAACATGAAATGAATTTATACTGCATAAAAGAGCCACTTACCTATTTCTATATACCAGAAGAAGTAAGTGTTATGTAAAAACAATTATAGTATACATAAATAAAATACTTGAGATAATATACTAGAGATATAAGCACCAGGTTTGGCGAGATTTTTTATGCCAATTAGGCGAAAGCATCGTTTTGATTACCAGATGCATATAGCATGCTATAACAACACGTTATTTATTTATTTCAAAATGAAAAAAAAAAGGAATAAATGAAACATTTCCTGTTATTAAAAAAGATATAACAATGAATAAATGATAATATTTTTTGAACAAACAATTTATTATAACATTTATATGATAACCAGCATGTTAGGCAACTAAACGCCATTTTGGCACCAATTAGGTACCTCGGTGTATATAGGGCATATATGTGCCACATTTATTTGTAAAACTGCGCATGAAAGTTTACCAGGTGTGTTTTCATAGGCGCTTATATCTTTTTGCAACATAGCGCACCTTTCGAAGCCAAAACTGCACAAAAGAAAAAATAATCAATATTTGCAGCATTTTTTTAAATGTAATGCACATTTTGTAATCAGTAGGATCGATAATCAGACCTCATATTTTGCTTTAAAAGATGATATTTCATACGACGTCTTTTTGGGATTCGTCGTTTTCCCATATTTGATAGTATGCGTCTACTCGTTTTGTACCCTTTTTTGTAACTTTCTTCTTTATTAACAGCGGCATCTGGATTTCCTATTTAAATAAAAATTCTTCTAAATACAAAGAATTTTGTTAAAATAAATAAATAATAGGAAATGCGGACATCTATTGCTCAAAAGACAAAATTTTTCCTATTGAGTTAATAAAAATCAGTAAAAACATAATTTTTATGATAATAAAGAGGTGACTTATGTAATAACAGTCATATATTATGTACGTTATGGATTAAGTATGAATATTTCAATGAAAAGTGATATTTCAAAAGTATTATGAAATTCGTTAAAAACCATTTATTTTAAACTAAATGAATAAAAGATTTATATTTTTAATGAAATAAATGGGATTTGAAAAATTATTGGAAATTTATCACCATAGATGTATCAATATTACAATCAGTACCTTGTATGCAAAATGGAACAATAAGCAACACTTTTTGTACCCGAAAAATAGTCGTTGCTTTTTTTAAGGTTAAAAAGTAGATTACGAAATATTCCTATATAGAGATGCCAAACCCTCGCTTATTGTATAGCAGAATTTTCTTATAGGAAAAGTTATTTTTTAAATCCGCAGAATGTTCCAATTTAATAAAACATTTTCTGTATTAAAATTCCGGTACCCAAAATGCCGGAGAATTGGCAGCTCTGCCTATAACATTTTAATTAATCACGGTACTTTTTTTTTAATCGGATTCAAATTTAGTGAAGACAACGTTTTTTGGCCGGAAGCAGCTTTTTTCCACATGTGTAACTACGATACAATTCCTTGATGTTGACTTATGAATGTTTTGACTTATGCTATTATTGCTTCCTCTCATTTATTTATTTGAATTTTAAATAAGATGACTCAAAATCGTGTTTTTTAAATATACGAAAAAAATGCATTTCGAGAGAGGACGAAAAGGACAATATTTGGCGATTTATTACCTGCGTTTGGCTAAGTGTCTTACTACCTTGTATTTAATACTCTTCACAATACATCGCTGTTATATGGACTTAGGCGCTTTTCTAAAAAGTTTGACGTAATTCAGGGTAAAGAAAGTGAGTTTTTTACTGAATAATACAAATAAATGAAAAATGAATACTAAGAAATACTAATAAAAGAAAAATGAAGCATTATATTGATCTATGTATATTTAAAAATTCATCTGCTAGCACTAATTAGATAATTTATGTGCAGGGGTGGGGAAATTTTCCAAATTCTTACCAGCCAAGGATTTATTTCGCCAGCCCGCAAGATGCAACACACGCAGTTGAAAATAGTTATGACAAAATCGCACGCGATTACAGAAAAAATTACTATTACTACAATGCATTTTCATAATTCTTTTTTGTATAATATTAAGAAATATATCTAACAAAGGTAAGATTAATATTAGATAGAATTTAGTACCATATTTACACTGTAATAATTTGGAAAGTTAAAATATCTAGATTAAAAAAGTGTTTCTGATAATGTGCCTATTGCCTACAGTTTTTCAAAAACTAAAAATGCACTCGCCTTATGAGAAAATCCACTCGCCACTGGCGAGCAAAATGATGTATTTCCCCACCCCTGTTTATGTGTATATAATAAGAGATAAATAGCTTTTGTTTCTGTATTTCTATGCTATAAAGCATTAACGTTTGTGTGTTTTTCGTTAGCATTGGGAATACCTCCGATTTAAAAAATAATGTGGGCAAAAAATTTTGGTAACCATCTTTGCTGCAAAATATACTATATTTTGCGTAGGAACAATAATCACCATCAATGCACGAGCAAAAAAAGTTCTAAAATTGAGAATTCTTTGATGTTGATATGACTAAAAATTTAAAATCTTTTTTTTTTTTTTTGGTGGCAACTTTTAAGATATAATATTTTCGTTATGAACGATTTCTAAAACATTCGGCAATTTAATTTCACATATTAAACATTTTTTTTTTCTAGAAAAAGTTTTAAACCCAATTTATTGAGAATATTGCAATTTCTAGGATACTGTTGGGGTCAGAAACTATAACATTGGAAGCACAGTAACTTATAAGATGTAAGTGCTCGTTTAGGACAAATTTTTAAACAAGGATTCCTTAACTCTTATCGACAACCTCATTGCATCCGTGGAAAATAGGTATTCAACATTATAAACTATTCGGACGGATTTCACACCATATAAAATACACTCCATTTCTCTTCAAACATAATAGTTTATCTAATAATAGATTATGTTATTTATAGTTTCTCAAATCGGTGCGAAAATTCTGTTTATGCTCATGACATCATTTCAAAGAGCTATATTTATAATATAGGAAAATTTGGTGTTTTATTTTCTGTATTACTTTTAACATTTTGCATATTTCCAGTTTTATATCCATGCATGGTTTGCTTTTCTTTTATTAAAATAGTATATGCAACAAGATTTTGTAGTTCTCGATTCGATATGCTTATTTTCATCATTATATTTTATCACAATGAATGACCAATTAAAGGTAACATCTCATTTTCTTTACTTATCACAAGTTATTAAATGTGTATTCTCAGCAATATCGCTCAGACTAATCCCTCTGAGGGAAGTCCTAGTATTTAATATTATTATTAATTTAAATATAGAATTTATTTATAAGTCTTTAAAATTTTAGTCTTTGAAACTACCCTTCTCCAAATTGTCGTTGTAATTTCTTAGATTAATTTTTTTTTTTTGTTTATTTAAGTTTTCTATAAGTCATTTCGATGTATTACATTAATTTATTGCTATCAGTTCTAAACATTTTAAAGTTCATATTACATATTTTAAACAATTCAATATTGATTTTATTTATATTTAAATTTTATCATCATGGTATCGCCACAAAAACCAGCTAGTATGTACATATATAACAGATAAATAGATATCAGAGAAGCACATTTTTAAACAAAATGCATGAAATATATAAAAAAAAAGTATTTAAAACCATCTCACGAAAAAAAATCAGGAAAAGTTATAATACAATATGTATTTCCTTTTAAAATAAATACTAGAATACAAAATTGTCAAAATCACAAAATTTTTATGAAATATTTAATATATTTTTAAAAAGCAAAAAAGCTAAGATTTATCTAATATTACTCTTTCTTAATTAATCTCGTTTATGCAAATATTGGGATTTATGAAAATATGCATAAAAAATCGAAATTCGATAAAAATAAGCGCTTCTTGAAACAACGAATAAAGGAATAACTTTAATAATACATAGGGATATTTTTCGCCTCGAGATATTTGCTTATGTTTAATAAGTGAATACATTTGTTTAATTATATAAGAAAAAATAATTATACATTAGAATATTTTAAAGGATAATTAGCTTTGTTGTTTCTTGCGAATAGGAGTTTGATAAAGAATTTGAACAATTCTTTCAGTACTTCTGTTTTTTATTAAACAAAACTTTTGTTTCGTATTGATATAAGCACACTGATCGAAAATAAATAATAAAAGAAATACGTAATGAAAACATAAATGTAAACTTAGTACATAATCAGAAATAAATCAAAGAAATTAGTTTTTTTTTCATATTTTTTGTAACGTAATTTGATTGTGACAGTATTTAATACTGTATTAAATGATTTCAAAAAGATAAAATATTATACTAATATATAAATTAAATTAATAACATGGTTATGTTATTCACAATAATAGTAATAATAAATTTAATAATAAAAATATTTACAGCATCAATAACAAAATATTTATATCTCCCATTTAGATTTAGTTTATTCCCTTTCAAATTGGTATTTCACAGCATTATGGAGTACCATTCGCGTAATGAAGCAGTTATAAAGTAATTAGTATGAATATTGCACGTGTGTAATTGAGCGTTTTTTAAGGATTCTTCATCCGTTATTCATAAATGTATCTCATTTCATTATTTGGAAGCAATTTTTGGGTTTTTCATTGAAGATTTTCCTTTTTAGCAATCATTGAGAAAATCATCATTTATTTATTACCGTAAAACAAATATATTCAAAATAAGTCATTTCAATTTTTTTTCCTTGACCAAACATTTTATGCAATACATTTTCAATAAAATGTATGTCTAGATAAGAGTGAATTTTTTTCCCGAAAAGTGTCGTAATCTCTATGTCTCCTAATCTGTTTTAATCTCACAAGCATCGAGTAATTTTTTGTAATAATTCAGAAATATGAAGCTGCAATTTATTATTATTATTATTATTAAGTTACAATTTAGATTTTTTTCTGGTGGTGTACCAAGTCATTTATAAACAAAATCACATATTAAAAAAAATCTCATCTTTTTTTTTATTATTTATTTATTTAACTTATTTATTCATTAAAAAGTGAAGTAATTTAAAATCATTATAACTCGGAATATCAGTTGTAGAATTTATCTATTATTATTTTTTTTTCATTTGAATAAACAAAAATATCTAAATTTCAATTTTGATTCAAAAGGAGGTGGGTCAATAAAGGGCTATTTTTCGCCCATCATATACCCGAAAAAAAGTTTCGAATTCAGATGATTGATCTGTGGCTTTGTATAGTTAACGATATGTATTTTTGTTTAATATAAGTTTTACGTGATAAATAAAATAGTAAGTCGTGGAAAATATAGCCCGAAAGTAGAGTGATTTGGCTTTTTCTGCATTTTTGACGTTTTTTGCGTCTTTGAATTGATTTTTTACTAACAGGCGCTCGATGAACCCAAATAATTTTTGCATGCACTGATTCTACTATTTATAAGCTTTTATATGAGCATTATTATATTTGGGTTCAGTGTGCGCTTCTACCTGTAAAAGAAAAAAATGTATCATGTGAGAGAATCAAATGCACTACTATCGGAGCGCGTTCAGACTTCTTTCGCCGTACTTAAAATGTATTAACGTTATTCAGATTTCAATGTTGTTTTCTAAAATTGTTTTTGTAAATATTTATTAAAGAAATTTATAATAAATAATGCTTGGATACCAATGTCATAAATGTAAAGTCTCGCAGAAAACTTTTCGTATCTGTTCTAACAGAAAAGTTATATTGATACTTAGATGTTCGAAAAACAGAGATTTACAGAGTGGTTCAAAATAGTGCTCTAAATACAAATAATATGTATTTCGTACTCTCCATGCTCTAAATACTTCTATTTCTTCTTTTGATGTAACAATAAGAGATTATGCATCAACGGTTACTGTCGATGAGAACACAAATAAGAAACCTATTATACATTTATCAATATTTCATTTTCACAATTCTAACAGTTGTTGTGTAGTATGTAAAGGTAAGAACTGCCTCGTTATTGTAACAAAAGCTATTGAAACTCAAGCCTTTATAGAAACTTATATCTATATTTTGTCGCGAAAACGATGCTGTAAAACTCATATTACTTGATCGGTAAATTGACTCTGCAAGATTTAAGTCCTGTAAATCAGAATACATCGATGTATGAAATGCGATGCATAAAAATATTTAAATCAATATCAGAAATGTAGCAAAGAAGGCCTCGATTTTGATACACCGGGACACTTTTCCGAAATCTATTATTATATTCTCATGGGTATATTTATGTCTGATTTTAGCGATATCTTTAAACTTGTAAAGTCCTCACTAAAGTCATACTTCCTTGTAAAGTCATACGTTCCTCAATAAAGAGGTCATCTCTTACTTTCTTTGCAATGTTACCTGTAAATCTTAGAACTGGCCTCTACCATTGTGTTCTATCTACATTATTTAATATAAGAAAAATAATAATATCTTCTGTATATGGTATTCGTCATTACTTCAAATTACATTTTGGATGTCTTCGTTCCTTACTTAAGCGGAAACACATAACAATTATGCTAACATACTTACAAACAAGTAAAAAAAAAATATTCATATAATATCAGAGAGTGACTGAAACCAAATGATGTTGAGAGTATTGATAGATTTTACCGGGAATGTTTGGAACTTCTGCACAAAATTGTTATTGAACATGAAATGCCAAGTTTCTTAATTGAGCAGCAAGAGTTTTCAACAGATGATGCTAAGGGACACCTTTCGTAACCCAAATTTGATTTTTCAGCGCACAATTTCTAAAAACTATAATATTTGGATAGAAACACAGCGAAGCATTATAACATAATAGTACTGTCAGAGTAAAGTACGCGAAAGTGTCGTAGAGTGGTGGGTGCATATTGTTTTCATATTATGGTTTCTGGCTTACAATACTTATGTAATCGCTCAATCAAAATTAAAAAACAAAATATCGAATATGTTCATATACTGTACAAGACGCGGCCGCTGGATGGTCCATTAATGAATCTGGTGAAGCAATCGATAACGAAAATAATCTAAAACACATTGTCCAAAAAGTCTGAAATTGTATGATTATGATTATTATTATTATTTGTTATTTATTATTTCCAATTTTCATGTATTGAAATAATAATCTTAGTAAGCTCCATTTATCTTAATTTTACACTTATTGTTACATTTACTATTGATTATACGGATTAAAACTAACGACAATTGTGTTTATGCTCATTAAAACACATAATATTTACTAAAATATATATATTACTTTCTCATTAATTATTAAACTGTCATCCAACATATTATTATTTTCTTACTTGTTATGAGGTATACTAATGAAAAAAATGTATGTCACGTCTAGGTTCTGATGGGCGGAAAATGGCCCTTATTGACCCACCTCGTTTTGATTAAACAAAAATCGCGAAATTTCAATTTTGATTAAAAAATTTTTAATAGATTAAAAATAAATTTAAAATATTTATAGCAAAAGTTGGAAAAAAACAATGAAATTAAATAAATGTGTTTTTAAAAATAAATAGTTTTTATTTATCTATTTATTTTTATTTACAAATTTTCTGAATCAAATATAATGCAAAGCAATTAAAAAAGACATGTTTCAAAAAAATATAAAATATATGACGGAATGAAATTTTCGTCTTGCTTTTAACACAAAATATATAATATGAAATTTAAATAACCCAAAATATTCCTAATTCAATCTTCAAGCCACGAGTCTCGTGCATTTTCAAAAAGGAATCATGTATTTGTATAAATAAATAAAATATTCTCTGAGGAAGAGCCTGATTAAAAGCTTAAAAGTGCTAAGATTTTTTAAATAAAATTAACTATGAACATCCATAGTTGATTATTTTAATCGCCTTTTAAGTAAACCTGAACATTATAAAATTCATGTTATATATTTTGTGACATTTTTGAAGTTTCAACTATTTGTCTTCAAATATTCTTGACTTATAACAATTTAAATATGATAAATGGAAAAAAATCCGCATCATTTAGAAATAACGCATTTTCAGCAAAAGTCATTCCCATAACAACCATTGCTTGAAAGCTAGATTTTAAAAACAAACCGAAACATAAAAAATAATATTTCATGTCCAATTCCAGATAGAAACGCAATTTAACGACCCTTTAAGCAGAAAAAATAGGGGACTTTTTAAAGCAATAATATTTATCTTAGAAGAATTTTGTGTTCCGGAACCCTTTACATTTAAAAAGTATGAGAAAAACTTTCAGCAGAGGGTGCGGACAGCAATTCGTTCTATTTACCAACGATAACAATTCTTTAACTTCTTTAAAATTACATCACTTAGCTTATCATGGAATTCCTGACACCATTTTTACATTCTATTCGATGCTTTCGATGCTTCTAAGTATTTAAACACGTTTTTCGTAAGATGTTATTTTTAGTAAGCACATATTTTTCCAATATGCATTATGAAATAGAAAACGAAAGTGTTAGATTAATCAGTGTAAATAACTTGTAGAAAACAGATAATTCTCTATCTTAACATAAATTTAATAAATTACTAAAATAAAAATCAGTGCATGCAAACAAGAATATATTTATTCTATTCTGTATGAAATATGTTTTTATGCTAATTCTTAATATTTTGGAAAATACTTGGCTGTCATCTTCATTTTCATTAACTTGTCGGATACGACAATTCCGAATCTTTCTTTTATCTCATACATGTTAATAATTCAAAATTCGCTGCCACAGTACCAGAATTAAATGACAATTTAGACTATCATGGTTATTCTAGTAGTATGAAATTATGTGTATCAGTTCTTAAGATATGACCATAGCAAAAACGCTGCAAATCATACAAATACAGCATAGCAGCGACAGTTGTTGGGTGATTTACACCGAAACTTAATCTGCAACAACTTATGTGAACATCAAACGGAATCGGAAGTTTCATACCTTGCATCAATTCTTGAAAAAGAGCTATTAAATAAATCATGAAATATGCAGTATACCAGAGCCACTTGATGGGCGATATACACCAAAATGTAGACAACACCAAGCCCTATTAAAGAATAATTAAATCTACAGTTTTATCAAAATACGTGCATTAGTTCATGAGATAGAGTTATTGCGGAAGTCGCCATTAATGCAGCATAGCTGCATAGCAAAGCCAGTCGCTATACAACAAAGGCAGCATAGCTGTCTTTTATTGAGCAATGTACACCAAATAAATGGGTAAGTGTGATCGCAGATCACACAAAGGGTTTCGTTTAATATCGCCTTCAAAATACGTTGTTATTAAATTAACAAACGAAAATTGTCAATAGAAAACTAATCATTCCTTGCATTAATTTCAGCACCATTATATTCAGGAATGCACCTCCTGGAAATTATCCACTATCCTAAATAAAAATTTTATATTTAACTAATAATATTTGTAGCATTATTTTGTCAAAAACCATATAATAAAAACAAATAAGCGCGTCTTTCATGTGATTTATTAAATCGATTAAATTAATTTACATAAACAATAATTTGTATACCTATTTAAACTTGCGTGTAGCAATTATTAGAAAAAAATGAATAGATGACATTTAAATGAAATATTTTAATTAAAATAATAGTCCTTTTCTAAATATTTAGATTTGTTGTATGACGATATTTAATCAGCTGTAAGTACATAAAATTTGAACTGCCTGGCTTGTTTTTGAGTACGGACTCTGTGACAAATAGACGGACAGACATGCAGATGACAGAGACGAATAGGGTTCCGTAAAATGAACGAAACCCTAAATTTAGAAAAAGTCAATTAATGTGATGGACTAAATAAATCTGAAATTTGATAAAAATCAATTCATTATATGTGGAGATTCGGCTATTGCAGAAATCGTGAAAATTCCGCTATAGAAGCTACATCAACTGAGCGATTTACACCAAAAAGTAGAAAACATTAATTTTCAGAATGACGTAATCTGAAGTTTGATGAAAATCTGTGGGTTAGTTCTAGAGGTAGAGGTACCGAGGAAATAAGGTAAAATGCTACTTAGCAGCACCATTTGTTGAACTATTCACACCAAAAAGTAATCAGCAGCAATGTATACTACAGGCTAACTGAATATTTTATGATAATTAAATTCCATGAATTATTTCTTAATATGGTGCGTTCACACGTTTTTGAACCATACAGAGAAATTTTTGTCACTTTCAGATAGATTTGTATTATATACAGATAAAACAAGTCAGATAATCGCAGTCAGACATTTTGAAAAACTTGCCAGGTTTCCGCCGTAATCAGTGTAAAGTAAAACTATGAAAAAAGAATTTAAACCATTCTAAAATAAATCATTTTTTTATAAATTTAGAAAAAGAAACCTACAGAGAATTTGAAATTTCCTGAATATAGTTCCTTTTCTTACTCCGTCATTAAGTATTTTATTTAATAAAAAATAATAACTCTAATTTACCTACAACTAGTAATGATGGAAATTACAAATATCGCCATTACCTTTTAAACTATCTCTAAAACATAATACAAAACTTTATGTTTTCTAAAAGCAGTGTCTCTTTAACTAATATCTAAAATAAATATGATATACAAAGTCATTTATTGCAGTTGTCTCTTGAACTCTTTGTTGATTAATGGCCTCATTTTCTTTCAGAGATAAATTATATCTACAAGTTTACACATTATCGGGTAATTTCCATGATTTTCTCGAGTAGTAAATTCGAAGAAAGTATAAGTCTAGTACTTCAAGAATGGATTGAATTTTTGCGTATAATGTCATGTCTCATATTATTAGATTCATTCTAGATTCTCTTAAAATTTATTTCGCATTGATTCATGCATGTTATAAAGTGTATCAGAACTTTGATCGTTTAAAAATCTCAAAATTATTTTTGTCGTTTAAAGAGCCGATTTTGTCGTTTAAAAACACATTTTATGAGTAAGAAACCGATATTATAATCTCAATGTAAATTTTCACGCTTTAAAGAAGTGCGCAAAAAATAGTAAAAAGATTATCAAAATCATTATTCAGATATAAATATTTTCGTTTTATGTTTAAACAACGTATTCAAAATTAATGAATAATCTAAAAGTGCACCTCTTAAAACGGAATAAAAAGAACAGAAAAGAGAACAGGTAACAGAAAAATAAAAATAATAACATGAATACTAATGTATGTTTAAATATAAAAAAACAACGGTTATAAATAAGCAAATAATGTATGAAAAGGTAGCTGTTTTGAGTCTACTATCGAGAGTCAGTGAGCAAGAAAAATCAGGACTGAATTAAGCTCAGTTATTTTGAAAAAAAAAAAAATTATAATGGAATATTTTGAACTATTTTAATAGATGAACGATTAAATTTTTGTAGTAGCAACCTATAAAAACTTTATTTAAGATTCAAACAAAAGTTACTTTACAATATTTTCAAACGTAACTTTTTTTAAAAAGTATGTTAGGCAAATACGGATATATTTCAGAACGAAGCCTTTAATAGTAATTATTAAACTGCAGCAAAATCAATTATGAATTTTTTCAGTCTATATTATGAATCAAAAAATTAAGGTAAATAACATGGAAATATCATAAGAAAATCTTTTTAATCCATTTATGCCTTGCGTTTCATTTTTGGGACGCTACGAATTTTAATAATTTTCTCTATTTTTTTTTAACGGAACGTAAAATTAACACGCTTGACATATGGCGCTAATCTACTTTTGGCGAATCTGGTAGTAAGAGAATGCAGAATGCGTCGTTAGAAAAAAGACCCTGGCACGTGTGAATCTTCCGTAAAAATTATTAATAGTATAGAAAGTCCAGTCAACTATGAAACGTGTTCTGTAATCCATTTTTTACGTAAAATCTTGCATATATTTTATTATATTGTTCATAAAAGTGGCACATTGATGGATCTCACGCCCAGAATCAAAACTAATAAAAAAAAAAATGAAACATTAAATGAGCCTTTTCCCCAGTACGCGTAATCAACTAATTTTTTAACTTTACTCCACGCATTTGATAAATCTCAGTCCACACACACACAGAGACACATACACAGACACACACACACAAAAGAAAAAAAAAATACGGAAAACTTAACTTTGACCTTTAAAAGTAGAATATTGGTCAGAAGTGTCCTAAAAATGTCCCTCTTTTATGAATAACAAATGTGATTTGGGTAAGGACTACCAGACGAGAGTGCTTATGTGTTAAAAGCAAGTGTTTATTTATGACCAGGACTGTTTATTTGTGATTAGCTGATCCGCCATCGTTGCCAGGTCCGTGACAACAGTATTAAAGAAACATGAAATTTCTATGATTTTATCTTTAAATCATAATACATGGAATTTTCTTGTGTGAAATACATAGCCGCTAACTGTGTAAAAAGTTGGTTAAAAAAGAAAAAAAGAAACATAAATGCAAACTAACTGTTACTTAACGGTAACGAAATTCTAACTTAACACTATCTAACCTAACCGTGCACATGCTACAATGCACTTTAGTTCCACTTTTAACCGCTATGAGAGAGCATTGTTTTTGAACGAACACCTACGCTTGCGAAAGTGTATGGCAAGCGTGGTGAATGCTTCAATTTCACTTTCTATAACTTGGATGAGCAGTTTTTCGTTAACATATCAAATCCGAAATATATACCGATTTTCAATTTACCAGCAGATATATTACCCAATGGAGTGGGGATACAACTAACAATGTAAATTATTTGATGAAATTTTTGTTCGGAAATAATGATAACCAACACTTATTTAACAGACCAATATTGATAAATAAGAACCTCTAACAAGGCTCGCTGTTATATGCTTCACCACATAGCGAGCAAGCTGTCCATGCTCAGTAAAATATGTTAGTTCCATTTTTCACTTCCTGGAGGGTACTCATTTCTTAACAAACATATGAGTGAAACTCCCTTATAAAATCCATCCGTAGATATATTAGTCGAGTGGATGGAGAAAGTAAAAAGGAATTAATTATTAAAGTTGTTCTTCGTAAATAACGACGACTTATAAATTAAGGGCGAAATATGTTCTTTTCGAATGTCCGATACAGATTTCCACTACCTGGGGGACTGCATAGATGGCGTGCGATAAATTCGGAAAAATTCCCTGTATTTAAAAAGAGCAACAAAAATTATACGATTAAAAATGTTTTAAAAAATACCTTCTGAAATTAAATATATATATGGGAAATCTCCTCCACTATTAGATCTGCATATTATTTTCTACGCATCGCAACTCTGATGAACAGGCTCTCAGTGAGGCAGACGATTTTGAAGAAACTATTAATTCCTAAGAAGCCAGACGATTTAAGCGGTAGAAAAAAGAACTGAACGGAAGAGAGGAGAATGGAATGTTTTTAGTTTTAAGTTGGTGTAAAAAGAACGTAAGATGAAGACGAGTTCCCGTACAATATGTAATTGATTAATTAGAGTCATGATTGTTTGCTTTGTAAATAGTCTTATGTAAATATCTTTTTTGTAAATATTAACGTTTAATATAAGTCATTTAAAAGTTTAAAAACGGTGTCAGAATTTAATTTACCTCCGAGTTTATTTACTTATGTGTTCAAAAGAACTTTTTAAAGAAGAATCTCAATAAATTTTGGTCTCAGTAAGTGAGATACAGACGCACGCCCACAGAGATGGAAATATATATTTTTTAATATCTTGGAAGCCGATATTTTTTAGAACTGTGATGGAATGTCAAGCCTACAAAGCTATTTCAGAAGAGGTAAAATTTTGCGATGAAAGTGAAATCAAAGTGTGTGAAGCTGAGCATCCGATTATGAAGTGAGTTTATTATTTCATTTTTCTTTTCAATAATGGAAAAATTAGTTGATTTAAAGGAATTAGAGTTTTCTTTGAAAACTGAAAAATCAGCTAGTATTAAGACATTGCACAAATTAATTTTTGGAGAAATCGGTGACAGAAATAATCGACGTAGAATTCGGAATTTTACTGGGTTTACGTTTGAAGTAGATTCCGATGAATATAAAACTAAATTCAAAGAAATTAAAGATAATTTTTCTGTTAACGACTTAATTACCATTTGCAATGTTTTGTGTATAAATAATTAGGGAACTTTTGATGAAATTGCTGCCAGAATAATTTCTAATTTATGTGATTTTAGTATTTTGAAAATTAATATGATACCCGATGAAGGTACTCTTAGTAATGACGAGAGTGCCGATGAATTTAATGATGATTTACAAGATAAAACTAAAAATATTTCAACTGTTTTTGAGAATAATATGAGAAATGATTCTGGTAGTTCTAATTGTGAAAGTAATGAAAATCAGAAAATCCTAATTCCTGATTATGTTATTAAACCAAGCATTTCTATTAATGATATTGAAAGTATGATTACAATGTTTGAAGGTACTCAAGTACAAAATATTAATAAATGGATTGCCGATTTTGAAGATATTGTTTTATTATTTAACGTTAGTGATTTGCACAAATTGATTTTGGCTAAACGCCGTATGACAGGCAAAGCAAAATTATTTCTTGAAAGTGAAACAAATATTAATTCGTGGTCTAAATTAAAAGCCCTACTCGTATCTGAATTTGGTCAAACGTGCAATTCAGCTGAATTACACGAATTGCTGTCCAAAAGAAAAATTAGACCACATGAATCGTTAGATGAATATTTTTTAAATATGAAACAATTATGCTCAAAAGGCAATATTGAAGATTCTGCCCTTATTCAGTATGTAATAAATGGAATTAATGACCCCATTTCTAAAAAATCTTTTTTGTATGGTTGTCCCAATATTGCTGAATTTAAACAAAAATTAAAGATTTATGAAAAAATAAGATCGGAGTATGAAAATGCAAAATTTCATAAATATGAAGGAGCTAAGCCTAAAATTAAATCCGAAGTTGAAGTTAAGAACAAATTTAAGCCTGTAAAGCCAAATATGCGTTGTTTTAATTGTGGCGGGAATAATCATAAGAGTATTAACTGTGTAAATAAAGATAAAGGGCCGCTTTGTTTTGCTTGTAACGCTTATGGTCATAAATCATTTCAATGTAATAAATCTAAAGATACAAGTGTTAAAAATGCTCAGTCACAAGTAAACATTATTACATCCCAAGATTTAATTCTGAAAGAGATAAAGCTTTATTCTTTGCGTTTAATCTCTTTAATAGATACTGGTAGCCAAAGGACTTTGTTAAAGAAAAGTATTTATGATAATTTGAAGAACTTTGTAGAATTAAAACCTACGAGTATCTCTTTGACCGGTCTAGGAAAAGCCTCAATTAAACCAGAAGGTTGTTTCAATTCAGAAATCGAAGTAGACGGTTCAAAATTTAAAGTTACTATTTTTGTCGTTAAGGACAGTTGCATTAATTTCGATTTAATTATTGGCACTGATGTTATTCATCAAGGTACATTAACTATTTCTGAGAATAAAGTGAAACTGTTTAAAGCTGAAGTTCAGTCTAATGACTTTTTAGTTAATATTGTAAATGTTTTGGATGAGCCTAAAATTGATTTAACTCACATTGCTGACAAAAAATTACGTTCAGAGTTATACTCTTTAATTGAAAATTATGTACCAATTAAAATTAAAACAGTAGATGTTAAAATGAAAATTAATTTAACTGACGAAATCCCAGTTTGTTCTTCTCCTCGAAGATTACCGCCATGCGAGAAAAAAATAGTCGAAAACCAAATTGAGGAGTGGCTAGCTCAGGGAATAATTCGAGAAAGTTCTTCTAATTTTTCTTCGCCGGTTGTTTTAGTCAAGAAAAAAAAATAACACAATGAGACTTTGTGTTGATTACAGATGTCTTAACAAAAAGACAGTACGCGAGCATTTCCCCTTGCCAGTTATTGATGATGTAATAGACCAATTACATTCTGCCGAAGTATTTACCACCATAGATTTGAAAAACGGTTTCTTTCATGTAGATGTTGAAGAAGACTCGCGGAAATACACCTCGTTTGTTACTCATGAAGGACAATACGAATTTTTGAAATGTCCATTCGGGTTGACCCATAGCCCTAGTGTTTTTCAAAAGTATATTTATAATGTATTTCGAAACCTATTAAAAGATCACATTGTTGTCATTTATATGGATGATTTAATAATACCTGCTAAAAACGAAGCTGAAGGTCTAGAAAAATTAAAACTTGTACTCGAAACTGCATCGGAATATGGATTAGAATTAAATCTTAAAAAATGCAATTTTTTGAAGCGTGAAATTGATTTCTTGGGGTATAGAATCATAAATGGTAAATTGTATCCCTCTCCACTGAAGACTAAAGCAGTAATAAATTTTCCCGAACCAAAGTGTACCAAAGATGTTCAAAGTTATTTAGGATTGACAGGATACTTTCGAAAATTTATAAGAAATTATTCGGTTATAGCTAAACCGTTAAGTGACCTGTTAAGAAAAGATTCAAAATTTAAATTCGATATAGAAGAACAAAGAGCTTTTAATGAACTCAAACGTATTTTGTCGTCAGAACCAGTACTTTTAATTTACGATCCCAAAAGTGCGACCGAAATCCATTGTGATGCCAGTATTGATGGCTATGGAGCTGTTTTAATGCAACAATCTCCAGTAGATAATCAATTTCATTCAGTTTATTTCGCAAGTAAAAAAACCACCGAAGCTGAACGGAAGTACACTAGTTACGAATTAAAAGTTTTAGCTGTAATTGAAGCCCTGAAAAAGTTTAGAGTATATGTGCTAGGTATCCCATTTAAAATTTTAACCGATTGTAATGCATTTAAAATGACTATGGATAAAAAAGAAATGAGTACAAAAATAGCTAGATGGGCAATAATGTTATCCGATTTTGATTATGTTATTGAACATAGACAGGGTAGCAGTATGAGATACGTCGATGCATTAAGTAGGTATCCTATTTGCATGGTAATCCAAGATAGCTTAACTTTAAAAATTATCCAAGCTCAAGAAACCGATGACCATATTAAAACAATAAAAGGAATCCTAAAGGTGAAATCTTATGATGATTATCTAGTTAAAAATGATGTTCTTTATAAATGTGTTAATGGTAATGATTTATTAGTTGTACCGGAAGACATGCAAATGAATATAATCAAGGCCGCTCACGAAAAAGGTCATTACGCAGTTGCAAGAACAGAGAAAAGTTTAGAAAATGATTTTTACATCCCTAAAGTTAAACAAAAAAATGAGAAATGTATAGCAAATTGTGTTCCCTGTATTTTAGTTAATAGAAAATGTGGTAAACAAGAAGGCTTACTTCACCCAATAGAAAAAGAAGAAGCTCCATTACATACGTACCATGTTGATCACTTAGGTCCATTAGAAAGCACTAATAAAAATTACAAACATATCCTTTCGGTCATTGACGCATTCACAAAATTTGTTTGGTTGTATCCCACAAAATCTACCGATGCTGCCGAAGTAATTTCTAAATTAGAAATCCAAAAATCTATCTTTGGAAATCCAGTTCGAATTATATCAGATAAAGGTCCTGCATTTACCTCTAAAGCTTTTGAAGATTATTGCATCAATGAAAATATTAAACATATCCCGATTACCACTGGATTACCCAGGTCTAACGGCCAAGTTGAGCGTCTAAATTCTGTCATAATATCTGTTCTGTCTAAATTGTCTGTCGATAATCCTAAAAAATGGTATACACATGTAAGCAACGTCCAACAGGTGATAAATTCGACTTTTCAGAGAAGTATAAGCACAACTCCTTTTGAATTGATGTTTGGTACTAAAATGAAACTAAAAAATAACATTGAAATTACTAGTCTTCTGAATGCTGAAATACAATCTGATTTTACAAATAATCGCGAAGATATGAGAAAAAATGCTAAAAAACAGATTTTAAAAGTCCAAGAAGAGAACCGTAAAACTTACAATCTCAGACGAAAGAAAGCTAACAAATTTAAGATTAATGATGTGGTTGCTATAAAACGCACACAACAAGGTCCAGGTTTGAAGTTAAAACCAAAATATTTAGGTCCGTACAAAGTCATAAAAGTAAAAAATAATGACACCTACGATGTAAAGAAACTTGGATTCAACGAAGGACCCATGGTCACCAGTACATGTGCAGAGTACATGAAGCCGTGGACGGACGAAGCTTGAAAAAAAAAAAAGAATTTCACCGATTGTGACATTATACCAACTATGACAAACCACTGGATTGACAACTAAAAGAATTTTAACTTTATTCTCGAAAAGACGTAAGGTAAAAGAAGATGAAAAGACGTAAGAAAGAAAAAGACGAAAAGACGTAAGGTAAAAGAAGATGAAAAGACGTAAGAAAGAAAAAGACGAAAAAAACGTAAGGTAAAAGAAGATGAAAAGACGTAAGAAAGAAGAAGACGAAAAGACGTAAGATAAAAGAAGACGAAAAGATGTAAGAAAGAAGAAGACGAAAAGACGTAAGATAAAAGAAGACGAAAAGACGTAAGAAAAAAGAAGACGAAAAGACGTGAAGAAGAAGAAAAAAAGAATACGAATTTATTTTGAAAGAAATTATTTAAATTTTCATCATGATGACTTCTTTTTTTCAATTTAGACTTTGGATGCTGCTGTGTTTTTTTTTCTTTATCTTTTCAGATGATCCAGCTGCTGTTTCCAGCCAACAAGAATACATTCGAGGACGAATGTCTCATCAATATGGCCGAAATATGGGAAATCTCCTCCACTATTAAATCTGCATATTATTTTCTACGCATCGCAACTCTGATGAACAGGCTCTCAATGAGGCAGACGATTTTGAAGAAACTATTAATTCCTAAGAAGCCAGACGATTTAAGCGGTAGAAAAAAGAACTGAACGGAAGAGAGGAGAATGGAATGTTTTTAGTTTTAAGTTGGTGTAAAAAGAACGCAAGATGAAGACGAGTTCCCGTACAAGATGTAATTGATTAATTAGAGTTATGATTGTTTGCTTTGTAAATAGTCTAATGTAAATATCATTTTTGTAAATATTAACGTTTAATATAAGTCATTTAAAAGTTTAAAAACGGTGTCAGAATTTAATTTACCTCCGAGTTTATTTACTTATGTGTTCAAAAGAACTTTTTAAAGAAGAATCTCCATATATATATATATATATATATATATATATACATTATTAATAGTATGTAAAGTTAGGATTTAAATTTTATTTAAAATGTTGGTAGTCAAGAGAGGTAGTAGCTAGAGAAACAAAAAGCTTTCAAATACAGGCAATAATTGTTGTCATTTTTTAATTTCTAGTTTTGTAAATCCAGTAAAAACTGTTCTGACCTTTTCTTTAACACTTAAAAACCACAGTATATCATATGTCTTTCTATTTAAATATATCAGTTTCAACCACGCACCTTCAATTTATAAAAAATAATCTAAATTTTACCAGATAATTTAAATTTTACCAAATTATTCCAGATATTATCGTTTAACCAATTAATGTAGAGGAAAAAAAACAGAACGCAGATGGGAAAACAACATGGGTGCTAGTTTCTCAAGTTAGTTTCTAGGTTGTGACATCATTTTAAGCTAATATATTCTTTGAAACGTTCATTATTATTAAATAAGTTTTCAAATCATGCGTTTCACCTCAGCGCTAAAATTTAATGTTTAGTTGAAAAAACTGTCACTTCTGAAATATTAAGCACTCAAATAAATTTATTCTCTTCTATCCCAGGTTATTTAATTATTTTTGAAACAGATTTATATAACGAACCAACCGACAGCAAAGGGAAAGAAACAAATTTATTTTTGATGAGCTACGTATTATGAAACAACCAACCGAAAGTAAGCTAAAAGTAAAAAGCGAAAGAAAAATATTTTTGTTGAGAGTGAGTTTCGAATTTTAATTAACTACTCAATTAATTTATTACTAACTAGAATTTTAAAATTTTGAATGTTAGGTTCAACATGAGATACTTCGGGCTAGTATCCCAAACATTTTGAGCCCCATTCGTACAGTAATTTCTGCTCTTCATCACACTTACACACACAAACATACATACAGACAGAGCTATTTCTTTTTTGTATAAATGACATTTTGTTGTGCGACAATATTTAGCCGCATACCGCTTTTTTTACTTAAAACCTCTACGAGTCATAAATTTGGCGGGAACATACAAATCTTTACCGCGATATGGGCTTGAATGGATGTTTCATCATACGTATACGTCTTTAATATCACGAAATTTTCAAACAGCGCCATCTGTCGCGGATGCACAAATTAAAACATTGCGGTAACTGCTTCACGAACAATCGTCGCAGACAAATAGTCATAAAATATTTACCTATATTTTATGTGATATAAAATGCACATTGGATATTAAATATTTATTTATTACAATTAAATATGAATATTTTATGTAATATAATATATTGATAGAAATTGACGGAGCTTTCAAAAATAAAATAAATAAATAAACATAAAAATTGAATTTTTGTGTACATTTTATGTTTTCTATTATTATATAGATAAAAGCACCGTAAATTCAAACCATAAGTATAGAATTCATATGTTTATACAAATATAATCAAAGGTTCAAATGCTGATTATTATGGATACTTAATTAATTAACTCAGTTTTGCTTAATTTCCAAAAAAATATCCGTATTGTACATACATTTTAATTATAGGTTTAATTAAAATATGACAAAAAAATCTAAAAAAAACTTTAATTAGATTATTTAAAACGTCCATGCATTTTATACTGTGCAAAATATGATTAGCGTATTTGATTTACGATTCATCATACATTTATTGCAAATGACACATTACTTTGAAGTAATGTTATATGTATCGTATAATATCATTAGAGTTTGGCATAAAATGTAATAGAGGTGAAAATGAATCACTAAGTTGAGTATCAGATGTGCTTAATATATTGATCTGGAGTATAAACACATTTAATATGCAGTCATTCTTGATAAACTGCAGGTGCATGCAAATATCATATAAGTGTGCAAATTTCTTGCAAATTTCTATCTAGTTAGACATAATTCGATTTATATTTTGAAATCAATGTTATTTACAGTCGTATATATGCACACTATATGTCAAGTGATGACCGGTCACTTTCAATTTCATATGTTTATTATAACATTTTATATCTAGAACAATACTAGATGAACAATCTTGAAATTTCTGAATCTTGTAAGTGGGATAGTAGACGTTATATTTCTGACAATATATTTTTTTTTTCACGGAGCCTTATAGTAAGCTGTAAACAAATTAAAGTAAAACGAATATCTTTTGGAATATCCTGTAACAACTAACGCTGCAAAAGCATTGAAACTGTTACACCTAATTAGATAGTTTCTTACCATAATTTGGATTTGTGTTTTCTTGGCATATCATGCATTCTCGTAGAGAAATTATTTTTTTTATAAAAACAATTTCGAATTTCCCCAATATTTTTTTTTATGATTCATATATTTCTAAATATAAAGGATTGCTCTTCCTAGGAATCATGAAAAATGATACTGTACGCAATACCCTGCAATCAGAAAAAAAAATAAATATAGGATGAAAAATGAGAAAATTTCATAAATAATGATTCACTGCAGTTGTGAGAAAGCAATGAAAATGTGGTGTGCATAATAAAAGTCTCAAAATGATGTGCATGATAAAAGTCTCAAAATTATAGTTTTAAAATTCTGAAAATGATCACCTATAAAATAAGCTCGATAGAATAATCCGCTGTTCCCCAAAAGAAGGTAATCTATGAGAGGCTGTATCGAAATATGTGCAATATAATCTAGCAAATAACATAATTGGATACTGCCCCTCATCCTTTTATTTCCTTTTTGGGAACAGCGTATTTCTTGCTTATTCTATCGAGTATCACATTCAGAAATTTCAATCTATATTTTCAAGACTTTTACAAAAGTAGCTCTATATATTTATCTATTATAATACGCACATTATATTTAGATTGCATTCACCCATGCGCGTTGATCACCATGAGTAGTGATCAAATGAACTTGTTCATTTTTCATCCATTTGTTATTAATTTTTAAATTCTGATTAAAGGATATTATGTGCAATATTGTTTGTACAGATCGTTCTTGAAAAGAACAATCTTAATATTATGAACTCTGGAAATTATTATTAAAACACAAAAGAATTCAAGAAGAAATTATGAGTGAAATAAGGAACCGCTTTTATAAAAACCTTAATTTCTTCTAAACTAGACGTGCTATCCTCATAAAAATAAACATTGTTTATTATTACAAGTTTATTACATTGTTTATTACAAGAAGTCTATTAATGACATGTTACATTTTCATCGCTTTTGGGATAGTAATTTGTGCAGTAGAACTTCCTTAAGCTCTTCGTGTTCTGTAAGGATTTCTTTTATTGATTTAATATTATATATGCAGTTTCTTATTCATGTATTTTGTCCTTCAATTCGGTAACTGTAGAGTATTATATTTTATTTCATAATGGGAAATAAATTGAATAATCTTTTTTTTCAGACATTGAAATTTGTTTAATTATCTTATTGGGATATTTGTTTTGTATCACTACATTATGTGAATTTCCCAAAGGCAAATGAAACTTATCAGCTTAAAATTGCATTTTTAAATGAAGAATGTGATAGGGTATATCAAGAAATATACAGTATAACACCACTTTTAAACTTTTAAATTTCTATTAAATTAACAGTGTAATTTACTAGAAATTCATACGTTTTATAAATTAGAATATTTGAAGACAAAAAAATATATGTTTTAAGAAAAATTGAGAAAGGAAATTTACGGTAATTACTACAAATTTCAAAAGTAATGCATAACGACTTATTACTAATTTAACAAAATATCATTAATTAGATAATTCAAAAAATAACTTTTGAATACATTGAATTTTAATATTGTAAAAAAATTATAAGAAAATAACAAGGACATAGTAATCTTTGTTAGAGAAATCCCAACATTTGTCCCCGGTTAAAAAAATACAAAAGAATGTACTCGAAAAAAGTAGAAACAAAAGTTGGAATGTCATATTCCCAATAGTGAAGCACATATTTAGACACGGCAGAATTATTTTAAAGCCGGGCGAATCTGGAAAAATATGCTACTCATGTAGGATTTTCTTAAGATTTTTGTATTCTGTAAGGTTTTCTATATTCATTTAATATTCTATTCGAATTATCTTATTCAGCTATTTTTTCCTTCATTTCGTAATTGTAGTGTATTGTATTTTGTTTCATAATGTGAAATAAATGGAATATTTTTTTTAGACATTAAAATTTAATTATTTTATCGTGTTTATATGTGTTGTTTCTCTACATTATGTGCCTTTCTTAATGTTCAATGCAACTGAAATTCCTCAAACTTCATTTGTAAACAAAGAACGTTATAGAGGAAATTGAGAAATATAAAGTACAACACTAATTTGCACTTTTAAATGTGTGTTGAATTTAAAGTATAATTTACGAGAAATGCATTATTTTTATATGTTAAAATATTAGAGATACCCCCATGTATGTACAAAAATGATAGTAGTTGAGGAATAATATATCGTGTTAACATTTAGGGATAAATACTGATGGAATACTGAAATATAATCTGAAGACTTGAATAATATGTCTTTTAACTGAAGAAAAAAATCAGATAATTTTTTTTACTGCTCCTACTATAAATTTCAAAATTAACGCATGGCGGCTTATTATTAACTAAACTGTTTTAAGATAGTATTAATTAGACTACATTAAAACTACCTTTTTAATATTGTTATAAGATTAATATCATAAAAGCTACAAAGTAATTAACTTTGTAAGTGAAATCTAAACAGTTCACCCATTAAAAAAAGAAAAAAAAATACTCGAATAAAAGAAGAAACAAAAGTTGGAATGTCATATTTCCCGATTGTGAAGCATATATGGAGTCACGTCAGAGTTATGTTAAAGCCGGATGATCTTGGAAAAGTATGCTATTCACGCAGAACTTCTTCAGATTTTCGTATTCTGTAAAGATTCATTCTTATTTCTTTAAACTTCTGTGCGCAGTTCCTTATTCAGCTATTTCTTCCTTCAATTCGTAATTTTAGAGTATTGTATTTTGTTCTATAACATGAAATAAGTTAAAAAATATTTTTTTTAGATATTGAAATTCGTTTAATTATTTTATTGAGATTATTTGATTTGTTGCGCTACATTATGTGCATTTCTTTAAGTGCAATGAAACTTAGATTCCTAAACCCAATTTTTAATCAAAGTTAGTGATAGAATAAATTGAGAAATATACCGTGTAACACTACTTTTGCACTTTCAAATGTGTGTTACATAAAAAATATAATTTACGAGAAATGCATTATTTTTATAAGTTAAAGTGTTAGAGACACCCCATATATTTACAAAAGCGATAGTAACTGAGGAACAGTGTATCGTGTTAACATTTAGGAATAAATGCTGATACAGTACTGAAATATTATCTGAAGACAGAATAATATTTATTTTAACTAAGAAAAAAAATGAATTTCCTGCAGCTAATAAGAATTTCAAAAGAAACCCATGTCGGTTTATTATTATCAATACATGGATTTTTTTCCTGAGAGAAAATTCGCCTAGAGTACAATATTTCAAATGAAAATCAAATTTCAAATTTATTTAATTGCTTATAGGCGTTAATGCATACACAGTGAGAAAGATTCCATGCCGGGAATCGAACCCGGGCCATCAGTACAGCGCTGTACTGATGGCGTTGAAATTTTAATTCCTTAAACCTCATTTGATAACAAAAACATGGTAGAATAAATTGAAAAATATACAGTATAACAGTACATCTTCATTTTCAAATGTGTGTTATAGTAAAAATGTAATTTAAGAGACATGCGTTTTTTATAAGTTAAAAAATTAGATATACTCTATGTATATACAAAAGTGATAGTTATTGCGCAACAATATATCATATTAACTTCTAAGGATAATTACTGATATAATACTGAAATATAATTTGCACACTAGAAAAATATTCCTTTCAATTAACCAAAAAAATTAGAAAGGATTTTATTTCAATTACTACAAATTTCAGGAGAATTGCATGACTTCTTATCATTACCTAAATTACTTTAAAAAATCATCAATTGGATAACTTAAAAAATTTATTTTGAATGCATTAAATTCTAATATTGTTATAAAATTTATAACAAAAAACAAGGATTTGTACTTTCGTTAAAAGAAATCCCGACATTTCTCCATGGTTAAAAAAAAAGAAAAAAAAAAACGTCAACATAGGAAACAAAAGTTGGAATGTCATATATTCCGATTATGAAGCACATGTGTAGTCACGGATGAATTATTTTACAGCGGCAGGATACTGGAAAAATATGCTATTCACGTAAAACTTACTTAAGCTTTTCGTATTCTGTAAGGATTTCTTTTATTTATTTAAAATTTTGTACGCATTTTCTTATTCAGCTATTTTTTCCTTCAATTCGTAAAAGTAGAGCATTGTATTTTGTTTTATAATGTGAAATAAATTCAATACTATATTGTTTCTCAGACATTGAAATTTGTTTAATTATATTATTGAGATTATTTGTTTTGTTGCTCTACAATATCTTCATTTATTAAAGATCAATGAAACTTAAATTCCTTGAACCCCATTTGAAAATAAAGAAAGTTATAGAATAAATTTAGAAATATACAATATAGAACTACTTTTGCACTTTTAAATGTGTGTTAATTAAAAGTATAATGGACGAGAAAAGCATTATTTTTATAAGCTAAAATATTAGAGATACATCATGTGTATACAAAAGTGATAGCAATTGAGGAACGATATACCGTGTTAACATTTAAGGATAAATCCTGATATAATACTGAAATATAATCAGGAGACTAGAACAATACTTCTTTTAATGACGAGAAAAATCTGATAATGTTTTTGCTGCTGCTACTAAAAATTTCAAAATTAACGAATGGCGGCTTATTGTTAACTAAACTGCTTTAAAATATCACTAGCAGGGGAGACCGAGCTTAGCTCGGTCAAAATTAACTTTGTGTTCAACTCGATATAGTATTTTCACTGTATCATTAACTCTGTATTATTACTGTAAAACATGTTTATAATAGTATTATTTAGAAAAACAATCAATAAGAAAACTATGTTTTTATGCGCATATTTATAAATTTTATTTTATTTTAAATTTTACAACGAAAGGACATCGATCTAAATCACTTTTTTAGCTGGACTCTGATTGGTTTAACCATGCATCTCGAATCCTCTTAAGAATATATAAAAAAATTCTTAAAGACATTCTGAAAGACAATATTTTTTGCTAGATATAGCCAAATTTGGTGGCATTCTTTTCATTTGGCTCCAAATACGTGTTTTGGTTATCGTAATTTTAATAGTCGATTTTTTGGCCATATGTCGCCAATATTTTGTCAAATATCACCAAGTTATTGGCTTTTGCCATATTCTCGTGACCCTGACCCGTATTACCCAAAATGAGCCACTAATCAAATTTGATCAAGCATGTGACATAGCTCAATCGTCTTCAGGTAATCAAAAACAGTAGAATATAAAATTGAATCAAAATCGTTTAAGCCATTTTTTAGGTAAAATTAGCTTGGCGGCATTCAGCAATGAAGCGAAATGACCCACTAATATAATTTTGTTTAACATGCGACTCAGCCCAATAGTCTTCTCGTGACAAAAAACGTTTTGTTTAAAAATTTAGGTAAAATTGATTGAGTCGTTGTTATATATAATTAGAATGACCCTAGCTCATTAAGACCCAAAATGACCCACTAATAGAATTTTCGTGAGCATGTGTCCAAGCCAAATGATTTTCTCTTGCTCAAAAACGATATAATACAAAGCATAGTCAAAATGGTGAGTACCATTTTCTATATAAAATTAGCATGACCCATCATGACCAACAAATGACCCTTATAATCGAAATCTCTCGAACGTCTGGCCTAGCTCATTAGTTTTAGCATGCCGAAAAACATTAGATACAAAATTTAGATAAAATCGATTGAGCCGTTTTTTAGATATAGTTAGTTTGACCCTGACCCCTTATAATCCAAAATGACCCATTGATCGAATTTTCTCAAAAATCTGTCCTAACCCAATGATTTTCTTGTGACCGAAAACGATAAAATACTAAATTTAATCAAAATTGCGCGAAACGTTGTCTAGATAAAATTAGAATGACCCAAAAGTGGCCCACTAATCGAAATTTCTCGAACATGTGACCTACCCCAATGATTTTCTCATGCCAAAAATATGTTGTATACAAAATTTCGTTAAAATCGACCCACCCATTCTTTAGATATAGCTTGACCTTGACCCATTAAGACCCACAAATGACCCTTATAATCGAAAGCTCTCGAATATGTGACTTAGTCCATTAGTTTTCTCGTTTCTAAAAATTGTTACACACAGAATTTCGTTAAAATTGATCCTGCCGTTCTTTAGTTATACATAGCTTGACCCAGACCCTTTATGATCCAAAATGACCCATTAATCGAAATTTTTCGAACATGTAACCTAGTCCAATTATTTTATCGTGCCAAAAAAATGTTGCATACAAAATTTCATTAAAATCGATCCACCTGTTCTTTAGATATAGTTTGACCATGACCCATTATGACCCATCATGACCCACAAATGACCCTCATAGTCGAAATCTCTCAAACATGTGATTTAGCCCATTAGTTTTCTCATGTCAAAAAACTGTCACATACAAAATTTCGTTATAATCCATCACGCCGTTCTTTAAATATAAAGAGCTTGACCCAGACTCTTAATGACCCAAAATGACCCATTAATCGAAATTTTTTGAACATGTAACCTAGTCCAATGATGTTTTCGCGCCAAAAAAATGTTGCATACAAAATTTCGTTAAAGTCGATCCACCTGTTCTTTAGATATAGGTTGACCATGACCCATTATGACCCATCATGACCCACAAATGACCCTCATAGTCGAAATCTCTCAAACATGTGATTTAGCCCATTAGTTTTCTCATGTCAAAAAACTGTTACATACAAAATTTCGTTATAATCCATCACGCCGTTCTTTAAATATAAAGAGCTTGACCCAGACTATTAATGACCCAATATGACCCAGTGAAATTTTTTCTCGAACATGTAACCTAGCCCAATGTTTTTCTCGTGCCCGAAAACCATAGAATGCAATTTTTAGTCAAAATTGCGTGAGAAAATCGCTAGATAAAAATAGTATGACCCACAATGACCCCAAAAATGACCCACTAACCGAATTTTCTCGAACATGTTACCTAACCCAATGGTCTTTTTGTAATCCAAAACGATACAATATAAAATTTGGTCAAATATCGTTAGAGCCGTTTTTTAGATAAAAATGGCTTGACCCATAATGACCCAAAATTGACCCACTAATCGAAATTTTTCGAACATGTGACCCAGCCCAATAGTTTTGTTGTGCCAAAAAACGATTGGATAGAAAATTTCCTTAAAATCGATCCAGCCGTTCTCTAGATATAAATAGCTTGATCTTGACCCATTATGACCCAAAACGACCCAATAATCGAATTTTCTCGAACATGTGACCTAGCCCAATGGTCTTCTCGTGCCCGAAAATGGTAAAATCCAAATTTTTGCGAAAATCGTTCGAGCCGTTTTTGAGATAAAATTTACCCACACACACACACACACACACACACACACACAATTTTTGCTCGCATTATAGTATAAGATTAATTAGGGTACTTTAAAAATATATTTTTATGCATTGAATTTTAATATTGTTATAAGATTTATATCAAAATAACCATATCTTTGTAAGCTAAATCTAAACATTTATCCCATTTTTAAAAGACACAAAAGAATTTACTCGAAAAAAAGAAGAAACAAAAGTTGGAACGTCATATTTCCCGATCGTGAAGCAAATATGTAGTCACGGCAAGATTATGTTAAAGCCGGATGATCCTGGAAAAATATGTTACTCACGCAGGATATTCTTAAGATTTTCGTATTCTGTAAGGAACTCTTTTACTTTTTTTAAAAATTCTGAATCCAGTTTCTTATTCAGTTATCTTTTCCTTCATTTCGTAGATGTAGACCATTATACTTTCCTTTATAATGGGAAATACAGTCGAGTCTCTATATAACGAAATCCACCGTTCCAGTAAAAAATTTGTTATATAGAGAAATTCGATGTATAGAGAATGATGTTAAAAATCGTATTTAATGTGTGAAATTTGAACAAATATTATTTTTCATCTTTTCAATTAAGATTTTGAAATATTTAAAAGTAAATATTAACCTAACATTTAATTTCTTAATTATTTAAGTTGTTTCAAAAAAGAGAACAGACATTTATTTAAAAGCTTAATGAAAATGAAATAAGGAAGACTTGCATTAATTTCAGATGAAAAAAATCTGTAATTTTTTGTTGTTTTGATTTTAAAATTGTTACGCTCTCAAAAAAAGGCTCAAATTTTAGCAAGGGATGAAAAATTGTAGTTAACATTTTCCTCCATTTGAAGGCCTTTCTTGTGTGCCTCTCATTGATTCCTCTCTTACGTGTGTATCAATCCAATTGACTCTGTTTTGAGAAGGATGTGGAAAGGTGTGTGGGAGGTGGGATGGATTCATTGGATTTAAAGAACAAGGAGAGAAGTAATATTAAAAAAAATTTGCACTGACGATAAATCAAAAATAAGTGATGGAAAATTGATTCCATATGATTTCGAAGATTTTTTAAAACTGAATAAATTAAGACCAATTTATGAAAAAATTCGTTATAAGGAGATAGATATTTCGCTATATAGAGACTGTTTTTTATGTAATCATGCGAAAAGGGGACCGTTCCTACTAAAAATTCGTTATATAGAGAAGTTCGATGTATGGAGTTTCGTTATAGAGAGACTCGACTGTATATTGAATAATTAGCTTTTAGACATAGAAACTTGTTAATTATTTTATGCAGATTATGTGTTATGTTGCACAACATTATGTGCATTTCTTAAATTTGAAACTTAAATTCCTTAAACCTCATATGATAACAAAGAAAGTTATAGAGGAAATTGAGAAACATACAGTATTACACTAATTTTGCACTTTCAAATGTGTGTTGAGTTAAAAGTATAATTTGCGAGAAATACATTATTTTTATAATTTAAAATATTAGAGATTCCCCATGTATATACTAAAGCAATATTAATTGAGGAACAATATATTGTTTTAACATTTAGGGATAAATACTGATGTAATACTGAAATATAAGCTGAAGACCTCAACAATATGTTTTTTAACTAAGGGAAATCAGAAAATGATTTTACTGCAGCTACTATACATTTCAAAAGAAACTCACGACAGCTTAATATTATCTAAACTGCTTTAAAATATCATTAATTAGATAACTTTAAAAAATTCATTTTGAATGCATTAAATTCTAATATTGTTATGAACTTTTTTAACAAAAAAACAAGGATTTGTAGTTGTGATAACAAAAATCCCAACATTTCTTCCCGGTTAAAAAAAAAAAAAAAAAATCACAAAAGAATTTACTCGAAAAAAGTGGAAACAAAAGTTGTAATGTCATATTTCCCGATTGTGAAGCATATACAGGGTGAGTCATAAATATCGAAACAATAGGCTATCTCCTTAAATATTGCCCCTAGACCCATACTTCCAATTGCAAAGTTCCATAAAAAAAGGTAATTTTTTCGATAAGATAAGTTGCAACTCCATGGGGGATCTATTTTTAAAAATACGAAAATTAATTTTTATGCGGCCCCCAGAGGATAAAACTTTCAATTAGAAAAATTTTCCTTATTCATTCCTGAATTGAATAAAAAAAAAAAGAAAATTCATCTCGATATCTACAAATCTCCGAAAGATATTAAAATACAAATTTTTCCAAAATCCGTGACTTACACCACTTATGCATACCTCTGAGCGCAGCGATATCAGTTCCTTTGCAGTACAATTTAGGGATCGACCATAAATTTACGCTTTGTTAAATGTCGATCAAAGACATTACTTTAAATTTTAGATATAAAATAAAAGCGTATAGGATTTTGCTTTAAAATTCCTTGAAATATGCTAGATGCCTGCAATATCTCGAGCTTGCGGTCAACCTCGTAACTGGCACGATGAATTACCATTGTCGACCCGGACCATCTTTACAATTTGTTATTAAATTAAGTGATATTAAATAAACTCTCATTAAAAGTGTCTTAAAAACTTATTGCCGCAGCAATAAGTTTAGTAAAAATTGTAAAAGCGATAATGACACTTCTATTAACGGAATTATTTGAAATATATTTTAATAGATTACATAGAAATATTTTCAAAAATCTATTTTTTACTATTCAGTTTCAAAAATTATGATGGTTTTAAACCTATTTTTACTTTCTTCTATCTTTACAAGAAGAAAGTATTGGATTCATGAAAATTTTGAATTCCAGTTTTCGACGGATTCACACGTTTTAGGGCTCGGAGATACCGAAAAACATGTTTTTACAAAAGGTCTGTCTGTGATTCACTGCACAATGAAAAAATTTGAAATCGACGTCATAAAAATGAGGTTTAAATCAACTGACGCATTTAAACAGTAATTAAAAAAAATAAGAATGGCAAAACTTAAACACAATCTGAAATCGAAACTATACAGGACGGAGTTGATCACCTAGAAACTTTTAAAAAGCATTTAAATGTTAGGAGCTCATCTTTGTTTAAAACTAAATGCACTTTTCTGCATCAAATGTTTTTATTTTAGTAATTCTCTTTTTTAAACTGTTAATAACCATCAATAACCGTCGGTTACCGTAACAGTTTAGCGAATTCAATAGTTTTTTAACATCTCAAAAGAAAAAAAAAAGCCCAAAGGGCCGAAAGAAGTTTTTAGCTCAGAAAATTTACTTTTAAAAACATGATTTTTTTACAAAAAATTGCATCTCTTTTTTATAATGCTATTTTAAATACTTTTATTAAAAATAAATAAATATTATTTAAAATGCTGAGTCAAAATTGAAAATTAGACATTTTCATTTAATCAAAAGAAAAAAAAATCAACGCGACAAATAATATTTTGAGTTATAACAATTTAAATTTACTCTATATTTTTTGAAAAAAAAAATATATTTTATTAAGAAATTTTATGATGTGATAATGCTTACAAATTGTATGGTTAACCAACACAAAACATTTAAAATTCTAACTCTATAAATAAGTAAATAAAATAAATGTTTCCTGTACCCAAGACAACAACATTGTTTCTTCAATTACACGCATTTCAATTTGTGCCTGATCCCTTGTAACCTCATGATTTATTAAAATTGTCATAACTCTCTGAGTTTTGAAGATATCAAGATGATTTTTTTTTGGTTAATTCAGGAATGGAAAAGGAAAAATTATTTTCTAATTGGAAGTTTTATCCTCTGGGGCCGTATAAAAATTTAATTTTCGTATTTTTAAAAATAGACCCCACATGGAGTTGAAACTTATGAAAAATTCACATTTTTTTTATGAAACTTTGCAAGTGGAAGTATGACAAAAGTTTAGTTTTGATATTTATGACTCGCCCTGTATGTAGTCACGGCAGAATTATGTTAAAGCCGGATGATCCTGGAAAAATATGCTGAATAGAACTTTCTTAAGCTTTTCGTATTCTGTAAGGATTTCTTTGATTTATTTAAAATTTTTACTCGGCTATTTCTTCCTTTAATTTGTAACCGTAGAGTATTGTATTTTGTTTTATAATATGAAAGAAATTGAATAACATTTTTCAGACATTGAAATTCATTTAATTATTTTATTGAGATTATTGATTTTGTTTCACTGCATTATGTGTATTTCTTAAAGTTCAATGAAACTTAAATTTCTTAAACCACATTTGTAATCAAAGAAAGATAAATTGGGGATTATATATTAAAACACAACTTTTGCAAATTTAAATGTGTTTTAAATTAAAAATATAATTTACGAGAAACGCATTATTATTATAAGTTAAAACATTAGAGATATTCCATGTACATACTCAAACGATAGTGATTGAGGAACAACATATCGTGTTAGTATTTAACGATAAATACTGATATAATACTGATATATAATCTGAAAACTAGAACAATATATCTTTTAATAAAAAGAAAAAACTGATAATCATTTTATAGCAGCTGCTATAAATTACAAAAGAAACCCATGGCGGGTTATTATAAAATAATTTTTTTTTAAATTATCATTAATTAGGTATTTTAAAAGAAGTACAGTAGAACCCCACTAATTCGGATCCCGTTAATCCGGATCAATTTGTTTTTTTATTCAAGTTTGAGAAGCGATTTGTCTAATTTTCATAAAATTAACTTGTTTTATCGTCGAATACTGAATGAAAAAACTTCTTCTGAAATCTTTTCGGAAGAATACCTTAACCTTTTTTATTTAAACTCTTTTTTGAACTACACTCAATGAAGTATTTGTGCCCAAGCGGATGCCAGACCGTACGGCTCGCAAAACGTATAGAAAAATGGTACAGCGAAAAAGTACAAGATTTTTTATTACAAAGTAAACTTTTTTAACGTCTGTAAATAACCAATAAATTAAAAATAAAGGTGATTTTCTGTGTGTATGTTTTATTTTATTTCATTTTATTCTAATTCTCAGGATAATCTAGATTTTCGATAATCCGGATTGGGTCTGGTCCCAATTAATCCGAATTATCTGAGTTTTACTGTACTTTTTTAATGTATTGAATTTGAATATGTATTGAATTTTAATATTGTCATAAAAATTATAATAAAATAACAAGGACATAGCAATCTTAGTACTTGCCCTAATAGAAATCTCAATATTTCTCCCCGGTTTAAAAAATACCTAAGAATTTACTCAAAAAAAAGAAGAAAAAAAAATTGGAATGTCATATTTTCCGATAGTGAAGCATATATGTAGTTACGCCAGAATTATAGTAAAAAACCCCGTAATCACTGACGACAAATTTACAAATAAGCTAAAAACTTTGTAAAATCACCATAAAAAGTAAATTCAACCAGGACGCGTTTCAAACTACCACAATAACAGCTCGTCATCAGTTTATCCAACACGTGTCTCAAGGGCACTGAGTCGACATTTCTCGACTATATATATATATATATATAATACTATAATTTAACATCTACTATGAATACAGAAAAACACAATATAACCAACTTAAACCTGACAAGACAGTATATAGATATAGCTATGGATAAACAGGGTGCATAGGGCAGTCCCTTCAACATTGACTTTCTGTCACAAAAACTTGTCAAATGGTTACAGACACCCTACTGTGGAAAGGGTGAAAAGTCACCATGTGACTTTAATGAGACATAATTTGGTAACTTATCATAGTGCAACGTCCACAATGATTTTAAAATTGAGTCTCCAGATGAGAGGTCACACTAGAGTCTCAATGAAACGACATTGTAAAGTCACCTGGTTACTCGCCAGCAATCACAAATGACCAATCAGTGGAGTCATATATAGTAGTCATTTGAGACACGTAAAAGAGACCTATGGGATTTCCTATTTTGTGTTTCGTCGTCGTAATGACTGATTCTTGTGACCATGTGTGACCTGAATGAGATGTTATATGGACTAGCTGTTATGCATGAATAATAGATATTGGAATTATATTACTTCCTTTTGAATATTCGCATGCAAGTTACCGCTTGTAAATCCCTTGAAAATTACATTTTGTGACACGTCCTTAAATTTTGCACAACAGTGTATCTATAAAGTAAAAAACAACAATGAAATTTGTTTTTTTAATCCACACGTCAGTGGTATTACTATCCATATATCAGTGAAAATATTTAAGATTTCTGAAATTTAGAGAAATGTATGTCTGATAATATGGAAATATTATCTGCTCACATAATATAAATTTACTAGAATTAAAATTCAATGTATCAATTTTAGAAAAAGCATAATTGTTAAATTTCATAGAATGTGTAAATAAAACTATCATTGAAATTTCTTCTAAAGTCTGGATTTGTGTACTAACAGAATATCTTTCCGTTGTTGTATTGTTTTATTTTTTCACACTTTAAAAAGGCAAATTAAAGATCCTTTACATTCATCAATCATAGGATTTGAAATTTAGTAAAAATAATCGCATTTACAGAAAATTGCAAAAATGTACATTTTTATATTGATTTTTACACTGAATTTCCGTAATAAAACTTGCTAAACTAACAAAGATTGACAAATAATGTTTTTCATGTCATTACTTAACTTTTCATTGTAAAATGTGCTTTAATTTTAAAATGATATCCATTTACTTGATAAATAAAATGTAAAAACTGTAAACATCTATGACATCAAACCAAATTTTTAGCTCGTTCACTAATTAAAAACGAATTATGGAAAGTAAATCTTTTTTACATAAGCCAAGTCGAAACTTTGACAAATCTAACTTTAATATATTTTTTTTCTCTCATTCTCTCTCTTTTTTTTTCATTTACTCATACAAGAAGTTAAAAACCACTTAACGCGACATTTTCTTATCGCGGTGAAAACAATAGAACTCATGAATTAAAAACCTTAATCTCTTTTGTTATAAAATATTAACTTTTTTTTCTTTTTTTGGCAGCGCAACACTTTTGGAGAGGTCTATTAACGTAAGTTATGTAATCTCTTGTTTTGAGCAAAGCTTTTTTCGGCTACTCGAGAAACAGCCTCTTTTACGTGATAAAACTAGCAATAGTGGTTTTTATATACATTTTTTGTGTGTGTGTGTAGTTTGAAAGGAAATTTCTATGAATATTTAATATAAACAGTGCATGTATATTTTTACTTTTATTTTATTTTAATATGAGATGAACTCTGCAATACTGTAATAAAAATTTTTAATAAAATTAAAATTGCACTGTGATTACAAATACATATTTTCTGTAATAAATACTTTAAAAAATAAATAATCTTTTTCAGCGTTTATGTATTGTTACGAATTTTGTAAATAGTTAGTGTTTGTACTGCAAAATAATCTTATTAAGCTCCATTCCTTTACTAATATTAGTTTTTGTTGCATTGCCTCTGTTATCAAGCAAACTTGTCTATTATTTTCCAGTGAATGTCTAGGGCAGCTTGGCGAAATATTACAGATATGGCCAAGTTGGCGTCACTTTTGACGACTAATTTTGGTTGTAAAATTTGGCGATATATCGCCAAGTTGGCGACAAATTTGGCGATTGTTAGAGATGGTAACCCTTCCCTCTCTATGGTAACCCCCCTTTAGATATACTGATACATTGAATGTTATTCCGTGGTTTTCTGGATTTTTCGAGAAGCTTGTGGAAATTTCCACTGCATGCTGAGAGCCTATATAAGGAGAGCGATACGAGCTGTTGTTGTTATTATTTATCAGTCAGTCATTGAGTGAACTACTAGGCGATTGTTTAATCAAGTTTGCTTGAGTTTTATCTACGTTGTTTTGATTGTGATTTAGTGTTGAGACGTTATATAAAGAGTCTCTGGGACCTATATCTGTACTTGTACGATAGATTTGAACAGTTATTTTTGAATATCTAGTAATATTTGTGAGTTTCGAAGACTCTGTTGTTCTGAAGATCTGTAAATAAATTATTTTCTACTTTTCTAAGAGACAAGAGTCGAAGTTGTCTAACCATAAAATCAAAAGAACCCTATATACGCAACAGTATTGTTGATAATCTAATTTGGTAAGTAATACCCTCATCAAACTGCTATTATGACTATTTAAACTGCTAAATAAATATCTAAATTCAAATTATACATTAAAATAAATGTAATTTGAAACCAAAAAGTATACAATAACTGAAATGTAAGGTTTATCTTCGTATTCCATATGACATAAATTTACCATCCTGTAAAGTGAAAATGTGTCATGATGTTTTATTTAAAATATTATTTCAAAAACATGTTAGTGAATGAATGGCAAATGATTTAGGTTCTTACGCATGATTGCCCTCGGAGGTTTCAATACCATTCGAATATTATGGCAAGACAGTACGATCTTGAAATGTGAATTGCTTAAATGTAAAACTGAGACAGATACACTTATACTGGAGTCAGAACATACGGAGCTCAAACTAATTTCAAAGAATTTCTAGAAAATGCAATATAAATAGTTTTCTGTACTCGTAGTTAATAAAGGCTTGCATTTAAAAGAAATGTGAAAGTATACATAAAATGATGAAAAAATGATCAGGATACGAATGTAGTTTATTCAGTACTCCGGTAAAGTGAGTATCGGGTAATCGAGTTGTATTTAACAAAAAATGTTGTAGTATTATAATAGTTATTAATATACATCTGCACAAACAGATGTCATAACGAAATATACTATTTACATACAATTTAAATATGTGATGCATTTATACGTGATCTAAATATAATATTCTGTTTTAATAATGTTCATGCAAAATTAATCTTACGCTATAAATTTCACTTTCTTGTGGAATAAGATACATATATAAATTTTATGTTTCAAAAAGACTAAAACTTCAGAGCTCTGATTAACATTATTCAATAGTAAATTAATAATATCTATGTACATTGTTTAGAATGCAGGTTCATTTCAAATACATTATCATAAAATGGAATTAACCCGTCAATATTAATTTAATCACCAAAATAATGTAAATTATTTAAAAGGATGTTATATCTTCTTGAATGCATTTTTTTTTTTTTTTTGCACTCTTAGTTTAAAATCTTGAACTTTAAGGTAAAAAACGTTCTTATATTATCTTTTATTTACTTTATTACACTGGTTGTTTATAATCCACACTTATTGTAGTACTTAAGGATAAGCTTCATCTCTATTTTGAGTTACGATTTCATTTTAAGTTTTTCAACATAACAAATCTTTATAACTCTTTACATTTATGTCTTTTACAAAATCTATTGTATTAAAATGCAGCTTTAAAATAAATATTAAAGTAAAATTTTTAACTAAGGACAAATAAAATAGAAATATTTAACGATCCGATTTATGTTTAAAAAAATACAAAATACACCATAATAAACTGGGTAATGTTATACATTGTATCCAGACTCGAAAATGTTAGGCTCATTTTTATCCTTAACTAAACAAAGCGTTGCATCCCCACGTATACTTCATTCATAAAGATGGGAAAAAACAGTTTAATATTTAAAAATATCCTCAAGATTATTTTTTTCCAAAGCAACTGTTAGTAAAAACAATTAAAGACAAGGAGAGATAAATTAGAAAATGTAAGCAAAAATATGTAAAACGCAAAGCAAAATTATAGAATATTATACAGCGAAGGAAGTAAAACACATTAGCAGATTTATTCCTTGCACCTAGCATTTTTATACTTAAAAAAAAAGTCATTAAAAATATTGCATTTTTGAGAATATTTTTGTGTGACAGTTTTTAAAATCTGATATTTTTTAAACCCCTGACTGCCCAGCAAAATCGTAATGTTTCTTCCTCCTCAATTTATTTTAAATGTTAATAAAAGAGGGATTTTCTATCATGGTTTAATTATTTTTCTACGTATATGCTTATAAGCCTTGAAAGTATCAATCATAACTTAATTTCTTTAAACAGGCTTATATTTGTATATTTATATTAATTTAAATAAAGTTTCAACTGCAGTGAAACCTGCAGCCTAGTGAACGGATATATCCGGTCGCGGCAGTGGGAATGTTAAAGATACTAACTTTTTTTGTTATACAGTAGAGTGATTCTTTTAAAGATAAATATTACTCCAATACCAATTTTAGAAATGTTTAATATCTACCGAAAAAAAAACAAATATTACTTTTATTGTAATCAATCGAGAATGGCCAAAAGATTTTGACTGAATTACCAGGAAATATTTTTAACGTAGTTTTTAAGTTTAAAGTGTTATGCATTGTTTTAAATGTTACGCATAATTTATTTGCCATGATATATTGATGTAGCATATATATATGAGTTTTTTACATCATTGTCCATAAAAACTTTTTAGATGCTACTTTATATGTTTTGTTTTAAAATCTTGGAATTTTTGTATTTTTTAAAGAAAATTAGATGTACGTTTGTTTGAATTTAAGAGCTATCCATAACTTTAAAGTATGAGCAAAGATTTTTCTTATCCATACTACTTTACTTATATCAATTTAAAACATCTTTCTATTCCATCGTTGACGTCAAAACAATAAGGACAAAAAAATTATTTAAAAAATATATATTTAATTAAAAAGCTTATATTTTCAATGAAAAGGGTTTACATTTATTTAAAGTTTTCATACGTTTTGAACATTTAATATAAAAAGATTTTTCCGCCAAGTTTTTTTTGTTTTATTCAACCAAATAAATATGAACTACTAAAATTGAATTTTTTTTATAAAAATATTTTAAATTCTTCAAGTTTCAGAAAATTATTTAGAAATAAATAAATTCTATAACACATTAGGTAATAAATCATGAAAGTTTCTAAATATTTTGTCATGTTTAGTGGAACACATACTTCGAGAAAAACATTTTTTTTTTAACTAATTACGGAAAATTTCTTTTAGTGAAAAATGTTCAAGAGTGTATAGTTTAGATATACTGATTACTCCAGTTTTATGAAAATATTTTCTTTTTCTTTAGCTCATATGCTCTTTATTGAATTTTTTCCTTCGTGAATTCTTAAGTAATTTAATATAAAAATTTACTATTTTCTGTATTTAGTTTCAGGAAGAAGAAGATGAAAAAAAAATTACGAATTCATACGTAATTTAAAATAAAAATCTACTATTAGTATTTTTTAAGGAAGAACAATGTAAACAACAATCTATAAAAAACGCCAATCACTACGCAGTAATGCATTAATGTGCTAAGGGATAAAAACATGTGAATTATATATATATATATATATATATATATATATATATATATATTATATATATACATATATAGTGTATTGGCTCTGAATGTTGATTTGTAGTATTCTATAATGCTTATATATAATTATATATATGTAAAGAAATGTATTTATTGACCATAAAACTGATTCTTAATATTTCCTACATGCACTGTATAAACGTAGTAAAAATAGAATAGAGGAATAATTGAAATTATTCCTCTATTTAATCGGTTTGATAGTTTCAGAGTAATCGGTGAACATACATAAAAAAAGCATACGCGTCGAAATGATAACCTCCTCCTCCTTTTTTGAAGTCGGTTAATAAAATTTATAATACGGAAAAATTTATTGAAAATTATACGTGGATGTAAATTATGTCGGGAATGGTGTTCGAATCCACGCATTTTTTCGAGAACCAGAGCATAAAGCTGGTGCCTTAGACCACTCGGCCACTCTGACTGCACTCCAATCGGCGAGCTTATTCAACGTTCGTGTTACTTTTATTTTGTGAGCAATCACTAATTTTATTAGTTTTGTCTAATTACTATAAAAGTACTGAACCAATTTCGATGAAATGGAAGTGGTACCGATTCGAGAGTAACCTCTTTAATTTAACACACACACAAAAGAAAAACAAATTAATCGGTTCGATAGTTTCAGAGTAATCGGTGAAAATACATAAAAAACATACATAGGCGTCAAATTGATAACCTCTTTTCCTTTTTTAAAATCGGTTGAAAATTATAATACGGAAAAGGTTATTTTACAGATGTATGTCAGGAATGGGGTTCGAACCCTCTCTCTCTTTCGAAAACCAGAGCTTAAATTTGGCGCCTTATATCGCTCGACCTTCCTGACTGCATTCTATATGGAGAACTTATTCAATGTTCATGTTGTTATTAATTTGCAAGAAAACCTATATTTATTAATTTTTGCCTAATTACTCAAAATAGAACTGAATCTATTTCTATGAAACAGAATTGGTACCAATTCGAGAGCAATCTCTTTCATTTAACACTAAAACCAAATTAATCGGCTGGATAGTTTCGGAGTAATCGGTAAACATACATAAAAAAAACCAAAATACATGCGCGTCGAATTTATAATCCCCTCTCCTTTTTTGAAATTGGTTAATAATATGGCAAAGATTATTGCAAATCATACACGTATGTTAGGAGTGTGGTTCGAACTCACGAACCAGAGCTTAAATCTGGCACCTTAGACCGCTCGGCCATTCTGACCGCACTCTTATCAGCGAACTTATTCAACAATATTAATTAGCGAAAAATCACTATTTTTATTAGTTTTTGCCTAATTACTAAAAAAGATCTAAATCAATTTCGATGAAATGTGAATCTAAACCATTCTAGAATCTACTGGAACGCACACAAAATGTTTCATTAAAATCGGTCCAGTCGTTTAGGAGTAGTTTAGTCACATACACATGCACAGAAGAATTACATATATAAAATAATAATAAGTTTAACAGTTGCATAATTGTTATATATATAATTATATTTAGTTAATGGCCTTATTCCGTACGTTTTAAAAATATTGTTAAAAGTTTGTATGTGGTAATCTAGCCTAAAACTGAATGTCCGATGAATACTCAATTTAAGTCACCACTCCGTTATTTTATTCTTTGTTTTAGACTTTTTTTCGTCGGTTTATATAAGTCCAAATTTAGTATAGTAAAAATAAGTATAACATACGTACGACAAAAATATTTAAATACCAACATCAACATAAATATTTCACCACGAAATTATATAAACATTACAATTTTATTTTATTTCTGTAATAAAAAAAAATACAGCTACACCTTGCAATGAATTTACTCAATGAAATATTCCCTACAATCGATGATCAAGTTTTGGAAATATTTAGACTGGCGTTGTCTCTTCCAAGGCCGTCTATAAAACAATTACCCTTTGTAAAAGTTTTGCAAATTTTTAGAAGTCTTTTTGTTTCTTTACAATTATAGTTACGACTTAAATTTATTTTATATTATTAAAGGAATCTACTTCATAGGAATATAATAAGTATTGCTGACAAATAAACTGTAAAAAATATGTAACAGGTTTTGAAAAAAATCGAAAATATATATTCAGAAGATCTAAAAAGATTTTTAATAAGCATAAAATTGTAGCGACACTTATTTGTTAACTTGACACGATCATTAGACTTTTCTACTCGGTAAAATCCATTCATATAATAAATTGTGTGTTATACTTCAATCTTAACCTCCAATTATAATTCAATGTACTTACAAATACTTCTGTATTTATTCTTTTTTCAATATGAACTAAGTAATATATTATGGAAGTATCTAAAATGTTTAATGTAAAAACGCTATGTTTCTAACATGTTAAAAAAATAATAAGCTTTAAAAAATGAAATGGAATGAGAAAATCTCTTTTATGCTGTTAATATACATTAAGAAAATTACTTAATTTCAAGTAGACTGAAATGAATAATTTATTCAAATATTTTATAAGTTTATACTATCTTTTTATCATTATGTATATTTAAAGTTTTATGTTCGAAAAGTTGCAAGGGACACAAAACAGAGAAACAATGTTTCGATGTCTCTTACTTAAACCCCAAGAGAATGATTTTTCTTCCAGGTTTAAAGTAAAAAATAGAACTTACTTGAAAAAAAAAGAGAAAACACGAAATGTCATTACTTCCGCTTGTGACGCTAATAGGTAGTATGAGCTGAATTTTTGTGAAGTCGAATGATCCGGATAAAATATTTTACTCACGTAAGATGGTCATGACAATCTTAGTTTCTGTAGGGATTTTAAGGATTTTTTTGGTTTCAGCATTTTTTTAATATTTTCCTATGAATATGATACATTTCATTTTAAAATTAAAAACATAAGTATGTAATTTTATTTGTATTTGTATAATAAACAATGTGATTTATTTTACTCTGGACAAGCTTAAAAGATTGTAGAGTCAATAATGTCTCCAAAAATAGTAGGAAAGGTTTTATACGACATAATTTTATTTAAGATGTATATTAATATTTTAAAACGAAACATCACTCTTGTAAATTAAATTTATAAAAAGCATAAAATTATATTATTGTGTCAAAAGTCTTTTAACCACATTTCCTTATTTATTGCTGAAAATAAAATATATTTTATAATATAAATCTCAATGTCTTTTTTCATACGATTTAAGCTGTTCTTTTCAGACCAAAATCATATAAAAATAATTTCACAGATATCTTTTAATCAATGGCATGTAACTAGGGTTTTGCGAGCTTTTGTTCAAAATAAGGGAATTGGTGAATAAAAAATAAAGATAAAACATAGCCAAATAAGAAAGAAAAGTTAGAAAAACTGCATCGTCGTGTAACATTAAAATAATTATATTTAACTCCTCTTCCCTGAATCGCCTTTTTTTTCAATATGATATTAAATAACTCTTTTTTGCAATTGCGAATTTTGCAGTAGAAATTCGACAATCTGCTAGAAATACTCTTAAAAATAAATGTAAACTAAAGTAGTCCTAAATTTGTTAATTTTTTATCAGACTAAATAAAACTTTGGAAAAGTATTATTTGACTTTACGTTGTGAAGATATACACTAAAAATGCAATGAGATTTCAAAACCAACGACTGAACGGTCAATGATACTTTGCATACAACTATGAAATTGTATTATAAATTTGTAAATGGCTAATTTGCATTCCAGCTACGCATGTCTCCGCATTCCAGCAAAACCAAGGTTACTATATCTAAAGGTTGCGCCATTTCACCCCGTAGCCAATAGGGAGAGACTCGCTGTTTGACGTCATCGCGAGTGCATGAATCCGTCTCCCGATTGACTTTGCATTAGAAACGCGCTATTTTTAATTGAAAAATTTCAATAGAAATTTTTGTTTCAAAAAAAGTTTAATGATTAAAATATATTCTTTATACATAAGAGAAACATCAAATCTAAAAATTAAACTATTATCTCTTTTTAAATCTTTTAAATTTACCTGTTAATTTGCTGTTAATTGTAATGTATTTTACATTAAGTTTCGATTACAATTTAATTTGAAAAGTTAATTTACTTTTAAAAGAATATAAAATAACAATTTTTATAAGTAAAAAGACCTATAAAAGCAGCAAATTTGTTTTTTACATGACTGCAGTGAATGTTTTGTTAATAATTTTTATATTTATAATAATTTATCAATAATTAATTTAAAACCTGAGATAATTGAATTCGAAATGTTATTATTTCGGTATGTTTTTCGTAAATAGCTAAATGTTCATATTTTTTTTTTTTTTAAATAATCTTAACTTTTTCTTCACCCTTCCTCACACGCCAGTTTGAGCTTTGCATAGTAAGATTACAGAAGCAAATTAAATAGAAATTTTCATGTGTAAATAGTTGAATTTTAAATATTATTAAACTAAAACATTTATACTATATAATTATATCATATGTTGAAAATAAAATGTTTTTATTCTCACACGATATTTTAATTTCAAGCACAAGATTTCATCAGAAGATACGTTTTGCAGATGTTTCAGATGTGCGCTCCATTATTTGATATTTTAACATGCAGCTACAGTTGATTTAGTCCAGTTTTTCCTTTGTTTGGAAAAATTTCGTTTTTTTTTTTTTTTTTTTTTTTTTTTTTTGTTATCATACTTTGTTTAGGGGGTTACTTCACTTACTCACTCATTAAGGTTAATCCTATCGGAGAATTTTTTTTTAAGTATCTCGTTTATGTTCGGAAGCCATTAATATTTTTTTACATTGGATAATTAATATATATTTCTAAAAAGGTAGTTTTTACTTGTCGATTTTATTCGTCATTTTTATGAGGATTATGTTACTGTACATTGGCAAAAATATCATAGTAAAAATACTGCAAACAAAAAAAATTTTAAGTAGAAAACAGCCTTTGTAGAGATCGTCCTCAATTATCCAATGAATATACATATTTAAAAAATGCAAAGAAGGTATTTTTAAAAGTTTCTCAAAGTTTTTGGAAAAAGTAGTTTATGGAAGATGAAAATAATGAAAATTCTTTGCCTCCATTGTTCTTTTCATATTGCTTCAGATTCCTCGAGTTTTTAGATACATAGTAATTACTATTTTCACAGTATTATGTACATGTTAATATTTATATTTACATAATTGAAATTGCTATTATTTTCATTGACTTCACTTACAATATCCATTTGATTGAAAGTGATCTTAACAAATTCGAAAATTTCAGCATTGTGCATGTTTGCATGCAATAATTCATTTTTTTTTAAAACCAGATTTCTTCAGTAATGTTTGATGCGAAACAGTTTTTCGTTTTATCTTAACTATTAGTACATGCTGGAATAGCACAAATACTAGGGATTTTTAAACAAAGAACTGCTAATAATATGCTATTTTAAAATTTTTCAAAATGATATTTCATTGACGAAGTCTGAGAAATATCTGCGCCATAATATTTAAGAAAAGTGACTGGAAATCGCTCTTTAGGAAAAGCAATTTAAGCTTTGTGGGGCAAACAAATTGTCCTGAGTGTCAAAGAAAAAAAATATCTCCCCCTTTCTCCACAGCCACACACACATACATTTTTAATGAACAATTAAAAATAACAAGCAATAAAAACTCTTATCTTAACACAATACTAATAACACAACTACTTCATTTAAAGGGAAAAAATCCTCTGGAATCGCTTTATTCTTCGAAAAAAAAACATTTTCGCTAGTAAAAATGTCCTACTTTCAAGAAATATGTTCTGCTCTGACCAAAATCAAAAAGTTTTTAAGCAGAAATCTGATTATAAATGGAAAAAACAGGCTTTTTTCTATTGCGAGAATTCCCTTTTGCACTCGCCGTGACGTCATACGTACCGAAACCTTGTTCCCGAAACTAGAGGGAAATGGCACCCCCCTGAGCAAAACTACTCTCTATTTAGCGCTTGGTGCGCCAAATTTTATTAGTTTTTTTCGAGGAAGGTCGGTGCATAGATAGTGATAGATTGGAGTAGAGAAATACAAATCGAATAATCCTGTTTCTGTCTTTGCATGTTAGATAATTTTTTATAAAATCAGTACCAAATTTTCTCAAGTTTTTGCTTATAATTTGCAAAATTTTTAAAATAAGGAAAATGTTCTTTTCAGACAATGTGACATACAACAATGTACACAAAACTCTGTAAACCAGAATTAAAAATATATAAAAATTGTATGAAAAATTAACAGGTTTACTAAATAATTTTTATAAAGCACTCGTGATTGCTATAAAAAAATGTGTAGAACAACTATTGTGAAAATCTTTAAAATAAATTTGAGAATTTCGAAAATTATCGTCGGTAGATTAAGCTCAAATTCCCATGTTCCCAAAATAAATCCAAAAAATGATGGTCTACTTCCAAATATAGGGACAATATTGTGTAATCAATAAAGACACTAATCAATAGAAATATTTATACAGCCCCTCATCTTCATGCTTCATTTTGGAAACAACTGATTTTGATTTTATTCTATCAACGATCATTTTCAGAAATTTCAAGTTGAAACATTCACAAAAGTTACTCTATATAGTTAACAAACATATCATTTAAATTACATTTTTATGGAGGTCATGGTTGCACAGTGAAATATTATTTAGAAAATCTGCTCTTTTTTATACAATTTTTATTACATTTTTTCAGTCTGATAGCGAGATATTTTGTACAATGCTGTTGTCACAATATCTGAAAAGGACATTTTTTATTAAGAAAATTATTTAGTAAACCTGCACATTTTTTTATACAATTTTTATTATTTTCTAATTTTGATTATAGGGTATTGTGTACAATGTAGTTTGTCATTTTTTCGAAAAAAAAAACATATTTTAGTATTATAAACTTTGCAAATTATAAGCAATATCGCTTATAATTTGCAGAGACATTTATATATCTAATCATATAATTTTGATTCAACTAATCATATAATCTCATATCTAAGTTTAATTAGAGGGTATTGTGTACAATGTTGTTTGTCATTTTTTCGGGAAAAAAATTGTGTTATAAACTCTGCAAATTATAAGCAAAAAACTTGGCAAAATTTGGGACTGTTTTTTACAAATTCCTTGAATTTTTGCGAGTGTTCATGCTATCCACATAAAAATGTACACAATTTATTACAATTAGCTACTTAATCATAATCTGAAAATTAAATGCTTTTGCTAACATTAGTTTTGACAGGGTTATTCAAACGATGTTCGTTCTTTTTCCACCTGTAGAAAACCCTTATGGGGTTTTGGGAATTTTTAATGTTATGTTCACAAACTTTTTACCCAAACTTCACAAACTGTTCACAAACGTAACCTTAATAGCTTAATCTAATTTTGTTTTATTTCTAAAGTAGAAACTCTAAGATTTTGTCTAGTGTAGCCTTTTCACGTGGACAAAATAGATGTAATTCCATTCTTTGGTTTGTTCCAAATCGGATACAGAGATTATGATATTATCCAAATTCGTTGCACAAAATGTAAAGCATAATGATTTATGGTTCGTAAAATATATGTAACTTGGTGCAGTAAGGTGTTAAGAAATTTTTTATATCGATTTTTATTTATTTATTTAAAAAAAATAACGATTGTTTGTTACATTTCGTTACGATTTAAATTTGTAAACAAAATTTTAAAATGTTCCTCGTGTTTTAATTTTTGAGATATTTTCTTGCCCTTTTGCATTTTCATGACTTAAAACTCTTTTATAAAGAAATTTGTGTATTTTTTTTAATTTCATGAATAGTTAATATTTTACTGTTCTTTTTCTGAATTACATATCGATATTCATCAAAGTTTTGCCTTTTAATGACAAAAAAATTAAATTTGTTTATCTTAATTAAGACGAATTGTAAAAAAACTTACACAATTTCTTTCTAAACAATATCAGCATACTTCCTTAGCAATTTCATAAATACTGATAAAAAATTACGTCGCAAAAATCATTTCAAAACTCTAAAAACGCTGAAAAATAAGTTTTGAGAAAAACATACACTATATTGCCATTGATTATGGGACACTTGCGATTTTAGACATTTTACTAAATATCTAGAAAAATACATGAAGAATCATCTCAAAACTCTTAGTATATAAATATAATAGTATACGTCATACATCTCCGTGAAGATTTTTTACCGAAACGCCATAGGGGACCGTCAACAAATTAAAAAAGAATGAATATCTTTTGAATAACCCTGTCAAAACTAATGTAGCAAAAGCGCTCAAACTCTAGATTATGATTGAATGCCTTATTGTAATACGCTGTGTTCATTTTTATGCAAATAGCATGCACACTCGCAGAGTAATTAAGGTTTTTATAAAAATGTTTTTCCATTATAATTTTCAGAGTTCTTAATATAAAATAATATTTTTTTCAGAAAATATGACAAACAACATTGCACACAGTACCCTGTAATCAGAATTAAAAAATAATAAAAATTGTATGAAAAATGAGTAGGTTTACTATATAATTTTTTACTGCGCATGCGTCAAAGATATCAAAATTTCATTTGCATATCATGTTAGCTAAATGTATAGAGCAACTTTTGTAACAGTCTCAAAATCATAGCTTGAAAATTCTGAAAGTAATCGTCTATAGAAAAAAGGACAAAATCCGTTGTTTCCAAAATGAAGCAAAAAAATGAGGGATTTTATCTAAATGCAGTAGTACATCCCATATTGTGTGTCTATATTGACACTAATCAATGAATATATGGATACAACCCCTCTTGTTTTTGCTTCATTTTGAAAATAACGGATTTTCGACTTATTCAATTGACGATTATTGTCAGAATTTTCAAGTTATGATTTTGTGACTTTCACAAAAGTTGCTCTATACATTTAGCTAACATAATATGCAAATGAAATTTTGATATCGTTGACGCATGCGCAGTAAAAAATTATTTAGTAAACCAACTCATTTTTTATACAATTTTCATTATTTTTTAATTCTGATTACAGGGTACTATGTGCAATGTTGTTTGTCATATTTTCTGAAAACAAATAATATTTTATATTAAGAACTCTGAAAATTATAAGGAAAAAACTTGGAAAAATTTGGGGTCATTTTTATAAAAACCTTAATTACTCTGCGAGTATGCATGCTATTTGCATAAAAATGAACAAGGCTTATTACAATAAGGCATTCATTTACAATCTAGAGTTTGAGCTCTTTTGCTACATTAGTTTTGACAGGGTTATTCAAAAGATATTCATTCTTTTTTAATTTGTTGACGGCCCCCTTTGGAGTTTCGGGAAAAAATCTTCACGGAGATGTATGACCTATACTATTATATTTATACACTAAGAGTTTCGAGATGATTCCTCATGTATTTTTCTAGATATTTAGTAAAATGTCTAAAATCGCAAGTGTCCCATAATCAATGGCAATATAGTGTATTTAAAGTATATAATACATTTACCTTTATTATTTACTTCTTATAACCTTCATTAACGATATTAAAAAAAATCTGTTTTGATACTATTATACCACATAAATAGACATTTTTTGTGACGATTTTTCTATAGACAATTTTGCTCAAATAAACGTCCACCGTCCTCTTAATGAATTATATAAACAAGAAATATCGATACATTTTTTTCGTACAAATAATTTATCTAAAAATACTTTTTTCTCACTTTTTTGTGTTAAAATATGTAAACAGAAAAATATGCATAAATATTCTATAAGTAACTTTCTTTGTTATCCAGAAAAATGCACTTTATTGAAATAAGTCATTTCTTGCAGGTATCAAATTCCTTGTCTCTATAGCAACGTATTTTGCACATGTTGCGTTTACTGGTGAATGAAAATTCTTGGAACATTTCATTAAATTAAAAAACACCCGAGGAATATAATCTTGCATTTCCCTATTGATGTTTCTAGAAAATATGCAAAACAGAAAAGCTGTAAATTTCGGGTTAAAAAATAGTATTCTTTTTTTCTATGCTGATACATGCTTTTTGATGTGTGCTTATTTTGATCAAATCGTAAATTATCTGTATTTCTTGCTTTTGTTTTGCAGTCTCGTTATTTTTCATGCAATGTGCCTTTTTATCGGAAAAGGCAATACATGGTTTTTATGTTAATTTCCAAAAAGTATTTAGTGTGTAAAAAAATGCATGAGAATCAATACATTTTACAGTTGCGGATATTACTATCATTTCATATCTTGCTGCAGCAAAATGAACTTTAAGTCAGTATTTTTAGATTCTGTTTTGCAGTTTCTTTATTTTTTTCATGCAATGGACATTGTTATTATAAACGGGAATATATACATTTTATGTTAATTGCCAAAAATATTTAATGTATAAAAAGAAAAGTTTCATTAAAATCAGTACGTTTTACAGTGGCGGATAATACTATCATTTCATATCTTGCTCTAGAAAAGCAAGGGTGAGGATAGCACAAATGACAGAAGTATACTGAGGAGATTTTGATTTTAAAAGATATATATATATATAAATTATTTCTTCCCTGATTTAATGGTACTTGATGATTTCTGATAAATTTAAGTTTAATCATAGTTGGAATTTAAATGTTTTCTGCATGAGAATATATTAAATAAGAGTCATATAGAATCATTGCATTCAAAACAGATAAATTACTGACAACTTTTAGTACCGTCTGTTTAGCACCTTCTTTTGCATCAAATGCCAGCGAGTTTACAAATTAAATATTATCCCACAGAAAAATATTATAAATTCACCAATAATCATATAGAATCATTGCATTCAGAACAGATAAATTACTGACACCTTTTAGTACCATCTGTGTATCATCGCCTTTGCATCAAATGCCAGCGATTTTACAAATTAAATGTTATCCCCCAGAGAATTATTATAAATTCTCCAACAGTTCATATAGAAACATTGTTTTCAAAACAGATACATTAATGACACCTATCATGACTTTCTGTATATTATCGTTTTTGCTTTACCCACCAGTAAATTCATAAATTAAATTTTATCCTATAGAGAAATGTCATAAATTCATTCACAATCAAATATAATCATTGCATTCAAACCAGATAAATTTTGGACACATTTTAGTACCTTTTAAACGGGTTCGACTGTATTTTTACTTATATATTTAAAAAAAGCATAAAGTGTTTCATTTTTAATTATTAAAATTCTATTCAAAATAAAACAAATTCTAACAAAAGCAAATATCTGAATAAATATCTTTAAGTATTTAGTTTTTTTTATAAGGTCTTTTTTTAATAATTAAAGGACACAAAATAATGTAAAACTCGTAACAAAGACACTTTATAAAGACACATAAAAAAGGATAGGGGAAAAGAGAAGTAAAAAGAATTCTATTATCTTTAGAAGATACGCTCTGTGGTCGGACAAAATTTATTTGATTAAATTTTGTACCCTATTTATAAAATACTTTACGAATATTACTTTGATTTTGTAATATCCTCTGAACGTCTTATACTAAAGATATTTATAGTAAAAAAGTTTTTTTTTCTACAGTTTCCAGTAATAGTTTGTAATGAAATATATAGAGTATCGTAGTTTTTTATTTTCTTGCAAGTATTTTTTTTTGTTACTTTTCCGAAATAAATCGAAAAAGTGACGTTTACTCGTCTTATCTATTCTACCATGTGATGGGATTTTTTTAAAAAATGAAAAGCTAATTTTATGCATAAATTCAATCTTTACGTACGTTAAGTTCTTAAAAAAACCGAATACATTAAATTGTATCTTTTTTTCCTTTTTCTTCTTGGTAGATTGAGGGTATGCATGGAGATTAAAATTTATATGGTACATATGAGATAATTATACTCGCACACAATCGTAATCCAGATGTATTTCTGCGCAGAAAGAACAGTGCTTTGATAATAAATAGTTTTGTTTCCTTATTATGTACTCCTTTTTCAGGACAAAATTTATAAAAACACTAGTACTAGAAGCAATCCTTTATTTGTAAGTCATAACAAGTTCGACTAACTTAACATAATTCTAATGATAGAACATTCTTTAAGAGCATAAGTCTTAATTTAGTCATTTTGAGTATTTTAAAAATTTAAAAATTTTAATTGTTAAAATTAAAACATGTACAGGTAGACAGATAGAGTCTCATACTCAAAAACAAACATTTAAAAAAAAGTTTTTTATATACATATGTGACACTTAATATATGAAAATTCTTAAAAAAATTTCATTAATATAATGTTTTATTTTCTTATAAAGATAGAAAAAAGTGAAAGAGGAAGTATTATTTACATTACTTTTACTAGGTAAGCTCAATGGTTGGAGAAAATTTATTTGATTAAATTTTCTACCCTATTTTTTTTCCACATTTTACGAACATGTTGAGATTGCAATATCTGTTTAACTTAGTATGAAGTAATTGATAGCCCTAAAGCCCCTAAATTTCCAGTAATAAATATGAATGAAATATTTTTACTAGTAGTTTATTTTATTTTAAATATATGCTGTTACTTTTTCGAAAGACATCTAAAAAGGTTACACTTCTTTTTTTTTTATTATTGCTAAACTGAATTTCTTTCTAAGTCAATACCTTTATAAACAATAAAGTAAAAGGCACGGTGCGAATGCAACAGTAATGTGGATAAAATCTCATTTGTAACCACAAAAAAGGAGCAGAAAATAAGCACTCGCAATTTGTCGAGACTGATTGTTCATTTACTCGCCAAATAGGGCAATTTGTCGCGATTTCACGCAATAGCGAGTGGCAAGGAAAAATAACCTACTAGCCGCAGTAAAAAATATAAGTATGATACACGTTTAATAAGTATAATACACGTTTCTATGATACTAATCACAATGATTTCTAGCCTCTTGCACATAGAACGTCAAATTTCTTTGAAAAGAAAATTCAATTACAACACTTTTTGCCTGCAATAAGAAGAAAGTATAAAAAAATACTAATACTTTCCCCACATTTAGACACTTCCCACATTTACCGTAATTTCGGGTAGATAAGCTGCAGCTCAAACAATTCTATTTTGACCCAGAAATTTTCAAAAGTAGAAAGTAACATTTTGAATCGCGGTATATATGTATCTTTAATTACGAAGACCTTAGTATCTTTAGATCTTAGACGTTACACTCTTATAAATGATTTTTCTTGGTTCAAACTGAATTGTTTGAGCTGCGGCTTATCTACCCGAAATTACGGTAGTTTGAAACACGAGGACGTTGCTCAAGTTTCATAATAATATTTCAAACTAGAATTCTTATTAAAAATTTTAATTGACTTATTTAACGTAAATCTGCGTCATTGAAGTTTAACTAATTTAAAGAAATAATTTATGGCTCGAATTAGAATTTTAACACATGGTCGCATTCAAATCTACTTCTTCCGACCGTTCTAGTGTTGAAAATCTTGGCTTAATTAAACAGTACACTTCACCTAATGCATATTCAGTTGCTTTTTTTTTGTACTATATTTTCATATCAATATTTTAGATTTAGAAAAAAAAATTGAATATTAGAGAAAGAATTTAGAAAAGTACTAATCGTTAAAATAATTTTCAATATACATATCATATACTAATCATTGTTTTACTTTAAACTTAAAACAGAGAATTTCCATAATGATTAAAATTTATACATGTTAATATATACAGGGAGATTCTAAATGGCTTTAACAAAATAAAAGGGCTGATAATGCCCATCTAGGTTAGCAATAATTACCACAGAACGTAGAAGATATTTAATCAATATTACCTTATCAATAATTTCATCACAATTGAACTCGTTCTACTAAACTTTTTGAAGAAAACCTTATGAAAATATATGTAGAAAATCTGTAGGCAATTGGCTCATTTTTAAAAATCTTGAAGATATTTTTAAGAATATCCTTAAAAAAATCTTCAGATAATTTTGAGGTAATGCTGCATCTGCAAAATTACTTCAGATGTCTGTAGAGAATTTATACATATATATCCCTTTTTTGTATGAAATGTGAGAACTTCACGAAAAGTTCTTGAAAAGTTAGGTTTTCAAGCAACTGACGGTAACGTATGGACCTATAATCCCATTCCAAAATGTGTAGCGCTAAGTGAATAATACTCTTACGCATAACGGAAACTTCTATGAGGATTGCAACAAAGAGTAGAAGATCAGCTGAAATTTTAATTAAAATATACTCCAGATTTCTGAAAGTTATGACACTTTCGTTACACTGACGTTACACTCTTATAACTATTTTTGCGATTTTTTTTCCCACTGAACATGGTTTGAGTACCCATGTCTTATGTCAATTTTCATTCTGTTGATTCCTACTATCACCCTCGTATTTTGTAAAAACAATTTAGAATCACCAGGTATGATTCCTTGTAAAGCAAAAGTTCAAAATATATTTGATTCTTCAAAAGTAAGATATTTAAAAGATGAATAAAGTACGTATGTCTAAAAATTTTTAGAAAACTTTAATTTTCGTTTAGTTCTTTAATAGCATTAAAAATTAATGTCGAAATATTATAAACATTGAATACGAAGAAGTATTCATTAGAAATAGCCAATATTTCACACTTTTTATTAGCAACACTCCATTAATCAATTATGCCAGATTACACTAAGTCTAATAAAATTTAATCTCCTTATTCCATAATCAGGTGATATCCATTTTATGGAATAATCTTAAAGTTGAGTTAAAATGCACTTTAAGAATATTATTGTATGGATATAAAAGTTTAGTGATTAAATTATGAATCTGACATCGAGAAATGCATCCTCTCTGATACAAGTCCATAGATGCATAATTGAGTTTTTTGAAGATAATGCTTGTAACACATTTTATTCTTTATTTATATCTGACCGAAAAGCCATTTCCTAAAATTTTCAACTGTAACCAAATATACTATATTTTATTATCGAAAAAATAATATAAATAGTTTTTTCTAAATTTAACACTTATATTATTTGAGGAAAAATAATGATCAGTTTATTTCGATAGTTAAATTAATGCATATTTAGAAACTTTATTTTTGTACATGTTTTCTAAAATAATATTAGAAAATAGCTTAAATATTCAGAATCAGTTAAATCTGAAATAAAATTAAGAAAGCGTCGAGAGGTCATTTTAAATCATTTACTGATACAGTTTTTCATAAAAATGGAAAATAAGCTTTCTTATTCTTTATAAAAAATATGTTAGTTTATAGAAAAATTTAAACTGATTTCAAAGCAGTATATCCTAAAATATATTCATGATACTTTGTGCATAGAAACATAAAAATATGCTTTATGTTTCAAAAATGATATTCAAAACTCTTATTAAACTAACCTGTCTAAAAAAAAACTTAATAACCTTTTGAAAAATATTCCTAAGTAATTTGATTCATACTTTTAGAGATTAATATAGGAAATGTATATTTATTACTGATGAAGATGCGTTGTTTATCGAAAGAAGTTCCTGCTTCAAAATATTCATTAGTAGTACTTTATTAATTAAGCAAATCAGATTACACTAAGTCTAGAGAACAAAGCTTAATCTTCTTATCACATAATTATATCAGGTATCCGTTTTATGGTGCTATCAAACATTTAAGGTAAATATATATGAAAAATACTATTACATGAACTGAAGTGTACAGTGACTAAATTATGAAAAGAAATTTAAGTGTCAATCAATGAGTCATTAATTTTAACTTATTAATTTGAAGTAATGAGGTGAATTTTAAGCTTTTGATAATTTGAGGAAGTTGATTGTTAAAATACGTATTTAAATAAGATTTCGTTCAAATCTTAGATATAGGATCATTCTGGAAATGTTTTTCCGTGATTAGTATTGTGTGTTCTTTAGATAAGTTTACAGAGGGGGAATGAGGGATAATTCTCCTTTCTCAATTTAGGTTTGGTTTCTTAAGGGTATCTTAAATGGGTTTTTCACACAAAATTTACCGATTTGCTTCAATTTTTTGAAATATGTTCTTTCTAAAAAAAAAAAGATTCCCTGATTTGTTTTTGGAATTCATTGGGTAAGTATGAAAGGGCGATAGAGGGAACTGGTAATTTTTTTTATTTATAATTAACCCATTTGTTTCAATTATTTGGATACAGGTTCATAGTGGAAGAAGCTTTACTGATTAGTTTTGGTGTTCTTTTGTTAAGTATAATGTAGGCCTCGGGCGATTACCTCCCCCTTAAGTTAGCTAAGTGGAGTTTTGTACAGAGTATGTTCTTTTTAATAAGTTGAATTTCTGAACAGTTTTGGAGGTTTAATTGTTAAGTATAAATGAAAAAATAGGGGGAAACCTTCTTAAATTGCATAAATAGCATTTTATGCAGAACTATTCGACTTCATTCGAATTTTAGATACAGGTTTATTGAAGAATTAAGAGTATCCCTGATTAGTTTTAAGGATTCATTGATTAAATATAAATAAAGGAAATAGGAAGTTATTGTCCTACTATAACTTGTTTTTCAGAGGGCATTATTATGTAAGGCTGCAATATAGAATTGATATGCATAAGCTTGTGAGCACTATGCCATCAGTTGACTGGGCAATATTATTTTATTGTGTTTATAAATTGAATTGTTAAAGATAATCATATATTTTTTATATTAATAATTAAATTTAAACAAAGTTTCAAATTTTCTTATCCATTAGTACTTTAACTTCATTTTTCTTTTGCAATTCTAAAGTTAAAAAAATATATTAAATGTAACGTATTAAATGAATAACTGAAAAAAAAAAAAGAAATTTAAATAAATGTATTCTCGTAATCGGATCTGTATCACTAATGAAAGAGATTTTAGAAGCATTTTTAAAGAAAAATTGAAACCGATTATCTTTTAACAAAAAATGTTACAATAAAGAATACTTAAATGATCCGTATTGAAAGCATCAGTAAGAAGACAAAACTAATAAAAAAATTTAAACGTTATTTCTGAAAAAAAAAAAAATTATCTTATCTTCAAAAGAAGTACAAATAGATTTTTAAAGTAAACGGTCTCGAATCATGTAAAGTATTATTAGTGCATAAGATGTTTCAGAAAATGAATCATGCTTTTAAAACTAAATCTTCATAAGTATTTTATAGAGAATTATTCACCGATTCAGTAAAGAATATTTATTTTTATCATTCAAGCCATTTCAAAGGGAGGAGGAAGGTTTTAAATTTTTAAATTTGTCTCACAAAGCTATTTCCATAAAATGTACTTTTTAATAAAGAGATAAAATGTCTTGCATCAAGCATAGACCATTAAACTTTTTCCGACACATTCAGAATAATATAACATGACGGCGCAGTTAAATGAGTGAAAATATTATGTCTAATTCAACAATATGAAAACTCATAACACAATGGATAACCTACGGGGTTCCTAAAATAATATTTAATGTGTTACATTTGTTTTTAAACAATTTAATCATTTTCATAAAACTTATCCACGTATATTATTTTAATCAAATACAATGAATTTTAAATTTCTTTGCTGGTTATAATGGCAAATCTGTTTTTAATAAATTTTGCTAAGTGACTTGCTTACATATTAATCCGAAGTATGATGCATCATGAATGTGTTATTTTAACCTTTCCTACGTTATACCTTACATTATTACGAAAATTCGCTTTTGCACAGCCAATATGCATACTTCATTAAAATTTTAGAAAACACACACCATACTTTAAAAGCTCTTTTTGTAGAAAATACGATAATAAATCGATTGTAATATATTTAAAAATAATATATAATTTTATAACAGTTTTACAACATATTTTTAAATTTTCACTTTATTTGAATACCGTTAAAGTTTAAATAGCCTTTAGTTCCCTAACACATTAAAGAATAAACTTGTTTCAGACTGTATGAAAGCTTTTGTTTACACTTATTATGTCACATATACTTCAATAATAACTTTTAAAGGCACTGCCGGTATACTCAGTGCACCAGTCAGGGGAAAAGATCTGAATTCTAAATTAATTTCTTAATTAATATTTGCACTTCATAATCCTATTTCCAGTGCTCCTTAAATGTCAACCATAGTTTAAACGGATGTTAGATTATTTTTGCGTTATGTTTCTTTATTTCTTTTGGTAAGTCATCAATATAGTATACCATCCGTGTGTTTATGCCTTACATTATATTAAATTTCTTAATTAATTTTAGGAACATATTTAACATTTATACTATTACTAGACATTGAAGCTGCTATTTCTTAGCATTAAAAAAATATTTTTATATATTGGCGAATGGTTTACGCCACACGGATATTTATATTACTACAAATAGCATGTCAAATATTGACCATAATTTAAATACTTTTTAAAACATTTTCATTTTTATTTATTCGTTACTTGTATATTATTTCTAAAAATTGTAATTAAAGGGATATAATTCAAAGATGTTATTTAGGATTTATCAACCGATGTCGCATAAGATACTATAGCAGTACTTTCATGTTGTTTTAAGTTAAACATGGCAGTATGAGAGCTACGAATTTTAAAGTCCTAGTGAGCTCATGATTTTTCTTGTTTTTCGACTAAAATATATACAGAAAGGAATTTTTTTCCAGAGACCTAAATTTGAGGAAATAATTTCATAGGAAATGTCGAAATTGCTACTTTTTAAAAATAATAATAATAACAGAAACTTGATTCAGAATTTAGTTAGTAGTTTTAAATACGGTATAGACATATGCGTTTATAAATTGAAATGTTATACCGGGTGATCCAAAATTCAGAATGAACTTTAAAAATAAATAATTCGAAACCGAATCAAGATAAAAAGATACGGTTTGCACCAAACGGGTGCAAAAGAAATCGGATTTTCTGTGGAAACGAAAAAAAAAAAATAATTCTGTGGGTGACCAACAGATGAATCTAAAGTGTTTTATTGCACCAAAAGATGATTTACAAATAAAAAAAAATGTTATCAACTTACAAGTCAGTTTAATTACAGTTAATTAGTACTGCAAAAAAATTCAATGTGATGTCTATATATCAGTACTACACTTGTGAGACGACGTTCACAGCGCTCACAGCATTTAGTAGCATTTCTTGCCTTATGGCAGACACATTTTGGCGAATGGCATCTTTCAGTGCTGCTCGTGATGCCGGTTGGTCGAGGTACATTTTTGACATCAAGAATCTCCACAGCCAAACTTCACACAGCGTGAAACCAGTCGGTGTTACTTCCTCGAAACAAAATAGACCAAATATGAAATCAGCAGTGAAGAAACACCAGACTGTCCCTTTTGCATGTTCCAAAACTCAACAAATTCCAACAGAACTATTATTTAGTCATTGGCACACAAAACCCAGTTTATTTTCCATCCGTTTTGTGCAAACCGTACCTTTGTATCTTGATTTGTTTTCAAATTATAATTTTTAAAGTTCATCCAGACTTTTGAAATACCCGGTACATATATATATATATATATATATATATATATATATATATATATATATTGTATCAATAATTAAATTTAAAAAACTGCAAATTTAATCATTTTACTTATATTTAAACTTATTTTTTAAATATTAGATATGTAATAAAACTTTTTTTTTTATTTCAAATTCTGCACTTTAAGAAACGGAATTGTAAATGTAACCTATTAAATTATAAATAATTTCGAGCTATTTAAAGACATTTCTTTCCGTAATCTGATTTTTATCACAGATGAATAATATTTTAAAAGCATTTTTTTAATGGAAGATAGAAACCCATTTAACATACGATGTTACAAAAAATAATACTTGAATTATCAGTACTGCAAGCAGTAAGAAAATAAGAGTAATAAAAATTTTAACTCTCAGTGCTATTGCTTAAATTAAAGTATATTTTCTTTAAAAATTGTATGAATCAATTTCCGGATTAAATGTTCTCCAACAATATAATATCTTCCGGGAACATTAGATGCTTTTGAAAATGAATCATATTTTTAAAAAACTAAATCTTCTTAAGAATTTTATGGAAAATTAGTTTAATGTTTCACTAATGAATACTAATATACTATTTTTTTATCATTGATTTGTTCCTAATCTTTTTTTTTAAATTTTCCAAATTTTTTTTAATATTTCTTTTTTTTAGTTAAAAAAAAGGGATTTTATTTTAATCACAAAAAATTTTAGAAAAGATGCATGACGTCTTATAGTAACTAAATTACTTTAGTATCATTATTTAGTTAACTAAAAAAAAGTCAGTTTGAATGCATTAAATTCTAAAATTATTATAAATTTTATGGCAAAATAACAAGGATTTGTACAAGGATAAACTGATTTAATACTGATATATAATCTGAAGACCTGAACAATATGCCTTTTAACTTAGGTAAAAATCAAAAAATGATTTTATTGCAGCTATTACAAATTTCAAAAGAAACCCCTGACGGCTTATTATGAACAGAACTGCTTTCAAATATCATTAATTAGATAATTTTAAAATACACCTTTTTATGAATTTTAATATTGTTATAAAATATACAACAAAATAACAAGGACATGACAATCTTTGTAACTAATTAGTTTGTTTAGACATTGAGATTTGTTAATAATTTTATGCAGATTATCTGTTTTGTTTCACTACATTATGTGCATTTTTTAAAGTTCCATGAAAAATAAATTTCTTAAACCCCATTTGTAAACAAAAAAAAGTGATAGAGAAAATTTCGAAATATACAGTATAATACTAATTTTGCACTTTAAAATGTGTGTTATATTAAAAGTATTAATTATAAAAAATGCATTATTTTTATAAGTTAAAATATTAGAGATTCCTCATATATATACAAAAGCAATAGTAATTGGGGAAAAATATCTCGTGTTAATATTTAGGGATAAATACTTTTAAGGCAACAGGTGTTAAAACAACCAGAACTGGTCATGACGAGTTAAATTGTTTTCGCAGTTTCTTTTTCAATTATTTCTTCATTATACTTTATACTAAAACATGTGATATTTTGTTTTATAATAGCAATAGTTAGATTTTCTCAGATGTTCAAAATATGCTTTTTCTTATTTATTCGTTACTTGTATATTATTTCTAAAAATTGTAATTAAAGGGATATAATTCAAAGATGTTATTTAGGATTTATCAACCGATGTCGCATAAGATACTATAGCAGTACTTTCATGTTGTTTTAAGTTAAACATGGCAGTATGAGAGCTACGAATTTTAAAGTCCTAGTGAGCTCATGATTTTTCTTGTTTTTCGACTAAAATATATACAGAAAGGAATTTTTTTCCAGAGACCTAAATTTGAGGAAATAATTTCATAGGAAATGTCGAAATTGCTACTTTTTAAAAATAATAATAATAACAGAAACTTGATTCAGAATTTAGTTAGTAGTTTTAAATACGGTATAGACATATGCGTCTCTAATCTTATTTAATTATTCATTTTTTATTTATCGTACTACATTATGTGTATTTCCTAATGGCCAAAAAAAATTATCTTCTTGATTCTCCATTTGTGCAAGCCATAGGCTAAAATGAGAAATACACAGTAGAACACCAATTTTACACTTTTCAATGTGTGTTAAATTAAAAGTATGAATTTAATAATTTTATTGAAATGGTTTTTTTATATATTTTTTAATCATTTAACATTCGCAAACATTTTAGGTTAAATGTACTTCCCTTTGCACCCTATATATATATATATATATATATATATATATATATACTCAATACCCTATATATATATATATATATAGGTGCATAGGGAAGTACATTTAACCTAAAAATGTTTGCGAACAGAGAGATCTAAAGCTGTGCAAGTGAGGTATTATAAGACAGGAGCTTCCCCTAGTGGCGAATTATGGAAGGTAACATTTGCAAATCGAAAGCGAAAATAGATAGAGCAAAATTTCCAGTTAGAAAGTTTGGATCATCAATTAATTAATACGAAACGACTCTTGGTTCACTCGGATAAGATAAATCGTCGCATATACATCCAAAAAGATACTGATGCGTGACGATTCTACTCAACACATTCACATATTGGAAATGTAGCAATGCGTATTTGAAAATTGCGGCATCATACTATAATAAAACATCTGTAAACCTTTATCTTCAAATGCATTTATAAAATAATTTAAAATGTGTCTGAACTGTCGCTTGATACAAACAGCATAATCTCATAGCATAAACTTATCGATTGCAGAGGATAATTTTAAAACGAATGTGTGAGCGTTTTTACTTTAAAAAATTTATTGTTGTTTTTTGTGTGATGTTACCGAAATCTGTTGATTTAAGTATGTATTTATGCAATAAATTGTGCTTATTATTTCATACTTCTCGTTATTTCTTTCAAATGTTTACACAAAATGAAGTACATGGATTTTATACTTTTTGGGTATACAGTCAATGATCTTATCCGCCTGAAAGAAATATCGTTTCGGACTAATTAAATGATTCTCAAAAATTCTAACTGTAAGTTTTGCTCTATATATTTTCGTTTTCGACTTGCAATGGCTATCTTCTATATTTCGTCACTAGCAGTGTTGGTTATGCATTAATTCGGGTGTAGCACTTTAATTCACCTGTACTTTCTTGCATAGCTGTAGCTCTCCCTGTTCACAAACATGTCAATGTTGAAGGAACTATATATATATATATATATATATATATATATATAATACCATTAAAAGTAGACAAGATTCACCAATAGATTTTATCAATAAAACAACAAACCAAAACGAAGAATTTGAATAGAATTGAATTATAAAAAAAAAAAAAAAAAAAAAAAAAAAATAGTGAAACGAGTATATCTGAATAAATAAATAAATAATATAAAATGAATGCAAAGGTAATTTGTAGTCCACAGAGCAGAATCATCAGTCCCCAAGTGCCCTGGAACTACAAATGAAATATATATATATATATATAAATATATATATTATATATATATATATTGTCTTGTCATATATATGTTTGTTATATTAGTTTTTTCTATATTCATTGTAGATCTTAAATTGTAGTATTATATAATGGTTATGTATGTAACTATAATTGAAAACCAACAATTTCTAAAATTTAGAAAGGGGAAATAAAAATCCAATAATATGAGAATATTCACTGTTCACATAATTTAAATTTACTAAGCTTAACAGTAAATATTTCAATTTCAGTAAAAACATAGTTCTTAAACTTTATATAATGTGCGAATAAAACAATCATTGAAATTTCTTCTCAACTTTCGATTTGTGTACTAACAGAAGATCTTCCCGATGTTGTATAGTCTCATTTTCTCACCTTTTTTAAAAAGGCATGTAAAATATCCTGTACATGCATAAATCAACATGGCTTTGAAATTTAGTAAAAGTAACCATATTTACAGAAAATTGCACCTTGTACATTTTTATATAGATTTTTATACTGAATTACCGTAATAAAACGTGCTCCACTAACAATGAAATACAAATAATATTTTTTATGTTATTACTTAACTTCTCATTGTAAAATGTGATTGAATGTTAAAAATATATCCCTTATACTGATAAATAAAATGCAAACACTGTAAACATCTATGACATTAATCTAAATATTTAGCACGTTCACTAATTAAAAACAAATTATGGAACGTAAATCTTTTAAACATAAGCCAAGTCAAAACTTTAGCAAAACTAACTTTAATATTTTTTTTCTCTCCCTCTCTTTCCATTTTTTCCTTTTTTTCATTTACTGAGACAAGAAGTTAAATACCACTTAATGCTACATTTTCTTACCGCGGTGAAAACAAAAGAGTTCATGAATTAAAAAACTTAATCTCTTTTGTTATAATATATTAACTTTTGTTTTTTAGGCAGCGCAACACTTTCTGAGAGGTCTATTAACGCAAGTTATGTAATCTCTCGTTTTAACCAAGTATTTTTTCTACTCGTGAAACAGCCTCTTGTACGTGATAAAACTTGTGATAATAGTTTCTATATACATCTTGTGTATGTGTGTGTGTGTAGTTTGAAAGAAATTTTTTGGAATATTGAATATAAACAATGCATGCATGGTTTTACTTTTATATGTTAAGCATATTATGAGATGGACTCTGCAATATTTTAATAAGAATTTTTAACAAAATTAAAATAGCATTGTGATTATAAATATATATTTTCTGTAATAGATATTTATAAAATTTTCATCTTCATCAGGGTTTAAGTATTGCATATGGACGAATTTTATTCAGTAAGTACGTTCCAAAATACCATATTCTACAAATTTAATTAATTTGCCAAAATTGCAATCACAAGATCTGTAAAATACATCATAATGAAAAACTCGTATGATAAAACATTAAAATGTTTACATTTCGAGGTAAAGATGAGTAACATTTTTGACTCAACCATATCTTATAAAAAATTTTATTCAGTTGACTATAGATTTACTTCCCGAATATTCCTCATATTAATGGTAATAAATACTCCTAAAATATGCAACATTATTAAAGGAGAACCTCGATTATCTGTCATAATTGGGACCGAATCTACTTCGAATAGTTGATAATTTATAAATAATAATCTAATTTCACATGTAATACTGCTACTATGACTATTTAAACTGGTAAATAAATATCTAAATTCAAATTATACATAAAAACAGATGTAATTTGTAACCAAAAATATACAATGACTTAAATAGAAAGTTCATCTATCATAAATTGACAATCCTTTGAAGTGAAATTATGTCATAAAATTTTCTTTAAAACATAATTTCAAAAAATTGTTTGTGAGAGAATGACAAAAGATTTAGTGTCTTGTGCTTCTTGTTATTGGAAAGACATTACGGCCTTCAAACTTTGAAATGGGGATTGCTTAATTTTAAAACTGGAACCTGTACACATAAACCGGATTCGCAACATCCGGCGCCCAAACTAATTTGAAAGGAATTCTAGAAAATACAATAAAAATATTTATTTGTACTCGTAGTTCATAAAGGCTTGTGTACACGAGAAATATAAAAGTAAACAGAAAATGCTGAAAAATAAAATCACGATACCAATGTCGGTTTACTCAGAATTCCGGTTAAGCGAGTATCTGATAATCAAGGCTATATTGTATTTAGCAAAAAACAGTTCTAGTATTACAATAGTTACTACCATACGTCTGCATAAACAAACATCATATAGGAAGTTAATATTTATATTAGATTTAAATATATGACGTATTTTTACGTGATCTAAATATATACATCTTTAATAATGTTCATGCGAAAATAATTTTAATCTATAAATTTCACTTTCTTAGATTGGTAGAATAAGGTATATATATAAATTTTATGTTTCCAAAAGACTAAAATTTCAGAGCACTGACAAACATAGCACAATACTAAATTACTAATACCTTCAGTATATTATGATGATTTTTGTTTAGAATGCCGGTTGATATTAAATACGTTCTCATCCGATGGAATTAACCTGTCAATATTAATTTAAATACTAAAATAATGTAAATAATTTGAAAAAATGTTATACCTTCGCGAAAGTATTTTATGCATGTTATGTTTTAAATTTTGGTCGCCATTTTTATATTATCATTTATTTACTTTATTTATTATATTGCTTGCTTATAATTCACATTTATTGTACTTAAGGATAAGTTTTTTATCTATTTTGAATTACGCTTTCATGTTTATTTTTTCAACGTTTAGAAATGTTTTTTTTTTAATTTTTTTTTTTTATTTTAATTTATTAAAGTGAAAACGGATCATTAAATATTATTAAATCATGAAGTAAATATTAAATATATTGCATTAAAATATAGTAAATAATTTGAAAAACTGTAATATCTTCTCGAAAATTTTGGACTTACGGTAGACGCCGTTGTTACATTATGATTTATTTGCTTTATTTATTACATTGGTTATTTATAATTCACATTTACTGTACTTAACGATGCGGGTTTTTTTTTCTCTATTTTGAATTACGATTTCATTTTTAGTTTTTCAACATATACAAATGATTTTCAACTCATAAAAATCTTTATAACTCTTTACATATATTTCCTTTTCAAAAAGTTTGTATTAAAATGCAGCTTTAAAATAAAAAAATCCTTGTCGGCTTGGCCTATAGGTGGAGGTAGATTTCGAAGAGTGCTCATTTCAACAACAAAAAATAAAATATGATTGGAGATAAATCCAATTTAACAATTTTCTTTGGCCGCTTTTGAAAAAATTTTAATTTATTTTTATGTAAGTACTGGTTTTTATCAAAATCATCTTAAGCGAAATTCTGCTCAAATGCCCATTTTGGCAACATATTTTGAAATATATTCTGACTATATTATTAAAAACTCGACCAATACGCAAATTATATAGTTCCTAAATAACAAAAAACTGTCAATTGAATGCTTTAGAGAGCAAAATCGAATTTAAAAATGAGTCATAAAATAACCAATTTGTTATTTGAATGCGTCCTCATTTTTTAAATCATGATCGCTTTGGGAAATTTTGTGCGAAGTGCTCACTTTGACAGCTTTAAAAATATATATATTTAACATTTATCAAAAAACTGACAAATACGGCATATTACACAGTTCCTAAATAACAAATAACTGTCAATGGAATGCGTTTGAAAGCAAAATTGAATTTAAAAATCAGTTATAAAATAACTAATTTGTTATTTTAATACATCCTCAATGCTTAAATCATGATCGCTTTGGGAAATTTTGTGCGAAATGCCGACTTTGACATCTTTTTTAAAAAATATACTTAGCCTTTATCAAAAAAATCGACGAATTTTCACATTATATAGTTCCTAAATAATAAAAAACTGAATTGAATGCGTTTGAGAGCAAAATTGAGTTTAAAAATGAGTCATAAAATAATCAGTTTGTTAATTGAATACATCCTCAATTCTTTAATCATTATGGCTTTGGGAAAGTTTGTGCAATGTGCCCATTTTGGCAGCCTTTTTTGAAATATATTTTGCCTTTATCAAAAAACTGGTCAATCCGTCACATTATATAGTTCCTATATAAGAGGACCTGTAAATTGGATGCGTTTGAGATCAAAAATGGATTTAAAAATGAGTCAGAAAAAATGCAATTTGTTGTACTTCCTCAACTTTTCAATCATCATCACTTTGGGAAATTCTGTTCAAAATACCGTTTTTGCCAGTCTTTTTTGAAAAATATTCTGCCTTTATCAAAAAACTGGCTAATACGTCATATTATACAGTTCCTAAATAGGAGGATATGCCATTTGGATGCGTTTAAAATCAAAAGTGAATTTAAAAATCATTCAGAATATAAGCAGATTGGATTTGAGTTTTTTTCTCCAACTCCTATTTTTGTTTAATTTATTTTTGCTATAAGAATTGGTCCTATGAAAAACTTGTTACTATAAAAGTCGTAGATATTATTGAGAAGATGTAAAATAAATTTAATTAAATTTGATTGCTTAAGAATTGACTAAGTTATGGATATTTTTCTTTTTCCACCCCCCCCCCCTTTTTCTTTTCGTTTTTAATTTTTTTCATCGGTAAAAGTTGTTTCTATGAAAATACAAAAGTTTTAGATAATTTTGAGAACATTTATAAAAAATGTAGTTGGATTTGATATCTAATCAATTGACGAAATTATGATTTTTTTTCTCCCAAAATCTCGGTTTTTTTCGCCCCTTGAGCCCATATTTAACTTTATCAAAAATCTGTCATGCATAAACTTTTGGCCCATTTTTTAGAAGTAATATAAACTTTAAACTGATTTGATATCTATTTTAATTTAGAAGTTATCGCGTTTTTTCTGTTTTCACAAAAACCCTCCTAACTTCCACCCCCTTGGTCCGATTTTGCCCATTAAGGAACTCGACCGAGATTTTATGCCTCTTGGTTTTATGTAAAGTTTGAAGAAGATCTGAACATAATTATGGAAGTTATCGTGTCCAGAAGAAAGTGATATACACCGATAGATAGATAGATAGATAGATAGACAGATAGATAAACGTTTTTACTAATTGTAGTTTTGGGGTCTAGGGGTCATGATCGATGTAGATCTGCAAAAATGTTTCAAAAATTCCAACATGGGAGCGATCGCAATAGGTAGTATTTCATACGAAATCTAACTAAAAAATAGAGTAAAATTGTTGACTAAGGAAAAATAAAATAGAAATATTTAACGATCCGATTTCTGTAAAAAGAAAATAAAAAATTTAAATACAAAATACATCATAAAAAAACAAGATAATGTTATACATTATACCCAGACTTGATAATGTTAAGAAAATATATTATAATGCTCATTTTTATCCTTAACTAGACAAGGCATTGCAACCTCACGTATACTTTATTTATAAAGTTGGAAAAAGAAACCGGTTTATTATTTAATATTATCCTCAAGATAAATTTTTTCTAAAACTAGGAGGCTCTTCTATCTACGATTTAAGCTCGTGAGTTCCCATTTAGGCGCAGCAAATTATAAAAACATATTAATTTAATCGACATAAATAGTGCATACATAATATATCTGAGAAGAATTAAAAGTGTGATTATTTGTAACATGACATACCTCAATTAGTATATTGCGGAATGATGAGTCCGAAACAGCACGTTAAATAATTAAAATATTTTTTTTTTCATTCTTTCAAAGCTATTTTAATGTAAAAAATTCATGCATATGTTAAACGCTGTACTTATCCCATATAATACACTAATTTGAAATTTTAAGTATATGAAAAAACATCCTATTAGTTATCAGTGCTATGCAATCCTGTAGAAACATGTTTAATACGCGAAGCAATTACAATCATAATAATATTTGATCTCACATTAGTATGTTTTATAAAAATATTAATTACCGAAAACAAATCTCATGCTTGATATTTATAGTAATTGCTGTATAAATAAATATTACAGAAACATCATTTTTGTAAAAAAAAAAAAAAAAAAAAAAAAAAAAAAAATTAAACATACGTATCACATTTTCTAAATGTATTTTTCCTTTTGAAATATATATATATTTATTTTCAAGTGATATTTATAAGAAAAAAAAATACAGAATTAGATAAGTGTAAGCAAAAATTTATAAAACGCAAAGCAAAATTATAGAATATTACAGAGATACGAAAATACATTAGCAAATTTCTTCGTTGCATCTAGTATTTTCATATTTAAAGAATTGCATTTAAAAATATTACATTTTTGAATGTATTTTTATGTGACAGTTTTTAAATCTTTTATTTTTTAGTGATACTAACTTATTTGTTATAAATTAGAGTGATTCTTTTAAAGATAAATATTACTCCAATACCCAGTATTGGGTAATTAATAACTACAAAATAAAAAGAAATATATATATATATATATACATATTTATATATGTTCTTACTTTTATTATAATCAATGGAGAATGCCCTAAAGATTTTGGCAGAAATAACTAGGAAATATTTTTTAACATAATTATTCAGTTTTAAGTGTCATGTACACTACATGGTCAAAGATGACCGTCCACTTGCAATTTTTGACATTTTGTTAAATATCTCAAAAAATACTTGATGATTTATCCTGAATCGTTAAAAGTGCAAGCATAATAGTACAGATTACATATTTACATGAAGATTTTCTCCCGAAACTCCATAAGGAAGCGTCGAAAATCTTTTGGATAATCCTGTCAAAACCAATGTATCAAAAGCGTTATAACTGTGATTATAATTAAGTGCCTTATTGTAATTAATTGTTTTCATTTTCATGCAGATAGCATTGATACTTGCAGAGATATTAAGGTTTTTATAAAAACAGTCCCAATTTTTTTCAAGTTTTTTGTTTATAATTTGCAGAGTTCGTAATAAAAAATATTTTTTTTTCGAAAATATCACAAAAAATTGTACACAATGTCCTTTAATCAGAAATACAAAATAATAAAAACTGTATGAAAAAGGAGCAGTTTTACTAAATATTTTCTCATTGCGTATTCGTCAAAGTTATTAAAATTTCATTTGCATATTGTGTTAGCTAAATGTATAAAGACAATTTTGCAAAAGTCTCAAAAGCATAGCTTAAAAATTCTGAAAGTGTTTATCGATTGAATAAGCACAAAATTCGTTGTTCCCAAAATGAAGCAAAAATATGAGGGGTTGTATTCATTTCTCCATTGATTAGTACCAAAATATAATACACAATATGGCAGGTACTACTATATTTTGATACAACCCCTTATTTTTGTGCATCATTTTGAGAACAACGCATTTTGTGCTTATTCATCGACGAACACTTTCAGAATTTTTAAGCTATGTTTTTGAGACTTTTACATTTGTTGCTCGATACATTTAGGTAACACAATATGCAAATGAAATTTTGATAAATTTGACATATGCGTAATGAGAAAGTATTTATTAAAACTGCTCATTTTTTATGCAATTTTTATTATTTTGTAATTCTGATTAGGGGATATTATGTACAATATTTTGTGAGATTTTTGGAAAAATCATTATTTTATATTAAGAACTCTGCAATTATAAGAAAAAAACTTGAAAAAATTTGGGGCCGGTTTTTATAAAAAAACTTTAATATCTCTAGAAGTATCCATTCTATTTGCATAAAAATTAAAACAGCTAATTATATTAAGCTACTTAATCATAATCTACATTTTGAACGCTTTACCCCAATTAGTTTTGCAGAGTTATCCAAAAGATTTTCGTTCTTTCTCAATTTGTTGACGATAACCTATGAAGTTTCCGGAGAAAGTTTTCACGGAAATATATTACCTGTACTATTATATTTACACCCTTCAGGATTCAGGATAATGTTTCAAGTATTTTTCGAGATATTTAACAAAAGCCAAAAATCGCAAGTGGACGGTCATGTTTGGCTATGTAATGTATTGCTTTAAATGTTACGTATATGTTATTTACCAGGTATAATGATGTAATATATGCATAAATTTCTGCGATTTTTACATCATTCTCAATAAAACGCCAAAAAAATTGTTTTAAAATCTTGGAATTTTTGTTTTCTAAAAGAAAATTTTATGTAATTTTGTTACAATTTAACGGCTATCCATAACTTTACTTTTAACAATACTGCTTTACTTTTAACAATTTAAAACATTCTATTCTAAAAATTTTTAATCTACAGTTAACGTCGAAACAATAAGGACCAAAAATTTTATTTAAAAATATATATTTAATTAAAAAGCTTATCTTTTCGGGAAAAGCGTATACGTTTATTTAAAATTTTCATTCTTTTTTAATTTTTAATATAAAAAGGTTTTTCGGCCTTGTTATTTTCATTTTACTCAACCAGATAAATATGAACTCTAAAATTGTATTTTTTTCTTTTTAATATTTTAAACTCTTCGAGTTTGAGAAAATTCTTTAGAAATAAATAAATTTTAAAACACATTAGGGAATGTATCATGAACCTTTCTAAATATTTTGTCATGTTTACTGCAACATATACTTCGAGAAAAACAGTTTAAAAAAAACTAATTACAGAAAATTAATTTTCGTGAAAAATGTTCAGGAATCTATAGTTTAAGTATACTGATTACTCAAGTTTTATGAAAATATTTTCTTTTTCTATGGCTCATATGCTCTATATTGAAATTTTTTAGTTTTTTCCTTCGTGAATTCGTGAATTCTTATATAATTTAAAATAAAAATTTACTGTTTTTGGTATTTAGTTATAGGAAGAAGAAGATAAAACCGTTTTCTTCACGAATTGTTATGCAATTTAAAATAAAAATTTACTATTTTTAGTATCTATTATTAGGATGTAAAAGGTTAAAAACAAGCTATGAAAAACTCCAATTGCTATGTAGGAATGAATTAATGCGGTAAGGGATTCAAAATTGTGTATTTTATATGCGAAAATAATATTCACTAGAGAAATATATGTATACATACATGTATATATATATGTGTATAATGTATTTGCTGTAAATGTTGATTTGAAGTATTCTATAATGGATATATACATATATATATATATATATATATATATATATATATATATATATATATATATATATATATATATATATATATATATATATATATATATATATATATAAGAATATATTCGTATTTGTATATATTCTTAACATTTTCAACATGCACTGTATAAACATAGTAAAAATATAATAGAGGAATAACTGGAATTTGTAGTAACAAAGCAGATTCATTAGTTCCTAATTACCTTGATTACCACATATGATTTTTATTGTTTTATATTCTTATTAGAGAATTAAAAGTTAAATAAAAAGAAATTAGAAATATTCTGCGCAGTAAAACCAGATATATAATGAAAGTAAATAAAGAAATTAAAATTTAAGAATATAAAGAATATCTTTACATTGTATCATATCATAAAATTCATTTTTAAATTCATAAAATTCATCATTAAAAATCATCATTAAACTTACATTCTTTTTATAAGTTTACCATTTAGTAATTGTATTTATTTTTGTACATATTTTCTCATAATTTATGGTGTAATTGTCCAATTGCAAAAAACGCTATTATTCTAACGTGTTAAAAATTAATTCGCATTAAAAAAGGAAATGAAATGAGAAAATCTCTTTTACGCTATTAATATACATTAAGGAAATTGCTTAATTTTAAGTAATCTGAAATGAATAATTTATTTGAAAATTTTGTAAGCTGTATGTATACTATTATTATTTATTTTTCATTATGTATGTTTAAATTTTTATGCTCGAAAAGTTGAAAGGGACACCAAACAGAGAAACAATGTTTCGATGTCTCTTACTTAAGTCTCCAGAGAATGATTTTTCTTCCAGGTTTAAAGTAAAAAAGTAGAACTTACTTGAAAAAACAGAAAACATGAAATGCGATTTCTTCCGCTTGTGACTCTGATAGGTAGTATGAGCTGAATTTTTGTGAAGTCGAATGATCCGGATAAAATATTTTGCTCACGTAAGATGGTCATGACAATCTTTGTTTCTGTAGGGATTTTAAGGAGTTTTTTGGTTTCAGCCTTTTTTTTAAATTTTCTTTTGAATATGATATATTAGAGATTAATATTAAAAACATAACTATATACTTTTTTTGTATTTGTATAAAAAATAATGTGATTTAAATTACTCTGGACAAGCTTATAGAGAGTACTTCAATAATGTCTTCAAAAAGTCGTAGATGTTTTATACTAAATTTTATTTAAGATGTATATAAATATTTTTAAACGAAAGGTCATTATTGTAAATTAAACTTATAGAAAACACAATATTATATTATAATGTATGTGTGAAAATTCTTTTAACCTCGTTTCCTTATTTTTTGCTGAAAATAAAATAGCTTTTAAATTATAAAACATAATGTTTTTTCGTACGATTTAAGCTGTTCTTTTTAAGCCAAACTCATAGAAAACCAATTTCAGATAGATCTTTTAATCAATTATATCAACCAGGGTCCTTGCTAGCTTTTGACCATAATTAGGGATTTTGGTGAATAAAAACTAAAATTAAAACACAACCCAAATAAAATAGAAAAGTTAGAAAAATTGCTTCGTCATGTAACATTAAAAAATTATCTTTAAATCCTTTTCCCTGTATCCCCTTTTTTCAATACGTTATTATATAACATTTTTTTCGATTGCGTATAAAGTAGAAATTCGACAATATGCTACAAATATTATTAAATATATATATAAACTGAAACTGTCCTAAATTTGTTATTTTTTTTTTTAAATCTAAATAAAAATTTGTAATAGTGATATTTTATCTAACGTTCAAAATATATACAGCAACATATGGTATGATATTCCAAAACCAATGATTAAACGGCCAATAATACTTCACATACAACTATGAAATGGTATTATAAATTTGAAAATGGCTAATTTCAAGTCCACACTCCGAAAAAAAAACACTGTTACTTAAACTCCGCAACCCATTTATCGTTAATTTATAGGCACACATAAAATATTTCGGATAGAATGCGATATCCAGAATATCGTCTATCAGGAATAGGTACTGAAAAGTCGCTTTAAGTTTCAATGTGTTTCGAGATGCTTCTAATATATAAATACACTATACAGTCAAAGGTGACCGGCCACTTGCGATTTTTGACATTTTGTTAAATATCTAGAAAAATACACGTGGAATCATCCTCACACTCCGGATCTGTAAATATAACAGCACAGGTCATAAATGACAGTGAATATATTTTTCGGAACCCCATAGGAGACTGTAAACATATTGAAAAAGAACGAATACCTTTTGGATAATCCTGTCAAAACTAATGTAGCAAAAGCATTCAAATTGCAGATTCTGATTAACAGGCTTATTGTAGTAAACTGTGTTCAGCATGTGTGTGTGCCATGTGTCAATTTTTATGAGAACAGCATATATATTTGTAGCGAAATTAAGGTTTTTATAAAAGTAGTGCTAAATTTTGCCAAAATCTTTGCTTATAATTTGGAATTTTTTTAATATAAAGAAAATAATATTTTTGAGAGACAAACATCAATGTACAAAATAATCTGTAACCAGAATTTTAAAAATATATAAAAATTGTATGAAAAATGAACAGTTTTACTAAATACTTTTTCATTGCGCATTCGTGATTGTCATAATGTGTATTGAAAAAAATTGTGAAAATCTTGAAATAATTTGAATATTTTGAAAATGATCGTTGGTAGATTAAGCTCAAATTTCTTGTTCAGAAAATGAAGCAAAAAGAAAATGATGACCTATATGCAAATATAGTAAAGCGTGCAATATATATTCTATATGGACAATAATCAATAGATATATTTATACAGACCCTCATCTTAATGCTTCATTTTGGAAACAACGTATTTGAGCTTATTCTATCGGCGATCATTTTCAGAAATTTCAAGTTGCGATATTCATAAAAGTTGCTATATGCATTTCACATACACATTATTCAAATTATATTTTTAATGTATTCACGGTTGAACAGTGAAATATTATTTAGAAAATCTGTTCTTTTTTATACAGTTGTTAATATTTTTTTTTAATTCTGATGGCGGGATATCTTGTAGAATGTTGTTTGTCACAATTTCTGAAAAGGACTTTTTCTTATTAAGAATAATATTTAGTAAACCTGCTCATTTTATCAAAAAATATTATTATTTTCTAATTTTGATTACAGGATATTTTGTACAATGTTGTTTGTCATGTTTTCGGAAAAGAACATTATAAACTCTGCAAATTATAAGCAAAAAACTTGTCGAAATTTGAAACTGTTTTTACAAAATCCTTAATTCTTTTACGAGTGAATATACTATTATCATAAAATTGAGCATAGTTTATTACAATTAGCCAATTATCATAATTTAAATATTAAATGACTTTGCAAGATCAGTTTTGACAGGGTTATCTAAAAGATATTTCTTCTTTTTCAACTTGTAGACGATCCCTTATGGGGTTTTGGAAAAAAAAAATCTCCGCGGAAATGTGTGACCTGTACTGTTATATTTACACATCCATAGTTTCAGGAATATTCCTTATGTATTTTTCCAGACAATTAACAAAATGTCTAAAATCGCAAGTGGTAAATCACATTTAGCCATATAGTGTTATATGTATACATAAATACAGTGCTACATAAAAATTTCGCTGTATGGTGGCCTATGCATAGTAATTTCTGGAAGTGTGATTTCCCTAGTTGTAAGCATGTGTTTGTCTGAATGAAATTTTATCATAGTGTTTTGTGTGTTAAAAAAAGATATTTGATATAGAGGGGTGTAAAAGGTTCAAGCATGTTTCATTTATTTGGTAGAAATTGCTTCATGTTAAATTTCAACTATTTTATATTTTCGTTTTCTTTCTAAGCTAAATTTAAAATACTGAGTAAAATCCGTTCATATCTATACATCATATTTATACTTAGCTGCACACTATAATATCACCATGGGCAAAAAAGTCGGATTTTTAAATGCGTTATCAGTATTCTAAAATGTTAAATTACAACAATTCTCTGTCTTATTAAATGGCGAAAGGAGGTGGGCTAATAAGGGCTATTTTTCGCCCATCATATAACCGAAAAAAAAGTTTTGAATTACGATAGTTATTCAGTGCCTTTGCATAATTAAATATATTTATTTTTGTTCAGTATAAGCTTTACATCATAAATAAAATGGTAAGTCATAGAAATTATAGCCCAAAAATAGAGTGTTGTTTTGGATTTTTTCTACATTTTGACATTTTTTTGAGTTATTTTATCTTTAAAAAGCGCTCGATGAACCCAATTACGTTTTACATGCAATGATTCTACTCCTAATAAACTTTCATAGGAGCATTATTTTATTTGGGGTCAATGTGCGCTTCTACCTTTTAAAGAAAAAAATGTATTATCCGGAAGATTCAAATTCACAGTTATCGGAGCGCGTTTAGATATGTTTTTCCGTACCTCAAAAATAGTTAAGTTGATGAGAGGTCTATGTAGTTTTCTGAAACTATTTTTGTAAATATTTATTAAAGAAATTACTAATAAATAATGCTTGGATGTAAGTGTTATTGTTGTAAAGAATGACGGAAAAATTTTCGTTTCTGTTCTAGCAAAAAAATTATATCGATACTTAGATGTTCGAAAAACTGATATACAGAGTAATTCTATGTAATGCTCTAAATGTAGATAGTATGTATTTCGTGATCTTCAGTCTCTAAATACTTCTATTTCTTCTTCTGATGTAAAAGTAAGAGATTATGCGTCAACGATTACTGCCGACGAGACCACAAATAAGAAACCTATCATGCATTTATCAATACCTCTTTGTGAGCACTCTAACACTTTTTGTATGACATTTAAAGTTAAGAACTGTCTCGTTATTGAAGCAAAAGCTATTGAAATTCAAGCCTCAAACACTAGAATCTATATTTTATCGGAAAAACGATGCTGTAAAACTCATATTTCTTGATCGGTCTTCAGTAAATTGTTTCCGAAAGATTTTTCCTCTGTAAGTGAGAATACATAGATGTATAAAATATATATTGAAAGTATATAAAACAATATCAGAAATGTACAAAATAGATGACCTCGATTTTGATACACCTGGACACTTTTCTAAAACCATTTATTATACTCTCATGGCTACTCTATGTATCATTTTAGCTATACCTTTAAACTAGTAAAGTTCAATATATGTTCCTCAAAAAAAGAGGTCATTTCGTATTTGCTTTTCAGTGTTACTTGTAAAATTTAGAACTGGTCTCTCTAATGGTGTTCTGTCCTTATTATTCACTATAAGAAAAAAATAATATCTTCTTTAAATATACATTAGAGACATTGGTTAAGAACTTTGTCCGACAACACCTTTGAATGGAACACATCACCAAAATACAGATTATTGAAAAATATACGAGGCCTTTAGCAAGAAGATTATTTATTCCGGATGACGACAATGATACTGTAATAATTATTTTTGATAACACGTACATTTATATCCAGAAGAATGCGAATTAATCCTTTCAGAGAAATTCATTCTGGTTATACAAAGGAAGACCTTTCGTTAAGGGTACGGTATTCGTCACTACTTCAAATTATATTTTGTATGGCTTCGGTCCTTACTTCACGAATTCGAAGAACAATTACGTTAACATACTTACACATAAATTAAAAAAAGATTCACATAATATCAGATAGTTGCTAAAGCTAAATGATGTTGTAAGAACTTGTAGATTTTTACGGGATTATTTGGAACTTCTGCAAGAAATAATTATCGAACATGGCATGCCAAGATTTTTAAATAAGTAGCAACATTTTCGAACAGAGGAAGCTATGGGACACCTCTCGTAACCAATGTTTGATTGTTCGACACAAAAGTTTTAAAAACTATATCTATAATACTTGCATAAAAAATAGAGAAGCAACATCATACAATGGCACTGTCTAGGTAAAGTAGGTGCAAGTGTCTAAAAGTACTGGTCGCATGTTGTTTCCGTATTATGGTTTGTGGTTTACTTGTGCCATAACACAACCAAAATTTTAAAAACATGTATTAAATATGCTCATACACTACACGATTCGACCATTGGATGGTCCAGTAGTGATTCTGTTGAAGCAACCAAGGAGGAAAATAATCTGAAACTAATTGCCAAAGATTTCTGCAACTCTATGATTATATTTTCTGTTATTGATTATTTCCGATATTTCATTTATTGAAATAAAAGTCTTAATAATCTCCATTTATCTCAATTTTGCATTTAGTGTTGTATTTACTATAAATTTCTTGGAATAAAAGTAATGAAAAAAGTGTTTATGCTCATTAATATACATCATATTGATTTAATTATATATTTTTTTCCATCAATTATTAAACTTTCATCCAAGATATTATTATTTTCTTATTTGTTATGAGGTATACTAATGAAAAAAATGCATGTAACATCTATGTACTGAAGGGCGAACAACGGCCCTTATGAACCCATCTCCTTTTGTAAAAGTACTGCTACATAATTTATAAGCATTTTCATCAAGATTATTTGTCTCATTGTTCTAGGTTATGGATTATCATGTTCACTGCATGTTGAAAAGTGTTTATGCATTATATTTTTCTGTCCGTTTGGCCGCGGTTCAACTCTCGTAAATATAATCGGATTGCCATGAAATTTTTAGACGTCATTGACGGAACCTATTAAAAATGAAGAGTATACGAAATGAATGATACACAGGGGGAATGAATGACATACAGGATTACACAAAGAGCACGGAAACAATAATGAATCTAAGCGTAATTTATTAAAGTTGGTATTTAAATAGATTATGCATTTAACGTTGAACTTCAGTCAGTTTACGAAGAAATGTTTACAAAATATAGATAGAATGAGATACAGGGTCACACAAATAACTGGATACAGAATCGCCTAGAATGATAATTTCTGGAAATGTGATTTAAATAGTTTAAAGAGTATTTATGTTTGAACTAAATTTTAGCAAAATACTTTGGAGTACTAAAGATATTACATTAAATAAATGGCCGAACAAAAATATTCAAGTATCCTTCAATCTATTAATATAAATTGCTCAAAGAAAAATTTCAACCAGCTACACATTTTCTGGCTAAACTGAATTTTTGCATTCCACAGTATACATATGGACCAACAGATCAAATACGGGGTTGTTAAAAGGAACTGGAATATATATTTGACTATAAACAGTAACACCCTATTTCTCCAGATAACGAAGTGTTGTTAAAGATTTCAGGAAGTGTTGGAAAATGTTTCGTAATCCATGCTTAACTCATGATTTTTCTTACTTGTTCAATGATGAAGGAAGAATAATCAGCTAAGAAAAATGACACCATTGCTATGACGTCGGCATATCCTTCTGCACTTTGGCACATATTTTTAAAATTAGATGGAGATCGCCTTTTTGGCTACAACAAAAAAACCGTAGAGAAGGATATACGTCTTGTAACAAATAGTAAAAAAACAGACAAGATGCCGCACAACGCCACATGTTCGTCTCCTTTCAGATCCCTTGAGTCATTGAATTCTCCTTTGGGTGCCTACTTTTGTCGCCTTTGCGTTACAAAAAGTATATTGCATCATTCGACAGATCAGAAGAGAAACGCAAAAGTCGCTCAGTTTAAAAAAATTCTCATCTTGGATTCCTTTGAGGAGTGTGCCTCAAGTAAATATGTTGATGGTACAAAAAATTATTTAAAATTCCTAAAGATCTCGAGAAAACTCGCTATTATTATGTAATTAAAAAAATTAATTTTCGATATTTTTTTAAAAATGCTACCTATGTATTTTAAAATAAATATTTCATTTAAATTTACATTAAATATCTTTTCATTTCAACAATATAATGCATTTAATTTAAGTTCAGAATTGTTATTTCCAAGAATTTAAATATAGCTTCTTTTCGATTTTGAGTGATAACAATCGAAGATACTTAATCGTATACTTCACGGTTTTTTCAATTTTTATGAAAAATGTTATTTGAAATCTATTATATCGGTCTAAAAATGGGAAAATAGTGAAAAGATTTTTCATATTTTCAGTTAAACCCTAATATTTTATGATATGCACAGTTAGAGCTTTAAAATATTGCACTGTTATATTATTTAATTTTATCTGCTTAAAACTCTTTTATATCATTATTTTTGTTGTTGTTTCATTGCAACTTTTCTATATCATTATTTTTATGTATTTAGTCAAAATAATGAAAGTAAACGTACCATATTAACTTTTCGAAATTTATTTTGTTTCCAAAGAACAAAATCTAAGCTTTTGTCTAGTTTAGCCTTCTCACGTGGACAAAATATATGTAACTGCATTATTTGGTTTGTTTCTAATCGTATACAGAGATTATGATATTACCCGAATGCATTACACGAAATGTAAAGCATAATAATTTAAGGTTAGTAAAATATATGTAATTTGGTGCAGTAAGGTTTTAAGAAAGTATTTATATCGAATTTTATTTATTTATTTACTTATTTTAATAAAATAACTGTTGTTTGTCACATTTTATTACGATTTACATTGAAACTTGGCAGTATTTCATTATAAAAAATCGTCAAAAATGTGTTTAAAAAGTGACTCATACACTAATTTTGCTCAGGGGTAATTTCATATAGCTTAATGAACTATATAAACAAGAAATATCGATATTATTTTTTGCGTACAAATAATTCATCTAAAAAATCCCTTTTCTCACATTTTTGCATTAAAATATCCAAACAAAAAAACATGTATAAATATTCTAAAAGTAACATTCTCTGTTATTCAGAAAAAGAGCAATGTATTGAAATAAGTCGTTTTTTGCCGGGATCAAATTCCTTGTATCTAAAGCAACGTATTTTGCACATGTTGCGTTCACTGGTGAAAGAAAATTCTTGGGGCATTTCAGAAAATTAAAAATCACCTGTGGAATATAATCTTGCATTTCCCTATTGATGTTTCTAGCAAACATGCAAAACAGAAAAACTGTAAATGTCGGGTTAAAAATAGAGTATTCTTTTATTCTATGCTGATACATTCTTTTTAACGC